>OU343221.1:115400612-115512259 GCA_910596185.1 Chrysanthemum makinoi
GATCTTTGTGTAGATGGAGAAGGTGAAACTGCAACATCTTCTTGAACTTCAGTACTCGGAGAAGCAGTACCTTGTGGAGATGCAGTACCTTCTTGAGATGCAGCTTGTTGAGAAGCAGTACTTTCATAAATAACAGTACTTTTCCAATTTTCTCTGTATAAGCTAAGTACACATAAATATCCTCCCCTCAAGCAATGCACAGGACTATACTAATACTAAATAGTCCTCCCCTTAAAAGTAGCTCAGTAGTTAATCATGCCAATGCTCACCACCAAGTGATTGAATCTTGAAACATCAAAGCCTTTGGTGAGTAAGTCAGCTACATTATCATCTGTGTGAACCTTAACCACATTAATGAGCCTGTGCTCATAGCAATCTCTAATGAAGTGATGCCTAATCTGTATGTGCTTGGTCTTGGAATGATAAACTGGATTCTTCACAATACAAATGGTACTCTCATTATCAATATTGATAGGAGTATTCTTGAAATTGAACCCATAGTCCAAGAGTTGATTCTGCATCCACAAAACTTGTCCACAACAACTTGCAGCAGCTACATATTCAACTTCAGTAGAGGATGTTGCTGCAATTGTTTGTTTCTTACATTGCCAGGAGACTAATCTTCTTCCAAGATATTGGCATCCACCAGTTGTTGATCTTCTATCATAGTTATCACCTGCATAATCACTATCTGAAAAAGCTTCCAAGTGAAAAGGTGACTCTTTTGGATACCACAACCCCAACTTAGGTTGTTGTTTCAAATAACAGAAAATTCTCTTCTCTGCATTCATGTGAGAGATCTTTGGTGAGACTTGATATCTTGCACATAAACAAACTGCAAACATGATATCAGGCCTTGATGCAGTGAGATACATAAGAGAGCCAATCATTGATCTGTATAACTTGACTTCAACATGTTGTCCATCTTCATCTATGCCTAATGAATTGATAGATTTAATAGGTGTAGTAACAGTCTTCATATCATCAAAATTGAACTTCTTAAGTATGTCTGTAACATACTTGTCTTGACTTATGAAAATTCCTTCCTTTGACTGTTTAACTTGAAGTCCCAAAAAGAATGTTAACTCTCCCATTGAACTCATTTGAAATTCCTTCTGCATCAGCTGCTCAAACTCCTTGACCATGGACTGTTTGGTAGCCCCAAAGATGATATCATCAACATAGACTTGAACTAACATGATATCCTTCTTGTCTCTTTTGATAAACAAAGTCTTGTCAATAGCTCCCCTTCTGTAGCCATGTAGCAATAAGAATGTAGAGAGTCTTTCATACCAAGCTCTAGGTGCCTGATGAAGGCCATAAAGAGCCTTTACCACCTTGTAGACTTTGTTTGGATGTTTAGGATCTTCAAAACCAGGAGGTGGTTTGACATAAACTTCCTCTGTAATCTTGCCATATAAAAAGGCACTTTTGACATCCATCTGGTAAACCTGAAATCCCATATAAGAAGCAAAAGCAAGAAAGATTCTAATAGCTTCAATTCTTGCTACAGGAGCAAACACTTCATCATAATCCACTCCTTCTTCTTGTCTGTAGCCTTGTGCTACTAACCTTGCTTTATTCTTGATAACATTACCTCTTTCATCTCGTTTAACTCTAAAAACCCATCTGGTTCCAATAACTCTCTTCCCATCTGGAAGATCACATAAAACCCAAACTTCTTGAAGTTTAAATTGAAGAAGTTCTTCCTGCATAGCTTCAACCCAGCTTTCTTTAGTCAAAGCTTGAGCACTATTCTTGGGTTCTTCTTGAGAGATAAAACAAGTAAATAGACATGTTTGATGGTCCTTATGATTAAGTCTATTTTGTTTATACACAAAGCTAAGTAAAGCATTGTGAGGTGTTGAAAAAGTCTTAGCTCTGTGTCTAGTCATCACTATAGAAGTAGAAGGACCAATGATTTGATCCGAAGGATGATTCTTATGAATTCTTAAGCTTGGAGACTGTGGAACTCCATAAGTATCCTCCAAATTAGTAACCTCAGCATCTTCATTGGAATCTGAGAAAATACCTTCATCTTCAAACTCATCATCAGTTTCTTCTAATCCAGGCATGGTAGGATCATCCAAATCATCTAAAGTACTGTCAACTGGTGCAGCAGTACTTTGTTCGAAAGTACTGTCCAAAGTACTGTGAGAGTACTCTTCAGTCTTGTTCTTCTTCTTTGCCTCTTCATAAGCTCTCCTTTGTTCATCAGTGTAAGCATGTGCTAAAACATCTTGAAGAAGCATCTGATTAAGTTCCTCTTGAATAGATTGATCCTCAGCAGACAATGAGGATTGTGGTGTAACAGTACTTTGCTTAGAAGCATCAGTACTTTGCTTTGGAACATCAGTACTTTGCTTTAGACTAACAGGATCTTCATCAGGTCTAATATGCACTCCATGAACAACATATTGTAAGTCTTCTCCATCATGCACATGTTGATTTTCTTCTCTAACAGGTACATAGTTCATAGAAGGAGTTAAAACTTCAAGATCAAACATCCAATCAGGACCTTGTCCTTTCTCATTAACTTGATCTTCTAAAAACTCAACATGAAGACAATCTTGAACCTTCTTGTTAATACAAATAAACCGTAAAAACGTTTATTAATATTTTGTGATCTCTTTGTGTTTTGTTGATAACAAATGTAATGTTATCTTAAGTAAAATTATAAGGATACATGTTATTTTTGTAAAGCATTTACATATAGCCATTTAAATACAAAAATGTAATAATTAAGCATTTGTTGTAATAGTTTATTAGGATGGGTAAAAACTATAACCCATGGATCTTAAACCCATACCAAAGATAACTTGATACAATGTATACTTAGATACATTGAATCTAGAGAAAACCCATGGACCAACCCATAACCCATGACCCATAACCAAAAAACCCATGGGCAAAGAGGAGCGTACCACGGATCCCTAGGATTACACTAGCCGGATCCCAAGTGGAAGGGATCCGTGGGATCCGTGGAATAGAGGAGAAATTTGCCTATAAATAGAGAGCCATTTCTTCATTCTAACTCACCCCTCTTCTTACTAAATCTCTCATACACTCTCATTCTCTTCTAACAT
This sequence comes from Chrysanthemum makinoi, assembly GCA_910596185.1. NCBI lineage: Eukaryota > Viridiplantae > Streptophyta > Magnoliopsida > Asterales > Asteraceae > Chrysanthemum > Chrysanthemum makinoi. Next base: position 115,403,699 of record OU343221.1, read on the forward strand.
ATAGATCACTTTATCTAGAGAGTTGTTCTTCTTTCTTTCTATTTGTGATCCTCATATAGGTCCTTCTCTAAGGCGAGATCACGAGCATTCTACAAGTCATCCAAGCAAGGGGTCCTTGATTGATTTGTCACTCCGCAAGATTTCTGTAACGAAGATCTTGTATTTGATATTTCACATATTTGTTGTGTAATAGTTGTGTTGGTTTGGTCCACCGTGCTACGGACTCGGTATCTAGCTTTGTACCGGAAATTGTGTAAGCAACGTTGTGAAGGCTTCTCCGCCAAGTGAAGGAGTTTGTTGACATAGTGCTTGAACTCTCGAGTAGGTGACTCGGGGAGTGGAGTAGGGCAAGGAAGGTGACCTTGTAGCCGAACCACTATAAATCGGTTGTGTCATTTCTATCCCTTAACTTTATCTATTTGCTTGCATTATCATTAGATCTATACGTTCTCAACATCCATACGATTTCACATAATATCGAATCTAAAAGTTTTTGAAATCAACTTAAAATCGGCAAAACTATTCAACCCCCCCTTCTAGTTTTCCACAATTGGCATCAAGAGCTAAGTTTATAAAAGTTTTAAAATAAAATTGTATTTTAAAAACTTTTCGATCACTATGGGTTCTGAAAATTATAAGGAAGGGCAATCTATGCAACGACCACCACTACTTGAAACTAATGGTTTTATATATTGGAAAAATAGATTCGAAACATATGTGAAGTCTAAAGATATTGATCTTTGGTACATTATTGTTGAAGGTGATTTTGAGGCTACCTCAAATGATGATAAAGGAAATTTAGTTCACATACCTCATGATAAACTAAATGATGAAATGAAGAAAAGCTTTCTAAAAATAGTGAAGCAAAAATGGTTTTATATAATGCTTTACCGAAAAAGGAATTGGAAAGAATTTCTATGCTTAAAACCTCTAAAGAAATTTGGAATTCTTTAGTTGTAACTCATCAAGGCAACCAACAAGTTAAAAATAATAAAATTGATTTATTTTTCAACAATATGAACAATTTTCAATATCGGATGAGGAAACTATAGATCATTCATTTGCTAATTTTAATACTATGATTACATCTTTACAAGCACTTGATGAATCTTTTTCTAGCCGTAACCATGTTAGGAGATATCTAAGGGAACTTCCATCGAAGTGGAGATCCAAGGTAACGGCAATCGAAGAGTCAAAAGATTTGATAATCCTCACCCTCGATGAACTCATAGGCAACCTAAAAGTCTACGAGCTTGTCCTTGCTAAAGATTCGAAGCCTCAAAGGTGAAAGAGAACACAAATCTCTTGCCCTTAAAGCCAAAAGGCTTGGCGATGAGGAGAACTCATCTTAGAGTAGTGACGACGAAGAGTACGCTATGGCGGTAAGGGACTTTAAAAAGTTCTTTAGAAGAAAGGGTAGATACGTCAAAAAACCGTATGATGATAAGAAAGGCTTTCGGAAAAGCAAAGAGGACGAGAAGCCAAAGGATGATCGTACTTGCTTTAAGTGTGGGGACCCAACCACTTTATTAGTAAGTGTCCCAAACGGGATGATCAAAAGGCGTTCGTGAGCGGCGCATGGGGAATGAGCGACGAGGAGGACGAAGAAATTTGTCTCATGGCAAATGACGAGGTATGTCTCGAATACTATAGTAGCTCATCACTTGATGACGACTCATTGCATAATGAATATCATAAACTATGCAATATTAGCTTAAAACTAGTTAACAAAAACAAGCTTTTAAAGAGTCAAAATAAACGTTTAGATAAAGAAGTCATAGAATTAAAAGCAAAACTAAAACGTTTAGAGAAAGGTAAAATAGCAAGTGGTGAATGTGAACTTTGCGTTCAACTTCAAACACTAGTGGATCACTTAGATTCTAAAATTGCTAGAATGAGCACGAACACTTTAGATACAATACTCGATAGCGTTAAAACTGGTAACAATCAAAAGGGTCTAGGTAGTCAACAACTTGATCCATTAACTAGTGAAAGTAAAGAAACAAAATTTGTTAAAGAACTAGAAAAACCAGCCACTGTTGTGGCGGATCCCACGGATCCCCTAAAAAGGGAACCGGCTAGTGTAGAAAAAGGGATCCGTGGATCTGCTGTAAGCAATAATGTAGCTTCTTCATCTAGAACTGAGTTTGTCATAGTTAATAGGAAGAAACCAAATCATGTCACCACTAGACAACCACCACCAAAATATAATCCTACTTTTGCAAGAAACAAAGCTTCATCTTTTTCAAAACCTAATTCATTTAGGAGACCTAATAGCGTTTACCCAAAAAGTAACCATCAAATGGGATGGAATCAAAACATGCAAAACGGTTTTCCTTTTCAAAACTTTGCTCCATGGAATGCATACTCATCTTATCCATACATGTCTAACATGAATGGAATGTTTAACACTAATGGACCCATGAACAAATGGGGACCAAACTTTTGAGTTTATTATTGTTTTAGGTGTGCTTAAAGGTCGACCTAGACCCCGATGAATGGGTCAAGGATAGCGGGTGCACAAGGCACATGACCGGGAATAGGGATCTATTCTCCACATATGAATCCATTAATGGAGGTAATGTGGTGTTTGGAAATAGCAAAAGTAGAATCATCGGTAAAGTTACGATTTCTAACAAATCTCTAACCATTAACGATGTGTGTCACGTAGAAAACCTAAACTTTAATCTCTTAAGTATAGGACAAATATGTGATAAAAAGTGCAATGTACTTTTTACGAAAACGGTAGTAAGATTCTAAAAAATGGCATAACCATAGGAAGAGGAATTAGGAAACATGGAGTCTATGTCATTAAAATCGGTAATGAACCTAAAGACAAATTATGTCTTACCTCTATGGATGATACTTCGACCTTATGGCATCGAAGATTGGGTCACGCCAACATGCGACTTCTTCAATCGCTATCATCCAAAGATCTAGTAAGAGATCTACCTAAGTTAAAATATGAACATCATTTTTGTGATGCGTGTAATATAGGAAAACAAGCTCATTCGATTCATAAAGCTAAAAACATGGTGTCCACAACTAGGTGTCTAGAATTACTACATATGGATTTATTTGGTCCATCCGCTATCCAAAGTTATGGAGGCAACTACTACACTTTGGTAATAGTGGATGACTACTCTAGGTATACATGGACAAAATTTTTAAAGAACAAAACGGAAACCTTGAACTATTTTGAAATATTAAGCAAAAAGATCCAAAGACAACTAGGAAGTCCCATAGTGTCTATTAGGACGGATCATGGTAGGGAATTCGATAATGAAGTGCAATTCGGAGCTTTTTGTGACGCTAATGGTATTACTCACAACTTCTCGGCTCCACGCACTCCACAATCGAATGGGGTAGTAGAAAGAAAGAATAGAACTCTACAAGAAATGAGTCGAACCATGCTTAATGAACAATCCATACCTCAAAAATTTTGGTGTAATGCCGTTGATACTTCAACGTATATACTCAATCGAGTCTTGATTAGACCAATCTTAGGAAAAACTCCATATGAGTTACTTCGAGGCAAAAAGCCTACGTTAAATCATTTTAGAGTCTTTGGTAGTAAATGTTTTATTCTTAACACTAAAGATTACCTTACAAAATTTGATCCTAAATCAACCGAAGGTATCTTTTTAGGTTATTCGCCAAATAGCAAAGCTTACGTCATATTAAACAAAAAAACAATGAAGGTAGAAGAGTCATTAAATATAAAATTTGATGAAAGTCCACCCAAACCCTCTCCACCTCTTGTCGATGACGAGATTATAGAAAGTGAAGCCATAGTAATAAAGAAAAAGATAAGTGAAGAAGAAGAACCTCTAAGTGATGAAATAGTAAACATTAAAGAGTCCAAAGATCACCTCGTAGATAAAGTCATAGGAAAACTAAACGAACGAACATTAAGATCTCAAGTTCAAAACCAAAGTAGCTTGTTTTGTTTCGTTTCAACCTTAGAACCTAAGAATACACAAGAAGCCATAAAAGACGAAAGTTGGGTAATGGCTATGCAAGAAGAACTAAATCAATTTGTTTCTAATGATGTTTGGACACTTGTCCCTCCACCTAGTAATCAAACCATAATAGGAACCAAATGGGTTTATAAAAAAAATTAGATGCAAACGGAGTAGTGTCTAGGAACAAGGCTAGACTCGTTGCTCAAGGGTATAACCAACAAGAGGGAATAGACTTTGATGAGACCTACGCCCCCGTGGCTAGATTAGAGTCTATAAGAATACTTCTTGCGTATGCTTGTGCTAATGATCTAAAGCTTTATCAAATGGATGTCAAAAGTGCTTTTCTAAATGGTGTCATAAATGAAGAAGTATATGTAGCTCAACCTCCGGGCTTCATTGATTTTGAAAAACCAAACATGTGTATAAATTAAAGAAAGCCCTTTATGGTCTTAAACAAGCTCCAAAAGCTTGGTATGATAGACTCAAGTCATTTCTAGTTAAACACAACTACACCATGGGGTTAGTTGACAACACACTTTTTACTAAGAAAAGAGAGTCACATATAATCATAGTACAAATATATGTAGATGATATTATATTCGGATCCACTTGTCAAGACATGTGTGATGATTTCTCTAAAATCATGCATGACGAGTTCGAGATGAGTATGATGGGAGAACTTAGTTTCTTTCTTGGTCTACAAATAAAACAAGTAGAAGATGGTATCTTCTTTAATCAATCTAAGTACATCAAGGAGATGTTAAAGAAATTCGGTCTAGAAGAGTCAAAACCAATTAGGACTCCAATGTCATCCGACACCAAACTCACAAAAGACGAGGACGGAGAATCCGTAGATAATACTAAATATCGTGGGATGATAGGTAGCCTTCTCTACCTCACGGCAAGTAGGCTGGATATCATGTTTAGTGTTTGCTTATGTGCTAGGTTTCAAGAAGACCCCAAAATATCACACCTAGAAGCCGTAAAAAGGATATTTAGATATATTAAGGGTACAACACAATTAGGATTATGGTATCCTAAGGGCGCGGGAGTAGAAACAATTGTATATGCAGATTCTGACCATGCAAGTGATTACGTTGATAGAAAAAGTACAAGTGGGGTATGTACTTTTATGGGATGTTGTTTAACATCATGGTTTTCTAAGAAACAAACGGCACTTGCAATATCAACAACCGAAGCGAGTACGTCTCCGCCGACAAAGCATACCAACAAGCACTATGGATGAAACAAGCGTTAGTAGACTACGACATCCATCTAAGCAATATAGCCATCCTATGTGACAACAAAGGTGCAATCGATCTAAGCAAGAATCCGGTATTGCATTCTCGCACAAAGCATATAGAGATTCGTCATCACTTCCTAAGAGACAATGTTCAAAAGGGGAACATCTCTATTGAGAAGGTAGCATCCGAAGACAACATAGCCGACGTCCTCACCAAACCGTTGAAACGGGAACAATTCAACCTACTTCGTCTTGGTCTTGGTCTAATGGAACAAACGTCGTAATTTAATTGACTCTACAAGGTATGTAAACACTAGCCTTCCTCTTTCTGAGGCTAGGATTTCTATTTCACGCACAACTCACAAACAATACGGGAAATTTCAAAACCCAAGATGAGTTTTTTTTTTTTTTACTTATAATTTTCTTATTTTTTAAGCCTACTTTCATAATGTTTTCTAAAAGGATGATACCTTCCCGTATCAATTTCACAAAAGCAATTTCTCACGTCTAGGACAAATCGCTTTTCATTATTAATACAAAGTAAAAACCCGTTTCATTGCATCTCATGTCTTTTGAATGCTAAAGGGACACATAACTAATATGTGTTTTCGGGTACATTCATTTAAGCAACAATGAATTAGGAGCATTGATAACACAAAATTACGTACTCATGTACTAAATATGTGTTTTCGGGTTATCTCAATAGGATGCTTTTACACTTCTAGTTTATTTTCTATTCCTTTTAGGGGCCGAGATAACCGAAACTCCAAATAGTTTGCATATAGGCACACACTAGGCAAAAATGTTTCCAAACGGAAAATTGTGTGCTGCCTGAAATACCAGACCCACGGATCCCAGCCTTTATGCTGGACGGATCCCTCAAGGGAAGGATCCGTGGGATCCGTGTAACAGAAGCTGTTTTCAACTTATATTTTTTTTCACTTTGGATGAAAAATCCACATTTGCTTCATTTTTGGGAGTATGCTCTTTAATGCTTGTGTTCTCATAATCACATGCCTTGAATTCATATCTAATCATTAGATTTTAATCCACATTTTGGGTCAAGCATTCATTACAATGCTTTGTTTTTCTATATATATAACTCCCAAAATGCTTGCATACTCCATCTTCTTCTCACAAACACACTTCATCATGTCATCCAAAAACCCTTTAGGAGAATCATCTAGTACAAACAATCATGATATCCAAACCTTTATACTTCCACCATCCAAAATACCACAATCAAATGCTAGGATATCCGCACGGATTAGTATCCGATCTTGTTGTTTAGCAAAACCAACCTCAAATGGTTCATCCTCAACAAATAATTCACCACAAGATGCTTCCATTATAGCACCACCCTCATCACCAACAAGTACACCAACTTCATCACCACCTAAAATAACTCTTTTGGAACTCCTTAAGACTTCAACAAGACCTAACCAACCTAAAGAAAAAGAATTAGTCTTTTCAACACCCCCCACATCTCCAAATACTATCTTTCAAGATCATGAAACATCACCACCATTAGCTCCCATCACATTACAAGAACATCTAGGTTCTTTTCCACCACCACTTATTAACATTCCGGATAGTGATCCATATTTTCCTATTTTCCACCACAACTTCCGCAAAACTCAAATCAAAACAACCCGGAAAACTTCCGCACTCATTACCCACATCATTTACATTGTGAACATTGTCAATCCACTAGGGAAATTGCAATAGAAGTTAGGGAAGAAATGCGTTTCAAACTCAATCTCATCCTTAATCGCATCAATACCATTACTCATCAAAATCTCCATCCATAACCTTATGCAAGCATGGAAGGAATCACTACTACTACTTTTCTACATTTAGTATTATTTTTCTTTTGAAGTCATTTTCAAGAACAAGTCTTGTTCTTATTTTTACATGCTTGTAAGTGGCATACATACCACTACAATTTGTTGTTTTATTACAAGGCCTTGTTTACATACCTTGGCTCCTAATCTTGATTCTCGACAACCACAAGATTATATAAGCATGTTACTAACCTTTCTTTTTATAGGAATTTTTATTTTTTCTTCTCTTGACGCCCCAAACAAGGGGGAGCTACCGTCAAGGGGGAGTTAGGAGTTTGTTTATTTCTTCCAAGGGTTAACTTTTTGTTTCGACAAAAAGGGGGAGAAGAAGTAAAACTTAGGGGCTTTCAAAACTTACATCTATTTTTAAGTTTTACTCATCATAACATTATGTTTTGTCATCAACAAAAAGGGGAGATTGTTAATACAAATAAACCGTAAAAACGTTTATTAATATTTTGCGATCTCTTTGTGTTTTGTTGATAACAAATGTAATGTTATCTTAAGTAAAATTATAAGGATACATGTTATTTTTGTAAAGCATTTACATATAGCCATTTAAATACAAAAATGTAATAATTAAGCATTTGTTGTAATAGTTTATTAGGATGGGTAAAAACTATAACCCATGGATCTTAAACCCATACCAAAGATAACTTGATACAATGTATACTTAGATACATTGAATCTAGAGAAAACCCATGGACCAACCCATAACCCATGACCCATAACCAAAAAACCCATGGGCAAAGAGGAGCGTACCACGGATCCCTAGGATTACACTAGCCGGATCCCAAGTGGAAGGGATCTGTGGGATCCGTGGAACAGAGGAGAAATTTGCCTATAAATAGAGAGCCATTTCTTCATTCTAACTCACCCTTCTTCTTACTAAATCTCTCATACACTCTCATTCTCTTCTAACATATAGATCACTTGATCTAGAGAGTTGTTCTTCTTTCTTTCTATTTGTGATCCTCATATAGGTCCTTCTCTAAGGCGAGATCACGAGCATTCTACAAGTCATCCAAGCAAGGGGTCCTTGATTGATTTGTCACTCATCAAGATTTCTGTAGCGAAGATCTTGTATTTGATATTTCACATATTTGTTGTGTAATAGTTGTGTTGGTTTGGTCCACCGTGCTACGGACTCGGTATCTAGCTTTGTACCGGAAAAAGTGTAAGCAACGTTGTGAAGGCTTCTCCACCGAGTGAAGGAGTTTGTTGACATAGTGCTTGAACTCTCGAGTAGGTGACTCGGGGAGTGGAGTAGGGCAAGGAAGGTGACCTTGTAGCCGAACCACTATAAATCGGTTGTGTCATTTCTATCCCTTAACTTTATCTATTTGCTTGCATTATCATTAGATCTATACGTTCTCAACATCCATACGATTTCACATAATATCGAATCTAAAAGTTTTTGAAATCAACTTAAAATCGTCAAAACTATTCAACCCCCCCTTCTAGTTTTCCACACTTCTTAGTGACTCTGTTGTACACTCTAAAGCCCTTACTGTTGGTACAATAACCCAATAAATAACCTTCTTCTGACTTGCCATCAAACTTTCCCAGATTATCAATTGTATTTAAAATAGTTAGAGGGCATCCAAAAGGCTTCATAAATCGAATGTTGGGTTTGTTGCCCATCAGCAACTCATAAGGTTTCTTCATCTGTGGTTTGGTGACTGAGACTCTGTTAAGTACATAGCAAGCAGTACTTACACTTCCCCAAAATTGAATAGGTAGATGAGAATTTGCAAGCATTGTTAAGCTTTGCTTCAATCAAAGTTTTATTCTTCCTCTCTGCAACACCATTCTGCTGTGGTGTTCTTGCAATGCTAAACTCCCTCTTGATTCCTTTGTTTGCACAAAATTCATCCATAAGGTTGTTCTTGAATTCAGTCCAATTATCACATCTAATACCTCTAACTAAATTGGCTTTGACCAGTTTGTTGATATTCTTGAAATTAACATGGCCCAATCTTCTATGCCATTGATGTGCCTCTTCAGTTGTTGCTTTAGCCACCAAACATGTGGCTCTCCCATAAGAATGTAGACTCTTCATGTCTAAACTATACACATCATTTGTCCTTGGTACTCTAAGAACTACCAAGTTATCATCAACAGGCTTAAAATCAGGGGAAAGGATGAGACATTCTGTGTCAGTGAATAACACAGGATGCTTTTTATCACGATTTGAGAGACGACAATAAGTTGAACTTAAGCTCCTTCACAAATCTAACATTCTCAAAATCAATACGCCCTGCTTTGATAGTTCCTTTTCCAGTAATCCTTCCTCCATTGGGATCATTCCCAAATGCAACTCTTCCTCCACTAATATTTCTAAAATCAGACAGGATCTCATTGTCTCTGTCATACTTCGAGCAACCACTATCTACAATCGGATGATCATTAAGCTCCTCTTCAGGTTGCCCTGCACAAAAAGAAAAGAGTTAGTGATCTTTAGGAACCCAAGCCACTACTGACTTGTGTTCCCCTTGTGGAGTTACAAACTCAAATTCTTTGAGTATGTAATTTCCATTGTTTTTCAAAACATGATCCAGAATTATCTTTTGATTTTTAGCATGTGGATTTTCAAAACTTTCGGTTTTTAACACAACTCTCTTTTACAAGTTCATTCTCTTTTTCTTGTATCACAAAAACATCTGATTCACTTTTTGTTCAAAGTACTGTTTGTCCCTCAGCAGTACTTTCCCTCTTAACCCATTCTGGTTTAACACGTGGTTCCTGTGATCTAGATCCCTATGTGAATTATAATACCTTCTAGGTTGATAGTGATGAGATCTCCTAGGTTCCTATTCCAATGAGTGTGATCAGTACCTTGTTTTGGCTGAGCAGTACTTTGAGAAAGTACTGGTCCAAAATTAACAGTACTTTGGAAAGTACTGTGAGATACTGAAGGTTTTGAAAAAGGTCTTCTCGCGTGTGGGTATCTATGATCTGGTGAGTAATTTCTGTGATTGACCCTATTTGAATTATTCCAGAATGGTTTTTGCTCTCTAGGTTTCTGGTTGGCAGACCTGTTCTTTGGAAATTTGCTAAGGTATTTTGAGTGATGTTCACAATCCTTGATTAAATGAGTAGGACTAAAACACACAAAACATAGTTTTTGTCACACCCCCAAAATATCGCAGCGGAACGATAGTGTCAACGGGGTATAACGTCATAGCACAAAGTATGGATACAGAAAACGACCTCTATAATGAGACGTTTTGAAAGGTTTACCATTCGATAAATAAGTTAAAGTTTACACCACGAGAATTCACAAAGTTTGATAATACACAAAGAGTTTACAAAACATGTCGAATGGTAATAGTTAAAAGCATAAGACTTCAATGTATGCCATGCGACCCAAAAGCTCCATGAAATGCTATCACCTTAAGACCGGAGATAAACATGCTAAAAAGTGTCAACACAATGGTTGGTGAGTTCATAAGTTTGTAACAAAATAATTTGAAATACTTTGAGAAATGTTCACACAGCAAAGGCATTGTAAATCCACTCAGTTCCACGTTTCGCCCATACAAAACTTGCAACCTGTGTGTTCACAACCCATTGCCAAAATATAGTATGTATATCATGAATATCTAATATGATAGATAAAAGTATAATTGTCACCACGAGGGTCTTCCAACAACTCATGTTGGGATGATTGTAATTAATAGCCTTCCAACAACTTAATTTGGAGCCATTAATTCTTGCATGTTTGTAAATTAGTAGCCCTCCAACAACTTAATTTGGTGCCACTAATTCTTCTATGTTTGTAAATTAGTAGCCCTCCAACAACTTAATTTGGTGCCACTAATTCTTATATGTTTGTAAATTAGTAGCCCTCCAACAACTTAATTTGGTGCCACTAATTCTTATATGTTTGTAAATTAGTAGCCCTCCAACAACTTAATTTGGTGCCACTAATTCTTGTATGTTTGTAAATTAGTAGCCCTCCAACAACTTAATTTGGTGCCACTAATTCTAGTATGTGTTGCAAGTATACATATGAAATCAAATATAACCCAATCAAGTATAATACGCAATCAAGTCTAAAGTATAAGTAATGTTGTTTGGCAAAAGAGTTTAAATGTTTGATAAATAAGCATGTATCTCGCCCCAAATAGTTTATAGGAATTTAAATGAGTAAAAGCGGGTATGAACTCACCTGATGTGGTTGATATGCTAACAAAATGAAGTGCTCGAAAGTGAGACTCGGAAACTATCCGCGACCTAGAATGAATGTTATGATATGTAATGAGTTGCAATGTAATGTTATGCATGCATTTAGTATGTTATTTATACCATTTGCGGGTTTTGTAAATAATACTTATCGTCGAAGAATACTCTTTTGACGTCTTGACCATTCTTAAATCACTTTATAAGTATTTACGTCAAAATGTCATCCTACAATGGTTTTATAATGATTTTTGGTGAAATTTACACTTTTCGTCCAAAAGGTCTCGATCATAAAGATATTAAGGGTTAAAGTTGGTGATTTTGGCTAATTGTGCGCAGAAAATAAGTTTCGGCCAAGTTTGAACATCCGTAAATAATTGACTACAACTCCGCTTGACAAACGGCTTTTTGTTTTGAAAAATATGGCCGGTGAACTTGATTTTACTAGAAGACATTTCGTTCCAAAAAGTTTCACATCATGGTTAAAAACAGCCGCAAACATGGTCGTTACAGCTAGTGAAATACTTGTAACGTAAAAATAATATAGATTTTAGAAAAATAATATTTACGGCAACTTTATGAAAATGGCCATATCCTTGTCGTTTTAAATCCGTTTTCTACATAATATATGTCCTTAGCTTCGTATCAAAGTAAACTAATATATTTTTGAGAAGTCGAAATAATTTGTGAAGCTTAAGGCTCGTCTTTGACCCGAAAATACTAAAAACAGCAAGCTGAAATTTTCTGAAAATATACGTTTCGTCGCCAAACTTTAAAAATCCATAACTTCTTCGTTATAAGTCCGTTTTGATCCGTTCAAGCGGCCACGGATTCGTTTTAAAGTATATTTTCTAAATATCAAGGCCAAAACTTCGTGCCAACAGTAGGTTTTTCCAGAAATTCGAAACAAGGACAGAACATAAAAATATACATATCGAAAATAGTTTTTCTCGGACAAAACCTATTCTAATCCCTTCAAATCAACTCCAAAGCTAATCTAATCCTACCATACACCTTCTTAGGGTGTCATGGGTTCCTAATCACCATCAAGACCAAAGAATACCATGGGAATAATTATAGGATGACCAATATGTATATATAACTCAAAAATCATGAAATAAATGGTATAAATCACATATCATGCATATAAGCTCCAAAATGAAAAGAAACATATGAAAATGAAAAGGAAACATGAAAATGATAAAAACATGCTTACAAGTGATAGTGATGAGGTGAAAGTAACAAGGATTAAACTTAAATATCCTTGGTTTTTATTTCAAAACCATATAAAGGATATAACTAGGTTGTAATAACACTTGATCTTGCAAAATCTTGATCCCTTGCTCTTTGATATGGTGACCGGTTTGATGAGAACCAAAAGAGGAGAGAACAATTTTTCTTAGCTTGAATTATTTGTGAAAAGTAAATGAAGTGAATGAGGTAACTTGTAAGCATATATATTCAAAGTAATAATGCAACATGAAATTAATATCAACCCCATAGGGGCCGGATCTTAGGGGATGTTCCTCAAGTATAATTTTTTTTTTTTTTTTTTTTAAAACTATGTACTTGTGTATAATTTGTCAAAGATGTGTAAGTAATTGTGTAGAAAAATGTACAAGTGAAGGTAAATAGAAATTTTTGGTGCAAGTAAGTTTTTAATAAGTCAAAATAGCATGTATTGAGATAATAAAAATTGTAAAAATACTTTCCTTGTGAAATTTGAGTGATAAAATAATTATCGTATAATTTTAAGAAAAAAACGACGTAATAATATAATTTTAACGATTTATATACGAAATAAATTTGAAACACTAGGAAAACTAAAAATATAGTTTTTATAAACTAAATGTAAGTTTAAAAATACACCGGGATCATTTTTGAAAGTAATGGATTAAATATTTAAAATAATAACTCACGCGATAAAGATTATTAAATATAAAAATTACGCGTTGAAGGTGAAATGAAATATCGTGAATGAACTAATGAGATGCAAATGATGTCAATGAAATGTAGACTAATCTTAGTCCATATGAAATGTACGTGATGTTATGATCATGAATTCGCCGCTAAACCTTAAAGGTTACGCGAATTTGAAACAAGCAAACCAAGTTACGATAAATGTTGAAATTGTGAAACGTGAATTGTACTGAGAAAAGGCTGGAATTTGAGAATTGTGACATTCTTCCCCTGATAGAAGAATCGCGTCCTCGCGATTCAATCGATGACACATAAGGTTCTACCCTAAGGTTTCGCGAAATCAAGTGCATGGTCAAAGTGTTTATGTCAAAACTTACGCGTCTAGGTTTCTTATCTAATGAGACTCACTGAATCTGAATAATACGGTGGATCACTTAATGGTCTAGGAAAACGTACCAGTTACGCATTGCGGGCTTCCTCGGTCCCTATATAGAATGCTCGACCTCGAGGTGGACTGATATTGAGTACAGGGTTCGGGTTATTTCCTTCAATTGCCATAGCTAGATGAGCTTGTATCGGTGGCTTATTCAACTGGGGACAATTATTCCGAAGTGATTTGGGCATTTGCACTCGTAGCAAGTCCGTTGGTTATTCCTCATGTTGCCCGTATTAGTCGTTGTTATTGGTCTTGCACGTTCTTTACATCGGCTTGAAAAATGATTCGGTGATTGCATATTGTACATAAGCGGCAGGGCTTGGTCTTCAGGTGATGATAAGCACACTTAGCACATTTGGGATGTGTACCCGCATACTCTCTTTGTTCAGTACCAGTTGCCACAAAACCTCTTGCCCTTTTGTTGTCTGCTACCACGCCTATCTGCTTATTCGACCCACTTGCTTCCTTCCTCTTATCACTGCTCTTCAACGTACCATTTCTAACCATCTCGTCTGTCAGGGTTCACGCCCTCAGTCGCACTTTGTATTGTAGATGGCTCAGTTGTTTTCACGGTTCCACGGATTTCGGGGACAAGACCATATATGTACCTCGAGATTCTCTTGGACTCAGGGGTAACTAGATGAGGAACTAGTCTAGCTAACTCATGAAATCGGTCGATGTAGGTCTGCGTGACCAGCCCTTATCATAGAGTGGTGATAAAATTCATCTTCCAATTTCTGCATTTCATTGTCCGGGCAGTATTCCTCTTTCAATAACTCCTTAAATTCGTCCCATGTCATGCCTATAGCTGCTTCTCTGCCCCTAGCTGTAGGCTGTGTATTCCACCATGTCAATGCCTTCCCGATAGCAAACAAGTGCATACTTCACCCTCGATTTGTGGCACAATTGCTGATGTCGATCACTGACTCTGTCTTCTCTACCCATCGAGTATAAGCCAAAGCACCTCCTATACCATCAAACTCCACAGGGTTTGCATGCCGAAAATTCTTATATGTGCATCCAATTTGTTTGTTGTTGTTGTTGTTGTTGTTGTTGTTGTTGGTGTTGTTGTTGTTGTTACTGCCAGCCACATTGTTGGTGTCGCCAGTACCGTTCCCGTGGTTTCCCGAGTTATTCATATGATTTCCAACTTGTGTAACAATAGTGGGAAGCAAGATTTGAAGTTGTTGAGCGATGATGGCGGCAAAATCAGGGTTTCCGCCAGTGTTGTTGTCATTGTTACCCATGTCGCTACCGCCTTCTCTACCTCCACGTCCACCTGTCATTCCACCCCTTGGTACCGCACCACCTCGGCCAGTACTGCGTGTTACTCTCTTTGGTGCCATTATCTCTGCAAGGAAAGAACCGTTGAATTCCCAATGTCTATACTTAACGTCCTCAAACATAATACCACGCCACAAATTGGTTCCTAAGGTGTCCACACCGATCTACGTATGCGTGGTCGCATATGTCCACGTGAGTTGTGACGCATTTATAATTATGTTGGCCACCATAATTATAATTGCTTCATTTCACACGTGTACATACCACCAAGCATACATGTCCCGGCGATTGGTGTTACTTAAATAGGTAGCCAGTCTATCATCCGATTCTAAGCGATGAAGGAGGGAATTAGGGTAGGTATCTAGGAAGAGTCGCACTTAGTGTATAGGAAATTCCGTTAGATGCTAAAGTCACTATGAGGTTTAGTCGCGCCAGTTCCCAAAGTATCCTCAAGAGAACTCCCATCCTCGGGCAAAGTCATCAAATCTATCCAGCTTTATAGTAACACTTATTTAGCTCGATCTCGCATCTCATCAAACAAGAACTGTCACGAGATCAAGTTAGATAAGTGCTCGTTACTGAGCTCCATATCTTTGATGACCCAACTAGATTTTGGGACTCCCCTATTGGTACAAGGAAACTACGCTATCTAATGAGGTGGTTCTAGAAGGAATACTTAAGAAAACACATGCGCATGAAAAGTGTGTAAGGCAATAGGAAACGAAAGGATCGACGTGAGAGCGGTTATAGTCTAGGAAATAAAATGCAACCTAGTTCTCTATAACCAAGGCTTTGATACCAATCTGTCACACCCCCAAAATATCGCAGCGGAACGATAGTGTCAACGGGGTATAACGTCATAGCACAAAGTATGGATACAGAAAACGACCTCAATAATGAGACGTTTTGAAAGGTTTACCATTCGATAAATAAGTTAAAGTTTACACCACGAGAATTCACAAAGTTTGATAATACACAAAGAGTTTACAAAACATGTCGAATGGTAATAGTTAAAAGCATAAGACTTCAATGTATGCCATGCGACCCAAAAGCTCCATGAAATGCTATCACCTTAAGACCTGAGATAAACATGCTAAAAAGTGTCAACACAATGGTTGGTGAGTTCATAAGTTTGTAACAAAATAATTTGAAATACTTTGAGAAATGTTCACACAGCAAAGGCATTGTAAATCCACTCAGTTCCACGTTTCGCCCATACAAAACTTGCAACCTGTGTGTTCACAACCCATTGCCAAAATATAGTATGTATATCATGAATATGCGCAATATGATAGATAAAAGTATAATTGTCACCACGAGGGTCTTCCAACAACTCATGTTGGGATGATTGTAATTAATAGCCTTCCAACAACTTAATTTGGAGCCATTAATTCTTGCATGTTTGTAAATTAGTAGCCCTCCAACAACTTAATTTGGTGCCACTAATTCTTCTATGTTTGTAAATTAGTAGCCCTCCAACAACTTAATTTGGTGCCACTAATTCTTATATGTTTGTAAATTAGTAGCCCTCCAACAACTTAATTTGGTGCCACTAATTCTTATATGTTTGTAAATTAGTAGCCCTCCAACAACTTAATTTGGTGCCACTAATTCTTGTATGTTTGTAAATTAGTAGCCCTCCAACAACTTAATTTGGTGCCACTAATTCTAGTATGTGTTGCAAGTATACATATGAAATCAAATATAACCCAATCAAGTATAATACGCAATCAAGTCTAAAGTATAAGTAATGTTGTTTGGCAAAAGAGTTTAAATGTTTGATAAATAAGCATGTATCTCGCCCCAAATAGTTTATAGGAATTTAAATGAGTAAAAGCGGGGTATGAACTCACCTGATGTGGTTGATATGCTAACAAAATGAAGTGCTCGAAAGTGAGACTCGGAAACTATCCGCGACCTAGAATGAATGTTATGATATGTAATGAGTTGCAATGTAATGTTATGCATGCATTTCGTATGTTATTTATACCATTTGCGGGTTTTGTAAATAATACTTATCGTCGAAGAATACTCTTTTGACGTCTTGACCATTCTTAAATCACTTTATAAGTATTTACGTCAAAATGTCATCCTACAATGGTTTTATAATGATTTTTGGTGAAATTTACACTTTTCGTCCAAAAGGTCTCGATCATAAAGATATTAAGGGTTAAAGTTGGTGATTTTGGCTAATTGTGCGCAGAAAATAAGTTTCGGCCAAGTTTGAACATCCGTAAATAATTGACTACAACTCCGCTTGACAAACAGCTTTTTGTTTTGAAAAATATGGCCGGTGAACTTGATTTTACTAGAAGACATTTCGTTCCAAAAAGTTTCACATCATGGTTAAAAACAGCCGCAAACATGGTCGTTACAGCTAGTGAAATACTTGTAACGTAAAAATAATATAGATTTTCAGAAAATAATATTTACGGCAACTTTATGAAAATGGCCATATCCTTGTCGTTTTAAATCCGTTTTCTACATAATATATGTCCTTAGCTTCGTATCAAAGTAAACTAATATATTTTTGAGAAGTCGAAATAATTTGTGAAGCTTAAGGCTCGTCTTTGACCCGAAAATACTAAAAACAGCAAGCTGAAATTTTCTGAAAATATACGTTTCGTCGCCAAACTTTAAAAATCCATAACTTCTTCGTTATAAGTCCGTTTTGATCCGTTCAAGCGGCCACGGATTCGTTTTAAAGTATATTTTCTAAATATCAAGGCCAAAACTTCGTGCCAACAGTAGGTTTTTCCAGAAATTCGAAACAAGGACAGAACATAAAAATATACATATCGAAAATAGTTTTTCTCGGACAAAACCTATTCTAATCCCTTCAAATCAACTCCAAAGCTAATCTAATCCTACCATACACCTTCTTAGGGTGTCATGGGTTCCTAATCACCATCAAGACCAAAGAATACCATGGGAATAATTATAGGATGACCAATATGTATATATAACTCAAAAATCATGAAATAAATGGTATAAATCACATATCATGCATATAAGCTCCAAAAATGAAAAGAAACATATGAAAATGAAAAGGAAACATGAAAATGATAAAAACATGCTTACAAGTGATAGTGATGAGGTGAAAGTAACAAGGATTAAACTTAAATATCCTTGGTTTTTTATTCAAAACCATATAAAGGATATAACTAGGTTGTAATAACACTTGATCTTGCAAAAATCTTGATCCCTTGCTCTTTGATATGGTGACCGGTTTGATGAGAACCAAAAGAGGAGAGAACAATTTTTCTTAGCTTGAATTATTTGTGAAAAGTAAATGAAGTGAATGAGGTAACTTGTAAGCATATATATTCAAAGTAATAATGCAACATGAAATTAATATCAACCCCATAGGGGCCGGATCTTAGGGGATGTTCCTCAAGTATAATTTTTTTTTTTTTTTTTTTTTAAAACTATGTACTTGTGTATAATTTGTCAAAGATGTGTAAGTAATTGTGTAGAAAAATGTACAAGTGAAGGTAAATAGAAATTTTTGGTGCAAGTAAGTTTTTAATAAGTCAAAATAGCATGTATTGAGATAATAAAAATTGTAAAAATACTTTCCTTGTGAAATTTGAGTGATAAAATAATTATCGTATAATTTTAAGAAAAAAACGACGTAATAATATAATTTTAACGATTTATATACGAAATAAATTTGAAACACTAGGAAAACTAAAAATATAGTTTTTATAAACTAAATGTAAGTTTAAAAATACACCGGGATCATTTTTGAAAGTAATGGATTAAATATTTAAAATAATAACTCACGCGATAAAGATTATTAAATATAAAAATTACGCGTTGAAGGTGAAATGAAATATCGTGAATGAACTAATGAGATGCAAATGATGTCAATGAAATGTAGACTAATCTTAGTCCATATGAAATGTACGTGATGTTATGATCATGAATTCGCCGCTAAACCTTAAAGGTTCTGAATTTGAAACAAGCAAACCAAGTTACGATAAATGTTGAAATTGTGAAACGTGAATTGTACTGAGAAAAGGCTGGAATTTGAGAATTGTGACAGTTTTTGACCCATACTTCCAAAGTGATTGCTTCTATGTCTATGACCAAAACTATTTTGCCTTCTTGGTGAATGATTAAACCTGTTTTGACCAAAATTATCCTAAAAAGGTTTAGCAGTACTGTTTTGAAAAGGTTTTCCTGAAGGTACTGCTTATGAAGCAGTACTTTGAGTTGAAGGTACTGCTTGACTTTGAATATTGTTTTCAGTAGTCTCTTTGGGGTTTTCAGACCTAGATTGACCAAGTAGCTTTTTCCTAAACTCTAGACTGTCTACTCCAAAACGAGAAACATCAGGCCTAAGTGGTTGATTACTTCCAGTGGGATGGGGAACTGCATGATAACCATTATCTTTCTTATACTCAGGAGGTGGTTCACTAATTGAATCCTCATTACTAGATGTGTCTACATAATTAATGAGTTCATCATCACTAGTGGTTATATCCTCTAGGTCATCATCAACTTGATTCTCTTCTATGTTATCAAAGTCCATTCCAAAACCTAAGCCTGTTTTAATATAAGCTATTCTCTGTTTTTGAACATAAGTAACATGTGAGACGCACTCACCCAATCGCCAAACTTAGCTAACAAATCATCTCTTTCCTTAGTCAGTTTCTCTATTTGAGAAATTTTACAGTTTAATTTCCATTCACTTAGTTTTACGGATAATCACATTGTGCATATTTTTCCGCCCAAGCTACTTCATTATTTTCATGTGTTAAGATTTTAGCTTCCATAGATTCTAAGGTTATTTGGTAACCAGCTACCTCAGACCTAGCCCTAGCACAATTATCTCTTTCAATCACATAACTGCCAAGTAATTTGTGAAAAAATTCATGACAATTTGAGCATACCTCAGAGATAGGGGGTGACCTTGGTGAAGTAGCCACCATTGCAAGTTGAACAGGATCATCTTCACTTTCCAAGCTCCATCAAATTCTCTAAACAATCTCTGGATTCCAAATCGGCATGTTCAGGGTTCCTCATCAAAAGCGGTGCTCGATCCAATTCTTCCACGACTCTTTTAACTACTTCTTCCACTTTGCTACCATACTGATAAGTCCTGGTTCATCATCAAATTCTTCACTCCATCAACCCGATAACTTCTCTTGAGCAACCAAAGCCTTTGTTTCAAGAATGGTGGAATTTCTTTGAGCTCTAACTTTGGTTTCTCGGATGTCTGTTTGCTTGATACTTAGCAAACCTGCACTCCCTTACAAAGTGTCCAGTCTTTTGACAATTGAAGCATTCAATTTTGGATTTGTCAAAAGTTATTCCCTGTTTTGGTTTGAAATCAATGCTCTTTCTGTCTTCTTCAGATACTTCTTAATCCTAGCGATTGATCATAGCAACTTGCCACGATATCAATTTCCTCAAGTGCATCTTCTTCAATCTGCTAGATCTTCTTCATAAGTGACAGTAAACTAGCTTCTTTGTGCAAACAAGGAGCACACAACTTCATCTGAGTGTAAAGTAGTAGTTGGTGGGGCTTGCTCAGCATAGGTGGGGGGTGTAATGTAAGTACTTTGAGCAACGATTACTTTGAGGAGAAGCAAGATACTTTTGGTTGAAATCACGCCCTTCTTTTTAGATGATGGAAAAGCAATACTTGTGATTTAGAACCGGTTTGACCATTCATCTCATGCTCATACACCTTGAGTTGATGGTAGAGATCATCAAAGTCCATGACATCCAAACACGGTTGTCCTCACGATCATTGTAGCAATCACATGCCATGTAGATGGCAAACTCATTAGAAACTTCAAATTAGCATCCTCAACTGATACTTCTGCCTTGTATAACTCCAACATGTTGAGAAGATTTTGAAACCTATCATATGCAGCATCAAGAATCTCTCTTTCACCAACTGTAAAAGTTTCAAATTGTTGCTTGATTTCGTGCATCTTCTTAGAAGCTTCATTCCCTCCAAATCGGTCTTGAGAGCGTTCGAGCTTCTTAGCATCTTTAGCATCATGAAATTTGATAAGATGACCATCTGGAATGGCATACAAGAGAATGTTGAGTGCCTTCTCTTGATTCCTTAATGTAGGCTGGTAAGGCTGGCTTAGGTGCTTTGGGTTGTCCAGGGAACATCAATCGGTTTGGAACTTCTCCATTACCATTAACGATTACATTCCATAGAGCTTGGTCGTAATGGCAATGTATCTTGCCTCATCTTCATACACCATAGATCATATTAAGCCTTTCTTGATGACAGGGATCCTCATTGAGGTGATGGAAGGTGGTGAAATAGAATCAGTCGACATCTTTAGATTTTGTTGTTGTAGTAGGGTTTCTTCCTAGTCAGAGTTTCCACACAAGCTCTGATACCACTTGTTGGATCGATGTACTCTAACCAAACTAACTTAAATAGCTTGTTTAAGGTTTAACAACCTCGGATAAATCCTAAGTTATTAACAAAGAAACACCGAACAAACTCTATTAAGTATGCGGAATTTACTTAACAAAGCTAAGAAGAATAACTTTTATTATTAACTCTAAATCGCTTATTATGCAGATACTTCAACAACTCTAATAATATCGAACTTCTCTAAAACTTATGAACTCGTAAACTCTAAGACTGGGTACATCTAATGCCAATCTAGGGGTCCTTTTATAGGATTAAGGATAACCCTAGTCGGTTTTACAAATTGTATCCTTATGACAAGTAATCTAATCTGAGAATATTCTAGAGTTACAATACTTTCTATAAACGAATATAACAGCTTCTTTTTTCTTGCAACTTTGACTTTCATGTGCGACTTTGACTTTATCTTTCACAGTACTTTGACTCTTTGACTTTTTCCAGTACTTTATCAATCTTCAGTACTTTGTCAATCTTCAGCACTTTCATATCCCAACATGCATGTTTTGTTCAGCTATACATGTTTTTATATTGATCATGTTGTACAAAACACAATTAAACATTTATATAAACTTACTTATGACTTATGTGAAATTTTATGTTAATAAGCTAGTAAAACAAGTAACTTGTGCTATAATGATTCGTTGTGAAGTGAGTGGTGAAAAACACAATATCAACGTATATCAAAATAACCGTAAAATCCGACAAATCAACCCTTTAGGAAAAAGGTCAACGTGCCAAACCTCACGGGTGTGATAAAGGTGATACCGGAAAAGTGATTTCCCGGGTCGTGTCCCAACGAGGTGTGAATGGAAGGATTCGTTGAGTTTCGGGATTTGAACTTGAATTGGTTTTAATGATTTGTTTGATTTGAATTACAATTCTACAATTTAATGAGCGGAAGGTAATTAAGGAAGGGAACCCTAATAAACTAAAATAAACTATCACTAAACCTAAGGAATGATAAAACGAAGCTACACTAAGTCCTAGGGTGCTAAAACGTAAAAGCATAAAATCGGGGAAACAACCCGAGCCATAAACGTAAAATTTTTGCAATTTAAGGGCTACGGGTGTGATATCAATTTTCCTACGTTCTAATTGACTAAAAATAATTTTAGAAAAAAGCGGAATATTTTTTTGAGTTTTATATTAATTACTATGATTTAAAAACTACTTTACTCTAATTAAATGATTAAAAATACTAAACTAATTAAGAAAAATCTGAAAATTTCACAAAAACTACTTTAAGTTATGCTAGTTCTAAGAAAAAATAGAAAACAGTGGGTTGCCTTACGAAATAAGCTGGAAATAAGCTACAAAGGGGTTATGAGCAAAACTGCCTTTAAGGCTTAAGAGAATAATTTGTGTAAAACCCAGGAAGACAAGTCCCAAGGGCGCGTTGGTTTGGAGTGTGTGTGTTGGAGCTTTGCCTTCTGAGTGGCGAGACCAGGGGTTCAATCCCTTGGCTCCCACTTTTTGCAAATGATTTTTTTTTAGTCTTTCTTTTTGAAACAGTTGAACTTCATCAAACCAAAGATTTTTTTTTGTGAAAACTTTTTTAGACAAGCTCAAACAAGCTGGTTTCTTATTAGCAAAAGCAGTTTTAAGCTTAAACACCATCCTTTTGAAATCACAGGGTAGCTAACCCAAACACCCTTTAACCAAAATTTGAAACGAAAATTGAACCAAGTTTATCAATCTAGCATTAAGCAAAAATACAAATGAGCAGTGGGGGTAATGAATAAGCTAATGGTAACTAAACTAAGCTACATTACAAGGATAAGCAAAGAGGAAAAATCAATTGGTTGTTGAGCTTAAAATATGGGAAAGCCTAAAACTGATATGAACTTGAAACGAGCGCTAAAGTATTCTAATGAGCTCTAGTAAAAACTAATTAAGCTAAATCCTAAAGTTCTAGTTCTAATTTATCTAAAAGCAACTTTCAATCTCCAAAATAAACCTCAAAATACTCTTGAAGAGCTAATTAAAGAAGGAAAAAAAAGTGACTGTTGGTGCGGCAGTACAATGACCAAGGGGACTTTGTTGGAGCATATTTTTAAGCTAAGAGTCAAACCTTCAAACCAAAGACAAGCTTCAAAATTAAAGTTAGCATAAGTGACTTTAAGAAAAACTGAGTTGGGATCCAAGTCTAAGTGTTTCTGACTTAAAATCAAAGACAAAGATCGGCATTGCTTTGACACTTTTGTATGCTAATATAAAAAATGAAATTGCGACTTTTGAAAAGGACCTAAACTTTTACGAAAGACATGGATTTGCAACTCCAATTTGACACATCTTGAGTAGAGCACATAAAGGTTAGAAAAACACTAACTTTGCACAAATTAGACTTCGAATAACCCACAAGAAACTTCATTAAGATGGCAGTACAACATCTGCACAATTCTAAAAAACACCTTTTTTTTCAAACTTTGGCTAAACTAATAAAACAAATTCAAAACAACTAAAACTAACCGACCCTTGCTAAGAGAGGTTTGACGCAATAAGTCAAACGGGTAAATACTTGGTTTTGACCCTTTCTCAATATTGACCCAAACTCCTTTTAACCAATGGGTTTCAAGCAGAACATCACACTACTTTGATACCCCTTGAAACAAAACTTAGTTTACAATAACTCAGAACGAGTCTTTGAATGCAATAAAAACTTGTACTAAGAAGCGTAAATATTTTCATTAACTTAAAAGTAACATTACATCGAGAAAAGAAAAAAAACAAAAGACTGATTTTTTTTTTTTTGAAAGCTAAGAAAGGGTGCCTTATAACTGGCTTACAACATCCTATTTATACTAGAGATCCTAGGTCTTCAAGGTCTTGACTCTCTTGAGCTTTTTGTGTTTCTGCTGTGAGACAAAACAAGTAGAAGCAACCTTTGTGCTTTCTTGAGCTAATCCAGGCCCTTGATTAAGTAGGTACCAAATGAACTCGATCTCAGCCATACACTGGTCTTTTTGAGCCAAGGATTGCTGACTTGGACATTGGGAGGAGGGGGAAAAGAGAAGTGGGTTTGGGAATTGGGATAAACTGGGTAAAGGGTTGTGATGAGGGGTTGAGTGTTTTGGGGTGGTGGGTTTTCTGGGTAGCAGAGAAAGGTGAAAAAGGATTAGGGTTCATGGGAAGCAGAGAAAAGGGAAGGTGGAGGGAAAAAGGTCGGGTTTGTTTTGTTATCTGGGTTGGTTATTTAGAATGGGTCGTGGGTTTGGACTAGGTTGATTGGGCTTTGAGATAACACTTTGGACTTAGGATTATTAGTGTAACCATGTAAGATTTCAAGGACCAAGAGTGACAAATCTGATTTTTGAGGGACCAATCATGCAAATTCTGAAAATGTAACCCAAGGGCTAGTCTTGACAATCTCTAGTAATCTAAGGACTATATTTGCCAAATCTGAAACTTGATGGACTAAACTTGCAATTTTCCAAAATTCAGGGATCAAAACTGTAATTTCTCAAACTTTTGAAATTTTTCACCAAAGGACTAATTATGACAACTTATGATTTCAAAAGGACCTTTGGTGACTTTTCTTTTTAAAATACGTGCTCGGGGACTATTTCTGTCAATTTTTGAAAGTCGGGATTTGAAACGCCAATTATGCAAACTTTGTTCGTTTTTCATTTGTTTTTGATAATTTTGCATCTAAAACATATAAAACACACTTTTGAGATATTTTCAGTATTTTGATGCATTTCGAAGTGTTTTTAAATGTTTTGCAGTTCAGATTTGACCTAAAATGATGAGTGAATAAGCACTCATCAAATCCCCCACACTAAAACATTGTTAGTCCCTAGCAATCTTTTGAGAAAACTTAATGGATTTGAATCTCTTTACCAAAAGCCATTACTTCGGAGTAGCCAAATGTTTGATTCAAGTGAGAACTATGGTACACTGATAACCATGTGATTTTGAGCAAACCACCAGCTTCCAACGGATTTGATTTGTCTTTACCGTAGTTTGCTCTGGACTAGACAACTCTTAGATAAATTATCAGTATTATCTTTGGTGAGCTGATTACCAATTATGGTTTTTCCACTGCCTTTACCACAAGCCATAAACTTGCGGGCTAGCCAACTCTTCACTTTTAAAGATATGGTGAGCTGAACACCATACAATTTTGGGCAAATTGCAAGCCGTCAACGGATTTGAAATATCTTTACCAAGAGCCGTTTGCTCCTGGATTAGCCAATCCTTTTGTTTATTAGACATGGCGGACTGATAACCATAAGCTGAGCAAGTGCAAAACACTTACTCCAAAAAAAATTTTGGCCAAAAATGGGGGAATAAGATGGTAATACATATGATAAAATTCGTGAGAATTCCCCCCCACACTAGAAATGAATATTGCCCTCAATATTCAAAGTACCGGCGGTTATGCCGAAACTGAGAACGTAAAAGGGAAATACTACGGCCATTATTTTATTTTATTTTTTTTAGAAAACTTTATATACAACAGCGGGGGGCAACTCCCCACACTAGGGTGGTAGAAAGTAGAAAGAAGTTAGAAATACGGGTGAAAACCCATATAGTGTGCTACTGTTTTTGTTAACCGAGTCGCTAGCTTGACTCGACCCCGAATTCATTTGTTCTTGGGGAAGCAACGTGGAAAACCAATCTCGATCGGACTTTCGTTCACAGTGTTAATAAACATATGAACATCAAAAAGTTCCACACCGACGAGATACAACCGCGGTATTGTTAATAGTAGAAACTATAAAGGATGATACCGGGTCAAAGATGGTGTCCTCATTCCCGAAAGAGAAAAGGGAAAGAGCAACCACACCAACTGTGAAGAATGGAACAAAGATGTGCATGAGAATGCAAGTCCATTCCTCATCATAAAAGCAAATCACCATTTTTGACATTTTTAAGCTTAGTCTTGAAGTTTGTGTGGTGATTGTCAACAGAATTTCCGGTAGGGAGGGTTGGAAACGGTTCTTCTATCAACAGATTTTCCGAGAAAAGGATGTCCCCTCGAATCAAAGTAAGTATTATGAATTCCTATTGGAATCGACTCATCACTAAGAAAGGCATCGACTTCATTCCAAAAGTTGTCATCTTCCTCATCCGGAGTGAGAGAAGGGATGGAAGAGTCGGAAATAATAAGACTAGTGGATGATGGATCATTTTTTAGCAATTCTTCAATGGGAAGAATGTCTCCCATTGGATCACAAACATCATCATCCAATCCAGATGAAACCGAAGAGAGTTTGGTTTCATTCACAGAGTTAACAAACTCAATACGATAAACTAATTCCGGAGGTGGGACAAGTGGTGTGCTCTTAGAGCTAGCAATTTCCACCACTTCCGATAAAGTCTCCGATTCAAGATCATCATCGTCAAGAACACTCTCGACTTCCTTGGGACAACTTTCAAACCATTTGTTTGAACCAGGGTTGATTTTCAAAGCTTTTAGCTCAAGCGTTTTTGATGACTCCTCTTAACCGTGAAATTTGAGAGTGTTGCATTGATTCTTTCGGATTTTTGATCAATTGTGGCAACACTATGTTTGTATAGAGGTTTGGAGTTCTGGTTGATATTAAACGTGAGTTCTTCGTTGTCAACCCGTATGGTCAACTCTTCAGCAAATACATCAATTAGAGCACGGCTCGTTCTCAAGAAAGCTCTTCCTAAGATGAGGGGAACTCTAGGATCTGCATCAAAGTCTACTACAACAAAGTCGGTAGGAAAGTGAAACTTTCCTACTTTCACTACGACATCCTCGGCTATCCCAAGTGGACGAGTTTTGGTACGGTCCGCTAGCTCGAGTGTCATACAAGTGGATGTAAGTTTAGGAAGAGACAACTTCTTCCATACTGAGAGTGACATGAGGTTAATGCTTGCACCAAGATCGGCCAAGGCGGAGCATTGAACCATCCCCAAGAAATCACACGGGATTAAAAACTGCGGGGTCTTCAAGCTTTTTGGGAAGCTTCTTGAGAAGGACCGCAGAGCATTGCTCATTTAGAGGGGTTTTAGCCATCTCAGATAACTTATCTTTGTTGCTCAGCAAGCCTTTAAGCGTGGATGCAAATTTGGGCATTAGAACGAGAGCATCAACGAAGCTTATATCAAAGTGCAGTTCATTGAAAATTTGGAAAAATTTTTCCATTTGCTCTTTGGTTTTGTCTTTGAGCTTCTCATCATGCAATCTTGATGGGTAAGGAAGTTGACTAGACTTTTGAGCCGGGACGGAAGTCATTTGGCTCGAGAATTTGTCTTTGGAACTTCAGGTTCCGGACTTAAAGCTTGGACTACCGAAGGTGGGACGTGTGCGGTACTTCGTGGACTTGAGAAATACACCTTGTCCGTTGTATCCTTGGTAACTTGACTCATTGCTCCTGGTGGAGGAGGCATAGGAGTCGAAGGTCCATTGTGCGTCTTACCACTACGAGTAGTGACGGCTTTCAATTCGGCATTTGGATTAGGAACTGTATTGCTTGGGAGTCCTCCAGAAGATGACGAAGCTTTGTTCATATTCATGTTCATGAAACTGCTCATCATATTCTTCAACTCATTTGTCTGCCGAGACATTGTGGTATCAATTTCCTTTTTAGCTCAACTCTCATGTTATTGATCTGAGTTTGCATTGAACGTATGCTTGACTCGTAATTTTTATGAAGTCATTTGGTATGGGAGCTTGAGAAGGTTGTTGATAACTTTGCTGATTTGGAGCTTGATATGGTTGGTTGAAATTGTTCCGGTTCGGATTGAAATTTTGAGAGTTATTGAAGTTTTGTCCTTGATTCGGAACAAAGCGATTTTGATTGCCATGGTTTTGCACGGAGGAAAACGGTGGTGTCATACTTGCTAGGTGCACGGTAGTGAGGATCGGCTTGTGGTCGGTATTGATTGTGGTTTACCGAAGCTACGGGAGCTTGGTAAAGAGAAGCATCGGTTGCTTGACAATCATAATACGCGTGTGGACCACTACAAGTTTCACACACCTTGTTCACGGCTTTGATTGGTTCCGGCTTATGAATTTCGCTTTTGATTTCCTTTACCTCTTTCATCATACAACGGATGACGTCCGTTAGAGCGGCTAACGGAGCGGCCAACTCGGAAGAGTTACCGGATGAAGAAGCAGGAGTGTTCGGAATATTGACTTTGTTGCGAGAAATAGGAACTTTTGATTTTATTTCGCAAATCTCAATCACATCTTTAGGCTTACGATTCAAGATATTGCCACCGGCGGCTGCGTTCAAAGAATCTTGATCGTTACCGTTCAACCCATTATAAAAGATATTAACTTGCTGAAGCTCCGTGAATTCATGATGGGGGCATTTCCTGAGGAGATCTTTGAATCTCTCCCATGCCTCTCCAAAGTTTTCATCGAAATTTTGACGAAATCCAGAAATTTCATTTTTAAGATTAGTCGTCTTTGATGGAGGAAAGAAATAATTGAAAAACTTTTGAACAAGATCCTCCCAAGTTTCGATGGTTCGAAGGGGTTCTTTTCCACCAAATCCGGGCTGCCCCCTCAAGTGAGAACGGAAATAGCATCAGTTTGATCACTTTTGTGGTACATCCTTGTAATTGATAGTTGAGGTCAATTTCTTAAACCAACGGATGTGTGCATACGGGTCTTCTCGATCAAACCCGTGGAATTGATTCGTAGACACAAGTTGGATCAAATGCGTCTTCAATTCAAAGTGATCAGAATTGATTGGTGGTAAAACGATGGCATCTCCATAACCCTCGGTGGGTGCCTGGAGCATTTCCGCCATAGTTCGTTCGTCTGCCATATTGTTGTTTGGAATAGTACGAATCTCGGGTTCGACTATTCGGGCAGCACGTCTATGAGAACGACTTCTAGGAATTTCTGCTAGATCACGAAAAGGGCTCAATGATCTAGAGGAACGAGTGCGCATGCACTTCCAAAAACAACACTTTCAATTAAAACAAGACCGAGGCAAAACACGGTGAACTTAAACCAATAATCCCACGTGAAATGATCACTTCTATAAGTAAAACGCACAAAGGAGCGGAGAGACTTAGTAGGTCAGCGCGAAGCTTATTAAAACCCCGTCTCTTTTCAGCCGCAATTTAATGTCAGGCCGTCCTTATACCCCTCACACAGTTTGTTAAACCGATAGAAATAAACCAAATCACGAGCGACACAAAGGCAAGTTTTAAATCTTTTGTTCGGGAACTTATAATGATAACACCTCAGTTGAGAATGTTATATTGATTGTGTGTTCTATTTTATTTAAAACAACAAGCAAAAATCTTTTTGTATTTTTTTTAATCTTTTACATATATATACAAAGAAAAGAAAAATATTTTTGTATTTTGTATTTTTATAAAAACAATAACTTCACGAGGAAGGTTCTTCAAGTCACTAATCGCAAAAATCACGATATTGTCGCAACACACCTCCCGCAATGCCGCCAAAATTTGATTCGTTGTGAAGTGAGTGGTGAAAAACACAATATCAACGTATATCAAAATAACCGTAAAATCCGACAAATCAACCCTTTAGGAAAAAGGTCAACGTGCCAAACCTCACGGGTGTGATAAAAGTGATACCGGAAAAGTGATTTCCCGGGTCGTGTCCCAACGAGGTGTGAATGGAAGGATTCGTTGAGTTTCGTGATTTGAACTTGAATTGGTTTTTAATGATTTGTTTGATTTGAATTACGAATTCTACAATTTAATGAACGGGAAGGTAATTAAGGAAAGGGAACCCTAATAAACTAAAAATAAACTATCACTAAACCTAAGGAATGATAAAACGAAGCTACACTAAGTCCTAGGGTGCTAAAACGTAAAAACGCAAAAACCGGGAAACAACCCGAGCCATAAACGTAAAATTTTTGCAATTTAAGGGCTACGGGTGTGATATCAATTTTCCTACGTTCTAATTGACTAAAAATAATTTTAGAAAAAAGCGGAATATTTTTTTGAGTTTTATATTAATTACTATGATTTAAAAACTACTTTACTCTAATTAAATGATTAAAAATACTAAACTAATTAAGAAAAATCTGAAAATTTCACAAAAACTACTTTAAGTTATGCTAGTTCTAAGAAAAATAGAAAAAAGTGGGTTGCCTACGAAATAAGCTGGAAATAAGCTACAAAGGGGTTATGAGCAAAACTGCCTTTAAGGCTTAAGAGAATAATTTGTGTAAAACCCAGCAAGACAAGTCCCAGGCGTTGGTTTGGAGTGTGTGTGTTGGAGCTTTGCCTTCTCGAGTGGCGAGACCGTGGTTCGAATCCCTTGGCTCCCACTTTTTGCAAATGATTTTTTTTTAGTCTTTCTTTTTGAAACAGTTGAACTTCATCAAACCAAAGATTTTTTTTTTGTGAAAACTTTTTTAGACAAGCTCAAACAAGCTGGTTTCACAGCTTATTAGCAAAACAGTTTTTAAGCTTAAACACCATCCTTTTGAAATCACAACAGGTAGCTAACCCAAACACCCTTTAACCAAAATTTGAAACGAAAATTGAACCAAGTTTATCAATCTAGCATCAAGCAAAAATACAAATGAGCAGTGGGGGTAATGAATAAGCTAATGGTAACTAAACTAAGCTACATTACAAGGATAAACAGTAGGGAAAAATCAATTGGTTGTTGAGCTTAAAATATAGGAAAGCCTAAAACTGATATGAACTTGAAACGAGCGCTAAAGTATTCTAATGAGCTCTAGTAAAAACTAATTAAGCTAAATCCTAAAGTTCTAGTTCTAATTTATCTAAAAGCAACTTTCAATCTCCAAAATAAACCTCAAAATACTACTGAAGAGCTAATTAAAGAAGGAAAAAAAAGTGACATGTTGGTGCAGCAGGCTGCAACAGCCAAGGGGGACCTGTTGGAGCTTATTTTTAAGCTAAGAGTCAAACCTTCAAACCAAAGACAAGCTTCAAAATTAAAGTTAGCATAAGTGACTTTAAGAAAAACTGAGTTGGGATCCAAGTCTAAGCTGTTTACAGCTTAAAAATCAGCAAAGATCAGCATTGCTTTGACACTTTTGTATGCTGATATAAAAAAAAATGAAATTGCAGCTTTTGAAAAGGACCTAAACTTTTCTGAAAGACATGGATTTGCAACTCCAATTTGACACATACTGAGTAGAGCACATAAAGGTTAGAAAAACACTAACTTTGCACAAATTAGACTTCGAATAACCCACAAGAAACTTCACAAGACAGCAGCGCAGGACACTGTCCTGCACAATTCTAAAAAACACCCCTTTTTTTTCAAACTTTGGCTAAACTAATAAAACAAATTCAAAACAACTAAAACTAACCGACCCTTGCTAAGAGAGGTTTGACGCAATAAGTCAAACGGGTAAATACTTGGTTTTGACCCTTTCTCAATATTGACCCAAACTCCTTTTAACCAATGGGTTTCAAGCAGAACATCACACTACTTTGATACCCCTTGAAACAAAACTTAGTTTACAATAACTCTGAGAACTGAGTGCTGCTGAATGCAATAAAAACTTGTACTAAAGAACTGTAAATATTTTCATTAACTTAAAAGTAACATTACATCAGAAAAAGAAAAAAAACAAAAGACTGATTTTTTTTTTTTTGAAAGCTAAGAAAGGGTGCCTTATAACTGGCTTACAACATCCTATTTATACTAGAGATCCTAGGTCTTCAAGGTCTTGACTCTCTTGAGCTTTTTGTGTTTCTGCTGTGAGACAAAACAAGTAGAAGCAACCTTTGTGCTTTCTTGAGCTAATCCAGGCCCTTGATTAAGTAGGTACCAAATGAACTCGATCTCAGCCATACACTGGTCTTTTTGAGCCAAGGATTGCTGACTTGGACATTGGGAGGAGGGGGAAAAGAGAAGTGGGTTTGGGAATTGGGATAAACTGGGTAAAGGGTTGTGATGAGGGGTTGAGTGTTTTGGGGTGGTGGGTTTTCTGGGTAGCAGAGAAAGGTGAAAAAGGATTAGGGTTCATGGGAAGCAGAGAAAAGGGAAGGTGGAGGGAAAAAGGTCGGGTTTGTTTTGTTATCTGGGTTGGTTATTTAGAATGGGTCGTGGGTTTGGACTAGGTTGATTGGGCTTTGAGATAACACTTTGGACTTAGGATTATTAGTGTAACCATGTAAGATTTCAAGGACCAAGAGTGACAAATCTGATTTTTTGAGGGACCAATCATGCAAATTCTGAAAATGTAACCCAAGGGCTAGTCTTGACAATCTCTAGTAATCTAAGGACTATATTTGCCAAATCTGAAACTTGATGGACTAAACTTGCAATTTTCCAAAATTCAGGGATCAAAACTGTAATTTCTCAAACTTTTGAAATTTTTCACCAAAGGACTAATTATGACAACTTATGATTTCAAAAGGACCTTTGGTGACTTTTCTTTTTAAAATACGTGCTCAGGGACTATTTCTATCAATTTTTGAAAGTCGGGGGACTGAAACTGCCAATTATGCAAACTTTGTTCGTTTTTCATTTGTTTTTGATAATTTTGCATCTGAAACATATAAAACACAATTTTGAGATATTTTCAGTATTTTGATGCATTTCGGAGTGTTTTTAAATGTTTTGCAGCTCAGATTTGACCTAAAATGATGAGTAAATAAGCACTCATCATATAAAATCGACAAAACCATGAATCTAATACCTTAAATAAATCCATAAAATTATAGAGGAGTTAAAAAAACCGTAGCAATTCAAATTAACTAAATTGGACTTGTGGTTTAAAAGTTACGCCTAGATAAGTTACTAAAAGGAAATATCGACTTTTGACAAAAGTAAGTTGTCCAGATTTTGAAATACAATTTTAACTACTTTAGATTCCGAATCATCAGAAGTGTAAAGCATAAAAGTTGTCCGGAATGATATTTTACATCTAGCATCACGAGATTGTGGCCTGAAAACGCACGATGGGGCTGGGCAGTGCGGGCTGTTTAGACCCGAAACATGATTTTCCAAAAATCATTTCTCATTCGACCTAGTTCCCGAACTTGATAATTTACCGAACTTACTAAAATTCACTACTAACCTATAAATATCATTTCCATAAAATAAAATCATACACTTGACCATCGGAATAGTATGTTCTCAAATGACGGGAATAATGATCGTCTTGCCATTTTTTCCACAACTTATAATGAAAAACCATTTTTGACCTATTTCATAATTCATAAAAATTACCTAAGTGTTATATATAAATTTATAACCATAATCATTAACGTAATATGGAAATACCGTATGTCTCATTATGAATCTTATGAGTACAAAGTATACGTTTTAAATATTAAAAACGTAACATGTTAGTAGGGAGCTTCATGTGAGGGGCCTCTTTAGAGTGGACGTATTGACGAGTTGATGGATTTACGATTTAAAGTGGCCTAGATCCTCATATGCTTACTACATGACCTCTAAATTATGATGGTCTGAACAGTGGTACGATATTTAACTAGACATGTTTTATAAACTAGCAAGTCGTTTCCTTAACAACATACACGATTACTATGAACTACCATGTATAACAGTATGATCAATATAATGAATTATATGGACTCAGTTATATTCCCACATCATTATTTCAAAACCTAAGACACAATATCTTATTTCTAGGTTGTACGTTGAGGTTTTCAAGGATTGTCCATTGATTACGTTATATACTTAACATCATTTAGTCATGGTGAGTTCATAGCCCCACTTTAAATTACTTAATTGTTTTACAAACCCTTGGGGGATATACATGCTATTTTTACATTAACACACAAACATTTGAACTGTATGATTATCTGATTGTTTTATTATCACTAAGTACCATCATTGCCAAACATAATGCCCCACATCATGAAACAGTTAATCACTAAGTTTAGTGAGCATGAATATTGTGAATAGTCCTATTGGGATTGAGGAATCCCGTTTGTGTTGACCAAGTACTTTCAAACAAACGCACTATATTTGAGAATATAGAGTATAATGGCAAATTACCTACAGAGGCGACAAACATACCAATTGATATTGGAACACTTTAACGCTTTGGTTGCATATGCTAAGTGAAATAATAACTATTTTGTTTTCAAACCATGAGTATGAGTCTAATTTAGCTCACACTACAAAAATATTGCTTTCAACATTTAACATTAAACATATGGATTTTACTCAACCTTTGTGTTGACCTTTTAAGCATGTTTTATCTTAGGTCCAAAATGATCGAGGCTGGTACGGAAGGGCATGGATACATCAAGAAGGCTATAAATTTTATTATCATTTGAAACTTATTTATGTATTTATAACCGTGAAACCAACAGGGACCTATTTTGTAAACTCTGATATATTTGAATAAATCGACTGATAAATCCTTTTAAACAACTCAATTAGAGATCGTTTTCTATTATTATAACTGTCATACCGTCGAGTAACACCCAATTTGAATTCCGCTGCGTTCACAAAGTTAGGGGTGTTATAGTACACTTGCAAGCGACGTTGTAAGGTTATATCTGCCGAGAGGGGAGCTTATTGAACTAGTGAAGAAACTCTCGAGTAGGAAATCCTTGAAATGAAGTAGGGTGAAGAGAAGTTTCGTGCCGAACCACTATAAATCATCATGTCTGGCTTGATCTCTTCTTTAGTTATGGTTTTGCATTGTGTTGATAAGTTTTCTTTCAACCTCCCTATTATTAGTGTTGCAGAATTATTTTTGTCAGTTATCATATTGCATCATACTTAATTGTTTATCTGATACAAGAAATAAAGTTTTTTAAAAGGGAATGTATTAACCCTCTCTACGTTTCCACAAAAAAGAAAGCTAGTGACTAGCATATGTGGTTGCAAGATCCTGGGAAGTTTTGTCAAAAAATTTGATTTTGTTATTGCATGTCAGTAGCCATTTGGGTTGGATTGCTGCTGTTTGGTTGTGAGGTTTAGTGTGCACCAAGTCTGGTGTGTTTAGCTTCTTCTTGTTTAGCTTTTAGTTTGTTTTATAGCTATCGGTGGTCATGTGATATTGGGTCCACTAGTGCATTTGCTTGTTATTGTCTTTTTTGTTGTTGTGGTTAGGCATGCGAGATAATGTGTCCTTATTACTTTTTTTTAGACTGGGTGCAATGGCACCATTCACTTCCACCTACTCACCTTCTACCTTAGCGCCACATCACCATTCAACAATCACCATTGTAACACCCCCAATTTCGTGATACGCAGCGGAATTCAAACTGGGTGTTACTTCATGGCACAACAGTCATAACAATAGAAAACGAACTCTAATGGAGTCGTTTTAAAATATTTATCATTCGATTTATATAAATATCAGAGTTTACAAAAAATGAGGTCCCAGTTGGTTCCATTGTTTACAAAATACATTAAATGGGTTTTCGAATGATAATAGAATTTATAGCTTTCTTGAGTATCCGTGCTCCTCCGTGCCAGCCTCGTACATTATGGACCTGAAATACATGCTTAAAACTGTCAACACAAAGGTTGAGTGAAATTCATAGAGTTTGTTTGATGGTTGAACACATTATGTTTGTAGTGTGAGCTATAGACTCACACCAATGGTTTGAAAACAAAACAGTTATTATTGCACTAAACTCATGATACCGAAAACGTTAACAGCTTGTCAATAGAAATTGATATAATAGTAACAGTTGCCCTAATAGGTAATTTTCCAATTAACCTATGGTTCTTCAAATAGAGTGCGTTTGTTTACCGGACTTGGTCAAACAAACGGGATTCGTCAATCCCGATAGATCTATCCACATTATTCGCGTTCACCCGCAAGTGATTAATGGTTCATGATAATAGGGACTTAAGTTTGGAAATAGTGGTACTTAGTGCACATAATACATTCAGATAAGCATACAGTTTCAAAGCAATGTGTTCGGTTTAAAATAAAGCATGTATTTCCCCCAAGGGTTTGTAAAACAATTAAGTAATAGAAAGTGGGGCTATGAACTCACCTCAGAGTAAATGATATCAAATGTATAATGGGAATGATGGATATGCCGTGAGAACTTCTACGAGCAACCTAGAATAGGATGTTGCGACTTAGGTTTGAAATAATGATGCGAAAGAAATAACAAGCCTATATACGTCTCTATGTTGATCATGATGTAGTACATGGTATTTGTGTATGTCATTTATAGAAATGGCCTAGTTGTGAAAACGTGTATAGTTTATATATATCATACTACCGTTCGGGCCATCACAATTCAGAGGTCATGTAGTAAACGTTCGAAGAGCTAGGACACTTTAAATCGTAAATCCAGCAACTCGTCGAAACGTTTTACTCAAATGAAACCCCTCACATGAAGCTCCCTAGTTTTGTAGCACTTAGTAGATACAATATATGTTTTGAGTAAAGATTGTTATATCATAAAGTCTATCATGTTTTTAGTAAATATCTAGTTTTTACAAGTTCTCATTGGTTACTAGTGACTACAACTTATTTAACATGTTCAAGAATGAAGCTTTGGTAAAAATCGTTGGAAAAGGTAAAATGGTCATTTTTCAGTTACTTGTGAAAACACTATTTCAAATATTAAATGAAGTTTTGTTAAGTTAATATATAACTAGCTATGAAAATAACTTGGTTTTGCTTTTAGTTGTGACAAAAGTATAGTTGTGAAACTATATATAAGGCAGTTTCAGTTTTTGAAAGAATATGGCCTATTTAAGCGTTTTCAAGGTCCGAGCTTCTTTGCTATTGAAGGAAAACATCGTTCTGGACGACTTTCGTGTTTTAACTTTTTGATGATTCGGACCAGAAGTACCACTTTCAAAATGAACAGCTGCTTAACAGCTTGTGTTAGGCTGTTTCGGCGTTTTGGTTTCGCTAACTTCTTTTGGCCATAACTTTTGACTCGTTTGTCCGTTTCGGGTGAATCAAATTGCTATGTTTACCTTTTTATCTTTTTTACTATAATATGTAAGTTAAAAAGTCCATATGTGACAGGTTTTAATGGTTTCAAACGTGTAGAATATGACTAGTTTACTAGTTTGTTACTTTTACTACAATATATGAATTAAAACATGTGATTGAGTATATGTACATCATGAATGAACATAGTAACTATATATATATATATAGCATGAAATTGTTAAGATTATAAATAATAAAGATGAGATGATGGTGGTGATTAGTTGCTTACAACTTTTGGCTTTCAATTAAGAAAGGAGTAACAAGTAAGGATCGGACTTTGATTGAACCCTTAAGACTTTGGATTGAGCTAGATTTCTACACCTTGGAACCCTTGCAATCTTTGAAGAGTTGGTGATGAAGTAATAAGTGACTTGAGTGGATCTAAACTCAAGAAGATTACTTAAACTTGCTAGAGATTTGATGTAGTAACTTACTACTTGAAACTTCTTTGCATAAACTTGGAGTTTATAGATCAAATTATGGAAGATATGAATGATTTATGCTATGAACGATCCAAATCAGTGTTTTAGGGTTTTTAGGATGTATTTCACTTGCTATTTATAGGAGGGTAAGTTTGGTTAACCATATATTGGGTTAAATGTTAACCATGGTTAAGTTAGGACACATGTAATGATCTAAATGAACCATGGTTAGGATTAAGCCACCAAGATTATGACTCCCCCCCTAAAGTCGGACAAATAGAGATAAGATGACTTAGGTGGATAGTTTTGGTATTATCTTGGTTACGGAGTGAGTTTTGGTTCTGTTAATCGCTAACTGTAAGCCGTTAAGTCACGAAACGTAAAACCGGGTATCGTAAAAATACGAAACTTGTAGGAATGATGAAACTCATCATTATACTCCATCTAAAAATATAAAATGAGTGATAAGTCTTATTGGGTGCAAAAACGTTGCCTAAAGCTGGAAACACTGGTAAAAAACGCGTAAAATGCAATTTCTCAGAAAAGAACGAGATTTCAGGGAAATGACCGTGAATTTATTTAGAGTAGACTAAAATTAGTCTATAAGTGATATGAGATGTCAAAATGTGGTTTTCGTCATACGTGGGATAACTTAATAGTTATACGTGAAGTCTAAAAGTTACGCGATTTAAGCAAAACTAGAGAACGTACAAGGTTAATTTCTTTATGGTCAACGGAGGAGGGAAATATGTTTGACTTTTCCAAAAAATGTAAAAGTGTCTAAATATCTTAGAAAACACAATGCAGGAATGGTTAAGTCTGGGTCTAAGTAGAATTGTTTTAACGTAAGTTTAGTCTCGTACGGCTCAGGGTTTATTTGGTAACATTTAAAAGAAATCTTAAAAATTCTCAAATTAATTATGAGTGATCTAAAAATTAATCTGATGTGGGAAAAATTGTCAGAGTTGGTTTTCGTTATGCGCGGGATGTTGAAATGGTGTTCCGACCAAAATGAAACTTTAAAACGATGTTTTCTTAATAACTTTTCCAAAAATGATCTAACGATTGTCAAACTCTCAGGTCATTACTAAAATAATTTATCTTACGAGAATGTGAAATAAAAATTTACGGGATGAATAGTAAAAGTGAATAGTAACTTTTCAAAAATATGAAAAGTAACCCGAAAAATGCGCGTTGTTACAGTCTCACCACCTTAATAGGAATTCCGTCCCGGAATTCAATGTGTGTTACTGATGTTGAAGTGTATAGGAAAATATGTTTATATGCGCCGAATTCTAATCTTTGCGTTCTCAAGTTTCTGGTCATAGAATGGGTTATGTACCATTTTAAGTTTTTGGTCGTGGCTTAAGTTGACAATTTAAAGGTATAAGATGTTGTTGATGTGAAATGGTTTATAATAATGTGACAATTGTCGTTGTAGGAAAGTCCTGATAGTGGCAAGTGGTTATCCAAACCATTTCCAAAGTTGATCATGTCTTAAGTGGTTTCAGGATGAAGGCTATATCGTATAGTTTTTTTTTTTTTTTTTTTTTTATCTCTACTAGTGTTTGAAAGAAACGTGATACTGTGAAGTTTTAAATACTGACTTATAATGGGGTTCAGATAATGAAGTTATATGTTGATTATTAGAAGAGTGTAGCGTACGCTTACCATTATTCTTAGGTAGAGATGTAAAGTTTGTTTTAAAATCATAAGTGAATTTTAAATGATTATGGCGGAATGATATCCTTGAAACCTAATCAGGCTAGTACTTCTAAGAAATGACGAGAAGATTTGATGACTATCCCAAGATAGTAGTTCGGATTGTCTCATGTATGAAAATTTCAAGAATGAAATTAGGTAGTATATATAAGATGTTAAGATTTTCGTTGAGTGGTAAGACACTATCATGTCTCTAGATCTTTTTAATGAATTCTTGTGGTTTATCGAGTTTAAGTAGGAAATTAACCTGAATATAACCTTTGTATAACTATTCGTCCTAGTTTATTTCTTCACTTTTTGACTTTTTGAAGTATTTCTTTTTCAATTTTAACCTTAAGGGCCCGTTTGGTTCGGCGGAATCCTAAGGATTCTGGTGGAATTGAAATTCAATTCCATTTCATAACGTGTTTGGTTGAAAAATTTTAAAGAATTTGGAATCTGAATTCCATTCCTTACTGTGTTTGGTTAGCAAACGGAATGGAATGAAATTCCTTCAAAATCCCATATATATGAAATTCAACATTCCATGGCACTATGAGAGGGATTGTTTACAATTCCATGACATTCATATTATCTTTACCATTGTCATTATTATTATTATTATTATTATTATTATTATTATTATTATTATTATTTGGTGGGAGATAGTAAAAACGCATAATTCGTTTTTTTTTTTTTTTTTTGGGAGATTGTTTTTTTTTTTTTTTTTTATCAAACATCACTTCATTAGAAAACCAAAAGGAATTACAAGAAATTGGTGGGAAGCCGAGACACTAGTTGTGCTCCCACTTCTTTCTGAATACACAAGCTAAGTATGTGAAAAATAAAAGCCCCACTCTTGACACTATTATTATTATTATAAAATATCATTTAATTATTTATTGTTATTATTATTATTTTTTATAAGTAACCATGTTATTAAGATTTAAAAATTATTATTTATTTAAAATTGAATATGATTATTATTTATTTAAAATTTTTTATTATTATTATATTTATAAATTATTATTTATTTAAAATTAAATATAATTTATTTATAGATTACTTTATTAATTTATACCTTTAAAAAATACAATTGTACTTTATATAAAAAAAATATGTATTTAATATATTAGTTTATATAATTTTATTTAAAAAATTATTATTATAATTTGATAAGTAATTTATTTATTAAATAATATTTAGTTTATTAATCTTAAACTAAAATTAAATTTTAAATATTTTAATATAATTGTTTTTCCTCATTTCATTCTTCCAACCAAACATGCTCTAGTATTTGCAAATTTTAGTTCCGTCAGATTTTAAATCCTAAGGATTTCAATTTCTAACATTCTATTCATTCACATTCCAATTCTTTAAACAGATTCCAATTCCGTCAAAAACATTCTGCGAACCAAACGAGCCCTAAGTATTTTTATCTATCTTATATAATACTTGATGAAAATTATACCAACGAAAATACATTTAACACGCAATACATTCATATATTTTATATCAATTATTATGTAAGACAAAAAAAAAATAAGTTAAAGTCAAAGTTGAATAAAAGTAAACTTCAAAAGATTAAAAATTGAATAAATAAATTGGGACAGAAAAAGTAAACAATAATGAAAATACCCACTCTGCACAATGTATGAATGTTGACTGAAATCACCTTTCGTCTCTTTTTTTTTGCTAGGCTTTATGCATGAAGAAGGTAGGGTGCAATAAGGGTGACGCATGAGAATGGGTGTGAGTGGTGAGGGGTCGCCCCACATGTGGTCTTTGTTATTTAGTCTTGTGTGTCAAATATTGTTTTGAGCTTTTTACCAAAATGAACTATAACTCATAGTTGTTTACGAAAATGGTTCTTGCCCAGAGTGTTTACGAAAATGAACTTTTCAATGTTATCCGTTCGATCTCTTAATACATAAAATCCCAACGCTACACGTGTATTATCTGAGCCGGCGTGGCCTGGCGTGGTACTGAGGCGAGATTGTTTGTCAGGCGAGGCCCTGGGCGTGGTACAGCCGGCCTGGGCGTGGGCGTGGCCCTATGCGTGGCCCTGGGCGTGTCCCTGGGCGTGGGGCAAGGGCTGGGCGGGCCTGGCGTGGGGCAAGCGTACCACGGGCGTGGGTAATGCCCGGCGTGGGCAATGCCTGGGCGTGGAGCAAGTGTGGGCAAGGTGCTGCAAATGGTAGCCTGAATGCTTGAAATGGTGAGCGAGGAAGATAGGTTTGAAGCTTGAAGATGGTGAGCGAGGAAGATGGTAAGCGAGAAAGTGTTCGTTTAAGAAAGTAGCAGTAGAAAGGTTTGAAGCTTGAAGATGGTGAGTGAGGAAGATGCAGTCTTTCGTTTTGGATAGCATGCATACAAAAAGTAGACAACGACAATACACGGGTTGAAAATGACGTTTTTTGGTCACTTTGGTAAAGTGTGGGAAAAAAGTTCAGTTTCGTATTATCAATGTGTATATGGTTCGTTTGGGTAATTTGTTTTATTCTTTTTGCTTTAAAAAAGAATGTTACATCCACTCAAAGTTTACAAAAACAAAATCCACACAATGACATTAATGTTTATCATTGGTGGTTTCACTCTTATTCTCTTTCTTCTCTTTAGTTAACCCAATTATATACATACATGTCATTTTTTTTTTTTTTTTTTTTTTTTTTTTTTTTGTAAAATTTGAGTGGTTGTAACATTCGTTTTACGTTTTAATGGCTTGTTGGCCAATATGCAAGTTTAATATGTAGCTTTTGGTTCCCTCTTGTAAGGCGTAAGATTTTTCTTTTTACATAAGTTGTCATGGAAAAAAAAATAAGAGATACATATGTGCATATGTTTTTAGTTTTAATAAACCATAATGCTTTATTGAATGTTAATCACAGCTTAAACAAAGTTATAAATTTGTAACCATATACATACTCTTCACCCCAAACAAAGCTAACGTGTAACGCTATCCTTTTATCAGTGGGTGAACTTAACCCATATCGTATCTCCTAAGGATCTTTTTAGAAGGCTTTATCTCTTATGGATTAAGTTAATAAGTTAAATGTAAATATCAAGCTTAGTATATCTTTGCACATTTGATCACAAGATGACAAAAATATGGAGCACGTGGTTTGACTTAGATGCAACAAAATGTTTGTGGTGGAAGGATAAAGCTAGAGTATGTCTTTTTCCTACCGAAGGGCCGGTTAGTTTTCATATTTCATATTATTCTATTTATGAATTCGTCA
The DNA here is from genome assembly GCA_910596185.1 of Chrysanthemum makinoi. Lineage (NCBI taxonomy): Eukaryota > Viridiplantae > Streptophyta > Magnoliopsida > Asterales > Asteraceae > Chrysanthemum > Chrysanthemum makinoi. The sequence goes on from OU343221.1 coordinate 115,446,204, forward strand.
TCGATGACATATAAATTAATTACATACGACAGTTGTAAGGGGTGTCAATCGGGTTATCGGGTCAACCCGATAACCCGATAACGAACTAACTAAGACCCTAACCCGACTCTATTAGGCTATCGGGTTTATCGGGTTGACCCGATAAACCCGATAAGCTAAGTTAGACCCGAATTAACCCGACCCTATAAGACTTTATCGGGTTCGGGTCGGGTCGGGTCGACCCATTTGACACCCCGACTTGTAATGATAGAAAAAGGGTTGGTTTGAATTAGTCAAGGATAGCTTAATGAACACGTTGGCAAGTTATATTTTGTTCTTTCGAACCTTCCAAATAATATATGCAATGCATATAAGAAATGGACACTCTTCGCTTTTGTCACGTAAAATATGACTTTTTGGGCTAGTTACAAACATGAAATGACATAAAGAAAACAATCTGTTTTGGTAACTTTAAAAGTTGGACAGATGCATGTTCAATCTAGATAAGGACGAGTTGGATTCATTTAAGGAAACTCGAATAAGAGACAAAAGATACAATGCTAGAAGATTTAGTAAATTATTCAACTGTAATATGAGTGGTTTTTTTCTTTTCATGATACTTCATATTTCACGCTTTTGTCATATTATTTTTCTCACAACTTTTCGATTAAAATGTTACCTGGATACCGTGTTCGAAAAAAAAAATGTTACCTGGATACCACTAGAGAACTAGACTACGAATTCAATGGTAATACAGATGTGAAAATCGGACCCAGACAAACGATAGCAACACGAACTAAAATGTAAGAACAAAAGATAAAACATGGTTTCTATGTGGTTCCCTTGCTACATAATCAAGTTATGTCTAAGGCTGAATTAAAAAAGATACTCATAACGGTTGATTTTCTCTATGGCCTCCTCGTTTTGAGACATTATGGCTTTGGGGTCGACCCCGGTAACAGAGACTTCAAAAAGTCAAAAGAGGACAATTATTTTGGGACGGAGGTAGTACTAATTATAACGGTTGATTTTCTCTATGGCCTCCTCGTTTTGAGACATTATGGCTTTGGGGTCGACCCCGGTAACAGAGAAGGAATTCATAAAAACTTAGGATCCAACACCATGATAAAATACCACCCTCATGATTAGATCATGTCCTGAGATTTGATAAAAGAAAGGTGCATTTGCGGTTAATTCGTTGTCATTGGATAAGTTATTAGGAATATGACGAACTTGGTGCAGTGTTTAAAATTACTTATTGTTTTCGTATAGATGGGATCAGTCGCTCTCGACCATCAATTTGATGTAGCCGGGGCAGTTGAATGCCTACATCGACAAACAATTTCCGTATCACAAGACAAACAAGTTTCTTTTCACAATTCCATGGTAGAAGTGAATGACAAGGTAGTACGAGACAACGAGATACACTGTTTTGGGTTTGCCAGTTTATTAGGATCGTATTGAATCATGCACAAACCTAATAGAATAAGAAAATCCACCTACATCGATTATATTTTGTTAATAAAAAGTTTAAAATAAAAACATTATGAAGTTTCATGCTGCTTCATATATTTTCATAAATATAAATACAATGAAGGAATATATTTTTTTTTCCATACGCGTATACGTAATGAACAAAAGAAAATTGTGAATTTGTGACCTCATAAGGACTTGATGTACCATATATAATCCATATTCTAGATACATGTATATACGACCTGTTATCGAGCTTGAATAGAAACTAATACATAACAAAAGATTCAATGAGAACACAAGAATAAAGAGATGGTATTATTTTCCTTGAGGTCGAAGTGGAAATAATTTTGAAATTATGTTAAGTTTTATCATTATATTTCCTATTTGAGCGAAGAAAATATTGTTGAAAATAACAGTTTGGTCCATATACATGAACCAGAGATAGATTACATGTGAGCCAAGTAATTCTAGAAGAAAATTTTGTTGTTATTTGCGATGACGATGACAACAAAGAGAAGATTGGTTTCCATTGGTCATGGATCCCGTCAAAATCAATGATTATCAACAAGTATCGATTATCATGATTTATTCTCAACAAAATGTACCTAATTATCTTTACTTAATAATGCTTGAGACCTGCATGAAGCAAATTGTTCAAAACTTTGAGATGAGTTTATATATAGAATTTCAGTGTAACTATGTCTTTTATACTTAGGTTCTACATTTCTATTTCTATTGCAATAGTTTTTACACGTAAACAGAAAATGATAGTCGATCATGTTACTTGAGGAAGTCGGGCTTCTTTGCTCTGATATACGCGGTGTAACTGATACATTGTATTAGTTATATCTAACCTTAAAGTTCTTACAAAACTAATTATAAACCTAACCCATATCATTAATTATATCAACCTATTTTGGTAAAATGAGTGATCCATCATGTATTTATGTGACACGTATGAGCTACTTATATAATATATCGAAATTGATATCTTATCGGGTTGAAAGTTTGAAACTTTGGTTAAGCTCGCTACGTTTATGTTGAGCCCAAACTTGTGAATAAGAGAGTATTAAGACTTGAAAATTACTCAAGCTTGATAAAGCCTAAGCCCACAATTTAATACAACATGAAAGCCCGATGACTATTTTTCAGGGAAGCATTCAAGTTAGGGGTGAGCGAAAAAACCGAAAAGACCAAATAAACCGAACCGAACCGAAAATAACCGAGCCGAACTAATAACCGAACCGAATTTGCTAAAACCTAGCCGAATCGAACTACTAATTCGGTTCTCGGGTTGGATATGGATTTGGCAGTTTGAACCGAAAACCGAATTCATATAAATATATATATTTTTTATATATTTATATATTTTTATGTATATTTATATATAAATAAATACTATTAAAAGGTTATCATAATATAATAAAATACTTTTTATGCTGGAAATATATTTTTTTGCTAAATATCTATGTAATTATTATTTATTTATTTTTTTAAATAGTGAAATTCGGGTTATTCGGGTCAACCCAATAACCGAACCGAATTAGAATTCAACCGAACCGAACCAAAAACCAAATTTGAATTTGGTTCGGTTCGGTTCTCGGGTTGACCTAAATTTTTTTTTAACCGAATTAACCGAACCGAACTAATCGAATAACCTGATAACCGAACGGATCAACACCCCTAATTCAAGTTGGGGAAAAGTTACCAAAAGTTTCATCATTTTTTTTTTCTTTTTTTTTTTTTGTTGTTGAAAACTTTAACCCTAGGTTGAAATGGTGACACACTTAAGCTATTAAGCACGCATCTTGTAAAATTTGTTGCATATGTGACTGGACTTTAAGCCAAAAATGACATAGACCGCGTTTAGGAAAAGGCATATCGTTACACTGAGGGGCTTAGGGCTATGCAAATATATGCTATTATGCTATGGTGTAAAACCAAATTGGTAATATTTTATAACAGAATGCTATATAACTATAATATCAAGTATATTTTTTATTGATAGTATCAATAAAGAAATACTACGTAGTTTTTTCGAGTTGGTTCAATTGAACTCTCTCGTCATTATGTGTGATGCAGCACACTTGGTCTAAACTAATTAACCGATAACAAGACAAACATGGGTTATTGGTCTTAAAACAAAAACGTGTTTATTGAATATGAAAGATCCAACACATATTCGACGTAGAAGCATAGTCGATCAGATTCAGATCTTCATTATCGAAATTAACCTTTAGCAATGAGTTAGATAACTGTGCAAAGAGAGTCAAAGGTGAGCTTAAACTAGTGAGCATTGGTATCAAACTTAACAATACTCGATAAATTAATCTATTATCGTTTCAAACAAGACGATTTTGCTGTGAATCAAGAAAGATTCAAATTAACTTGTTGGATTTGGCTCATATGTTTTGTATCAAATTAAGTTGAGCTAAAACAAACATAAATTACACGAAAATAAAAATTATTACTCTAGCACAATCATGTTACTAGGTTGTAATAAGCCTTTCACTTTGTTAATTTCATTCCTTTCTTCAGACAACTTAACAAACCATTTGTATGGGCAGTTTTGTGTCTGCAAGATATGGCATTGTTTTTCTTCTCTATGCAACTAACTAAGAGCACTGGGTATCGTCGTGCCATAGCCAAAAAAAATTACCACGTCAGCAAAACTCTTTATGGCACTAGAAATCCTATAGCATCACATTCTGGCCGTTACCGTTGACACCAGAAAATGTGGTGGCATAAGACCTTCTTTATATATATATAGCGTTCTATGCAGTACCCATATTAAATACAGTACTTTACAGTACTCATTTAGACCAATAGGAATTTAGTAGTAATAAATATTTTTATTTAATTGAAAAGGGCATAGTAGTCAAACACATTTTTAGTTTCTTTTTGATTTTTTTTAATTAAAAAACCTTTATTATTCCCTTAATTTTCGGATTTAATTTTTTTTTTCAGTATACATGTTTTCATTAAAATGAAGTGCATATGTGTGTTTTTTTTAAATACTTTAAATTCACATATGTTTCTTGTGTACAATTATTTATACATCAAACTTGTATTGCTTAAAATGATAATTATTTTTTAATCTTCGAAATTTATAACAAAAACCATAAAGATATACATATACATGTAACCTTTAAATTTATAACCCAAAAATAAAAATTCTATACACAAAATTGATATCAAATGAAATACAATATAAATACAAATGTATCTTGTTATGTATATATGTATACATCAACCAAAAACATGTGTGCACTCTTTTAAGAACATGCGTGCACTCTTCCATGAACATATGTGCATGCTTCACTTTTTCATCAAATTCATTAGAATATATGAGTTTCCTTCTCAAAACATATGTGCACATTGCGCCTCTTATCATGAAGAACCTGCAAACAAAAGGTAAATCAACACTTCATTATCAAGATATGATATTTACTTCAATTCCTTGTTTTTGAAAATTGAACTTATATGTAATCTACTTGAATTTATTTCAACTTTTTGTGGATTCTCTGTTTTGAAGAATGTGGTGCACAAATTATTACGAAAATGGTAAGTTACTAAACACTATAATATAGCAATAGTCTAAAACATATCAACACTAGCTGCACACAATCAACTCCAACATTTAACTTGATCATTGGAAGTCAATCAAAGAATAGTGTTGCTAGGTAAACACATATGCACTAGTTGTCATCATCAAGAAAACACATATGCACTGGTATATCACAAGACCATTTTTAAAAAAGAAAGTGATAGACACATATGCACTAGTCGTGAAATTTACATCAGATCTTTACATCTAGAAAAAAAAACCTACAACCTGTCGTGCGAATTAAAATCACTTTGTAGTTTTAAGTTTTATCTAGAAAACTAATAAAAAAATAAATATCTCAAACATACCTGAGTGTAAGGATCATTATCCATTTGTACTTTGAAATTATCATTCTAGCCTTTGAAAAAGAGTTATATCAGCATCATTAACCTCAATTTTATGCCTCTTTCCACCTTTAAATATGGCTCCACTTATAAGGGATGATTTAAAAAGCAGGGACGATTTTAGAAATCGATTTCGAAACAAAATGTTGAAACAAAAGAAACACCGCCCAATCATGAACTTTAACCTCCAACAAACGATCACAGGAGATATTCATGGATCAACAATAGTTTTTTTTTCTTTGTGTGTTAGAAAAAAAAAGAATCGTGAAATGATCACTCATGTAAAGATTCGTGGATGGAGCCTGTGAATGTTGGGGAGGTGATGGTGGTTATGGTTTTTAGAGAGATCTACTTTTTTCCTAAAATGGTGGATCTCACAAAATAAGTTACAGGTTTACTTTTAATGAATATATTTTATTAGAAATTATAATTCCTAAAATACCCTTCCAATCTTTTATTTAATTGAAAATAAAACCTTTATCTTTTGTTTAATTGCAATTTTGGCACTTTTAATCTTAACCTTTGATTAAACTCATCCAATGGCCCAGATTCATTTTAAGAGTACTGTAAAGTACTGTATCTAATATTGGTACTGCATAGAATATAACACTATATATATATATATATATATATATATATATATATATATATATATATATATATATATATATATATATATATATATATATTAACAGGAGGCATGAGACTATTCAAAAAAAGTGTGTCATTGCCATGTAATTGAATTTAAGCCATGTCATCACATTAGTCCACCTTAGCAATTGTTACTACTATCAAAAATTAGGATTAAGTTTTAAAAAAATGATCCTGGCATGGTTCGAACTATGGTTGTTTTAAAGAGTAACATGTATCTTAACCATTGGAGCATCCCAATGGTTGTGATAAAAGATGCAAGTTATAATTGATATTGCATGAAATCACATAACTATGACAATCTCTACAACTTAAAAACCCTAATGTCACGTAAAACAAATCTCAGTTCATTCATAATATAATTTTTCTCCAAACCTTATTTTCATCTTTTCCTCAACCTTTTTTTCTCAATTCTCTCACACTGATCTTCTTTTTGTGTGTGCAGATTTGAGAATACTAGGGTTCATACAAGGTTAGAGCTTTTATGCCTCTGTAAGTTTCAATCGTTTCTTCGTGTATCCTTAATTACATGTATGACTACTTCAACAAGACTATGAACATGAATGTCACCGACCACGGTATGAAATTCAATCCCGTGTGGACATTGTACCATAGCAAGAGTTTCATAGTGACGTTGTACACAGTTAGTGCTATAAAGAGGGTATGTTTTCTGTCCTTCATATCCAAATCAAATCTATCTTCTTTAATATGATACAGGAGATAAGATAGAGTAGTGCAAAATTGTACTGTCAACTCACTCTCTTTAATATCAAATCTATCTTCTTTATAGCTACTTCACTCTCTTACATCGTCATATAATGTCTAAAATGTGTGAATCACTCAGTTATCAGGTAATAGCATGGTGATAAAATGTCTATGGTGTAAGTTATTTTATTTTGTTCACAGTTTCCATAACTCTTTAATACCGTTTTCTTTATGCTTCATCTAATTGTAGGTTCAAATCGGATAGATTGAACTTCCAGTTGGCTTCCCCAAGGCCCTATTGTTAACAATTGAGGTCCAACTCTAAATGAAAATCTGTTCCATGTTTCATAATGTGAGGTTAGAAAACTCTTGGATCTATGATTGCTCATTTTTTATAAACTCATAATTTGTGCATTTGTGAAGTTAAGATGATACATCCTGCAACGTGAGTTGACGCCCAGGTTTTTATGATCTTTTATAATAATAATGAGTTTCTCACAGTCGTAGTTGATGATGCTAAGTAAGCTGGTGAGGTACTTTTACTTGCAATTCTATTACTATACACTTTTTATCTTTTAATTGTAGTGCTTCATTTGATTTGATTTGTGTAAAACAAGGTATCCAGAAAGGTTTTTACCAAACTAAGAATGTCGAGCGTAAAGGATCGGTACCTACTTACATTCTCTATTTAATTTTTGATTGAAATTATTTACTTTTACATTTTCGGATTGCACATTTTCGTTTGTGTTTAATCCTACACCTTCTCTATCATCCATGATTGTTAATCACTACAAATTACAACCTCATATCATGAGCTCTAACCTTGGTGGAATGGGTTGTAGCGCAGTCGTTATATCTATATATCGATATAGCCCAGCATCTTCTCAAGGCGAACCCGAACTCATACGCAGTCGTGTTAATCATGGAAAATATTACATTAAATTGTTACTCAATGTATAATAGGTCCATGCTTTTATGTAATTGTTTTTTTGTATGGGTGCGGCGGCCATGCTTTTATCAAACAAGTCGAGGGAATAGACGTCGTTCCAGATACAAGCTAGCTCACACGGTCCGTACTCATAAGGGCGCGGATGATAGCAGGTTGTCTGTAGTAAAAGTTTTCCCCTATTGGTGCATATAACCTTATTCGAGAGTCTTTATTTGGCATGTGGTCAATCCAGAATTATATAAGATAGTGTTCAGTCATATAACTATTTTTGTTAAATTTTTTGGAATGAGTGCACTAAAAATCAATTCACTTAGATGATATCAAAATAAACTTCGTATGCATTTTCAAAGATAATTACATGAAATTCATTATTGTTTGTATCCTTCTGGTCATTCGGAGCACAAAGCCTTTAAGAGATGGGGGTGCGGGAGCATAATACTTAATACTAATGATTACCAGCGGTTTTTCATGCAGATTTGACCACGGTATGACAGCTAATAAAATTACCATTTCGTGGGATGTTAGGACTTAGTATTATGTACCAATATACTTCGCCAAGTAATTATAAGTAATGACACCCATCTGATCAATTGTATGTTTATATTTCAATTTGAATATAATTATATTAGTAGCTTACTTAGTTGTCCCACTGAAATTTTGGTTACTTAGTGTTTATAGGTGGTTTCGGAACCGCACATGCTGCCGCTATGTAAATACAACACCCGTTTTTTTCACCGTTTGAAGCATTATTTTCGTATATGAGTTTGGTGTTTCTTATAGGGCCTATGATCAGGCTGTCATTATATTCCGTGGACCCAATTTAGACATTACATACAAAATAAATGATTATGACGAAGGTCTTAAGAAGTTTGTTCGTTGCCCAAGGTCAGGGTCCTCTAAGGGAAGCTCAAAATTTAGGGGGTTTAGAATGCAAAAATGCGGTCGACGGGAAGCTTGAATAGGCCAGTTTCTTGGAAAAAAGGTGACCATTATTTAAACTAAATTAAACTTACATTAATTGGCACGTTGGGATCAATGCCTTTTTTGTGCACAGACACATCTACCTTGGGTTGTTTGGAGAACAAACTAAAAGCTGCAAGTTTAGTGCAATCTATTCCAGAATCAAGGCAGGTTTATCTTTTCCCATACATGGTTACTGTATTTGATGAAGGTTCATTTTTTTTACCAATGTTACTACAACAGTATTTGATACAGGTTGTTGGGATTATGGACTTTGGTGCTTATCTTCAAGCGGCATCTAATGTTCTTTCATATCCTAGCCAGCAGCATAACCATGTGGATTTGCAAGGATGCGTGAATGGAACAGGTAAGATTGTGAGTTTCTTAGGAACCTATTATATCTTGTTCTGATTTTCTTAAATTATTGTGATTTTTTTTTTACTTTGTAGTCATTTCAGGCAGTTGATGCTTGGGACACTTTTGACGTGTTGGTTAAGAATGCTACTACATCTACACATATTAAGAAGGTGTTTCTTGCGTTTGGTGTAATACTTACCCCTCACCTTTGCCCCATTGACCTGGATGAGAAGCGATACAAGCATGCATCCAAATTGAATTGAATTGTCCTTTCACATAGGCATTAATTTTGCAGCTAGGCATATAGCAAACCCGGTTCTGACTTGCGATTCGGTTACTGATTCAGGATTCCAAAGTAATTTTGTTGTTGGCCCATTTCTTCATGCCAAGGTAATTCCTTTTTATTATATTTCCTTTTTACAGAGTCGCAATGAATTAAACTTCATTATGCTTAACATGCTATGCTATTTGTTGGTACCGACTCATCTTGAAGCATATGGTCCTTCTACGAAATTGGAATTCCTAAAAGGATGTCTAGATACGTGTTTGTAAACTACTAAAGTTTAAACTCATTTATGTTAATGTAGTAATGTAATTTAAGTGCGTGGGTAAAAAGTGATTGCGTTTTTGTAAATCTGATTATTTTGAATCGGATAAATGGATCTGAATAGCTGTTGTTGCCTTTTGATAAACAGATTTAATTATTATTTAAAATATGTATATCTGCAGATTGGCACATCCAGGAGGACCAATGAAGACTAACAAAGCTGCTGCATTAGCCAAGTTTCTGGAACGGAAGTCGCAGGAACCTAGCGGGTTGTCGTCTATTAATCCCAAACTTGTCGAATTAGCTGTGAAAAATGCCAAAGAGACTGTTAGAGCAAGTAATGATCTTCTTCCTTTCACCTTTATATTAACACACATACGCACACATTAAATTCGCTACCATTTTGAGGCCTTATGTTGAATTATAAATGATAAAGGATAGATGCTGAAAGCTAGGTCGTTTTGTTACCTTGCTCTGTGATTACCACTTCAGATTTTCTTACCATAACGTTCTGTGGCGCAAAATTGATGATATGTCTATCCACCTTAAAGTAGATTTTTCTCAAGGTAGTAATGAGTGACGTAGTATTATCTCTGATTAGTAGGGAGGAACCTTAGGATAGGCCGATAGAATGGATTTCTGTGAATGTTTAAGTTAAAATAGAACTTATATCAGGTGAACATCTGTTAATGAAGGGTACAACGTATTAACGTGACACCCTGAACATATAAGTATGCAGACGAAAACTTATAGAATATTGGTACATCTTATACTTTTTAGTTTCACTTGCACCGATTGATCATAAGTGGATACAAATCAGCCCTTGAGACTAGGTCAATGAATCCATAGAACTGTTAAATCCTTTCTTGGTGAACGCACATACTCTAGATACTATATTGAATCTTTATACAAGACACCTCTTTATGGATCGCGTGAGGTTTAATCAATATGTTTTTTTTTATTGCTTTTGTTATTTACCTTTATTTCTTATCCTTCTGATATATTGGTTTAACACATAAATCTTAATAAAGTATACGATTGTTCTTTTTAACTGACTTAAAAGTATTATAGTATGTAATTTCAGTACCAAATCTCGAAGATACACTACAACCTGACCGGTGGTACGAGTTTCCAATCCGAGAAAAATTAGTTCCAGTTTATATAAAAGATGGAGATGGAGAAAACCAAGAAGGTATCGCGCCAAGGTGACATTTATATGTATAGCAGTGCAATTAAATATTATTTGAAATGGCTTATTGGTTTAGGAATGGACATTGTCATCCCAAGATCATGAAGGCGTTAATCGAGCAAGCACAAACCTTAACTCTAACTTCTAGACTAGAGCATTCTACAACGACAAATTTCCTGTCTTTGCAGAGTATCTAACAAAATTATTTGGATAGGATATGGTTCTTCCAATGAACACTGGTGTTGAAGGATTTGAAGCTGCTATAAAGTTGGCAAGAAAGTGGAGTTATGAGAGAAAAAAGGAATTCCTAAAGATCAGGTACCAATTTAGTAGTCATTTTTAAGGGTCTTATAGCTTTTTCATTGATATTGTTTCTTAGATATTAATTATCATTTTTCTCGAATTAAATGGCATCGATGTGTAAGCTATCATTGTTTCATGTTGTGGTTGTTTCCATGGTTGTACAATGGGTGCTATTTTGATGAGTTGTGATAACAATGCAACTTGTGGATTTTGGCCATTTTTCAGTTTGAGCCCATACAAGGAGAGGATGTGGTATATATGTACCTCTCATTTACATAATCATTTTAGAGAAGTCGTGTTAGGTCATAAGGCCAAGTTGATATTGTAGTCGAACTTGGTTGACACAATTATGTCCATTTTTAAGTTTTCGTATGAATAATTATTACGGAGTACTTAGTTTGTATCTTCTCAATACTAAATTTAAAATATTAGTGTTTTCAATAGATTGATTAAGTTATATGCATTAAAGCATGACCCATGTTTGGACAAAGTTACTTTTCCTTTTTCTAAGTTTTGTTTGCATCTCTATTGATTTAAATTGATGGTCCTATCCAGATGGTTACCTTAAGTCTGTCAGACAACTTTGCTCATAGCATAACATCTTAATGATTGCAGATGAGATACAAAGTGGAATGGCTCGATCAAGAAGAATGCTTGCATGTAACTGAGAAAGTGTAACAGAAGAACAAAGGGATGCAGACGCAACAAGTACCAAAAAGAATGGTTCCTGTTCAGATAGCTGGATATGCACATCCTCAAAAAACTCATTTGAGTGTTGTTTATACCTATACCTTATTTTTTGTTAACTTAAGTTTTTTAACGATATTTATAAGGCTTGCTCGCCCGTCGAACGGGCTATGCTTTGATACTTTGTTCTTGCGTACCACTTTGAAACTTTTTTCCTCTCATATTCGATTACTGTTTATTTCTTTACGTTCTTAATGCATTCAATTAAAAAATTGGTACATTTATATCTTATATTTCGTTAATTTATTTTTTCAAAACGATAATTATAAGTCATGCCCGCCCATCAGGCTGGCTTTGACCACTAGTATATATATACATATAATCTAGATCAAATAAGATCAAACTTAAAGTTGTTAAAATGAGATCCAACTAAAATTGACAAGCGACACTATCCTTAGAACAAAAATTAATTTTTTATTAACTACAACTAAAATTGTTGAAGTTTCGATAGATTTCTTTTTAAAATTTACGAAACCTAGGTGATACACTTTGATTAGAAGTGTAATGTGTATCAGGTTTTTGTATTTGTATCAGATTTTGGAATATTTATTAGTGTAATGTGTATCAGGTGTATCACTAATCCAAACTCATGTATCATTTGGTTATTAGTTGCTAATATGTTAATTTGTATTAAAATATTATTTTTATGTGTATTATTGCTAAAATTGTTATTTATAAATGTTTTAGTGGTTTTTTAGACTTGATCTTATTTTTAAAACTTTAAGTTTGATCTCACGTTAACTCTCCCTTTTATATATATATATATATTAACTAAAATAAACTTCATTAATTTAAAATAAAACACATTACGTAGAAATTTAAAAAAAATATACGAAAAAGACATTAAAATTAAAAATACATAAGGTTAACTAGTTTTCTGTTGGATATTTTGACCGGATTCTTGCTTTTTAGGCATTCACGATAGACGCGTCCATCGGATCCATCTTGCTTGTGTCCATTTGTAGCACTCGCAAGTCCTCGGCTAACTTTTGAGACATGAGCAAATCAACTCTCGCATTTGGCTCTCGCTCGAGAATATCCTGCTTCATCTTGCGGTCTAAATCGTATTGATGTTGCAACATTTTTTGAAACATTGTCGGGTTTGAACCGGAACTAGCGGTCGAGTTTGAAGATAGTTGACTCTTTGAAATTTGGTACATCCCGTCCGGCCGTGGCAACTCGTCCGGACCAAAATGCTCGGGTTGCTCTCGTGTAACCCAAAGACGATTACGTCTTGCCAATGTCGATTTTAGATTTTTTCACTTGTGCTTGTCTTTCAAAAATTCCCAAGCACTAACATGTTTAAAGTCATAACCCGTCATTTTTTTAAACAATATGTGGCAACGCGTCATAAAATCTTTATCATTCTCCCCACTCATAGCCGCAGTTTCATCCACTATCGTATTAAACTTCTTGACATCTTTATTCATTGGAGTCCACTTTCCAATCAACATGTTCTTGGTACGAATGGTATAGTTGAACGTTTTGGCTTCTTTGTTGTATACATCGAGAACTTTATACCAAAACGAATTCTTTTGTTGATCCGCACCCGTTTTTGGATCCTCGGATACATCAATGAAACACTCCGCCAAAAGATACTCCTCATCTTGGCTACAAAAATTCCGAGATAGGGTCGGTACCGGCTCGTCTTCATCTTCGGTGGTTTTCTTTGTCCTCATCGTCTTCTTTGTCTTCCCTTTCATTTTTTTTACGTCGGGGTCGGGACCGGCTCTTCTTCATCTCCATCCGTAGGTTCGTCTACTATGTGGTAGGATTGTTTGTCGGAATTTGGTTGGGTTGGTTGTTGTTGTTGACAAAGTTGAGCATATTGTTGTTGTTGTTGCATTTTTCATTGAGAAAAAAGCATTTGTTCTTCGGATTCATATATGGGATGTTCGAGAAGGTGGGAAAGTAAGGTGTTTGAGGGTATGGATTCCAAGACGATCCCGGATTGTTAGCCGGATTCGAAGATGAGCCCACCATTTGGTTCGAATGGTCATTTAGCATATTATTGATCCATGGTTAATTAGGATTTATTTTGGTTGGAAAAAAATTGGAGAAGTAGAGAATAGTGTGTTATTGGAAGTGTGTATGAAGAATGAAATAATAAGGGGTTATTTATAGGATTTTTAGGGGGTTAAATTTGAGTTTTTGGGGTTGAAAATTGATTTTTTTTAAAAAAAACGATAGTATAGCCGTTACTAACGGCTAGTTTTTTGATAAAAAAAGGCAAAAAGGCTATAGCGTGGCGTGGTGGTGATGGCGCGAAGCCTTATGACGCGAGGACCGGTATAATGCGCCGATGGTGTTTTTGGCTGATACGTCGGCACCACCCAATAAAACAACGTAACTTTTGCTCTAACTAAGTACATAACTACTATTTTCTCGTGCAAATATTCTAAATGTTCTTCAACAAATATAACTACGAAAATTAAGTGTTTGTGTGTGTCATTTAAGCATGATTGTGTGGTAACAAATATTTATACTACTATATAAAACATTTGAGACATGATATTAATAGAAGGCTTAAAAATTTAAATTCAACAAATTACTTCTAATGAAAAAAAGTGTTTTACAAAGCTTGTATCATACACTTGAAGAAAGAAAATTAAATGTCTTAAAATATATAAACTTGTAACAGTTTTATATTAATACAACCCATTTTAAAAGTTTGTAACAACCTGTTTAAACCTGTATAGTAACAGTCGCCTAAGCTAAGAGCCCATCATTATATAAACTAACAAAAAAACACACTTATACATTCAGTACCCCTTTCTCTTTTCTCTCTAAAACAAAAACATATACCTTCTTATCCCAACCCATCAGCTTACCACCACCACCATCAATAGATTCCATCAAAGATTAAAGATCTTTAACTACTTCAACGAAAATCAAAGATCTCAGATGTGTTTGGTGTTACAAAACAGAATCTTTAAAGATTCAAAACACAATCTCATCATAGATCTTAAAAGAAAACAAAACATGCAACTTACCCGAGACCCGTGTATAGGATCTTGAAGCCAAAAAACGTTTGTGTTCTTCGCGGGTTACTCGAAACCAAGAGAACAAAAATGTTCTTCATTTTTGTGTTGGTGTTTCGATTGAAGAAGGGTATTTTGAATTGTTATTTGGTTCAGTGTAGCGTAAGAAAAAAGAAAATGGTAGATTAAGTTTTGTGAAAGAAAGATTAGTAGAAGTTTGTTGACTGCGTATGTTTTTAGGAAAAGAGTAAAATTATGAGTGTTGTAGGGTTAGTACCATATTTTTATTGCAATTTATTAGGGTAGTGTTATTTGGACTGATTTGGACTCTCATTTGGGTTTTTTAATTGTTTAGTTGGTGGGCCGAGTATAAACATTTGGGACGGGCTTTGATTAGAACAAATGTTAGTTACAATTTTATTTTGTGTTATAATCGAGTTGGTAAGTCCCCGCGCATTGCACTGGAGCTAATTTTTTATGTATTTTTTGGGGAACATTTTGGTATAAGTTTTAATTAACGCGATCAATTTTTATCATGCAAACATTTAGCGGTTACGTGTATGTTTTTTAAAGCGCATTTTTTATGTGATTGTATAGTTAAAATGTGTTATGATATTAACAATGTTTCTTATATTTCTGCATGTTTGTTATTCTAGATACAGTATTACATAGCGTTCAAAAACGGCGGCAAAAAGTAACAACACGTATACAAAACGAAACAAACAAAAAAAATTCTTGACACTAAAACTAATATATCAAAAAAGGATATGAAATCATATCGTGGCACAAAAAATGCAACATGTTGAGAACTAATAAGCCTCTCGCAACGCAAAGGCCACTTATTATCTCGTTAGGGTCATTATAAGTGAGTTATATCTAGGTTAAAAGTGGGCCAAATTAATTTTGAGATGAAGTTTTGTTGGATTGTATTTTAAATTAAACAAAAAAGAAAAAAAGAAAAAAGAAAAACTGGTCTGAGCATTTAATATACATTCACGTTGAGTTATATCCACGTTGACACCTGAATGATTATGATCAAAGTAGAATATACTAATCATACAACATTTTAACTACTTGCAGTTACACTTCATTGTTAACAACCGTGACCACGTTTGTCATATCGTAATATAACCGTCATCACGTTTAATATTAAGTGGTTATGAGTTTTGGATTTTTATTTTATATAAATTTTAATTAGTGTATTACATCATCTCATATCTAAATGCGACTACAAGTTATTGTCAAACCACTTTGACCCCAACCTTGATGATATTACTAATTATAACCTTTATATTTTTGCAGCATCGACTAAATAACTTACTATTTTTTATATATGCAATTTTGCTACCGTTTAAAGTTAATCAAACCTAAAACTCTCATCATCCGTAACGAGAAATGTATAGTTAAAAAGATTGTCAGCCGTAAAACTTAGTTACATGGTACCCGCCGCCGCAACGCGCGGGTACCCTGCTAGTATCATAGTAAGGTAATTAGTAGAAGAGACAAGTGTTTTGACGTGTCATTTGTTTGATGATGTATCGATCAACTAATTGAACTGCAGTACCCAAATTCTCATTATTTTGAGAAAATAGATCAAATTATTTATTGAGGGATGACTACTATGTGCAAAATTCGCCTTGATACAGGAAATCGAATCTAGACCTGACCAGGACATATTATTATGTTAAGGTTTAATTTTAACTTTTTAAGTCCATGACTGGTTTGAGATATACTTTTTTGTATTATCTGAATGAAACAATATCGTATAGGCAAGAAATTAGGTTCAATCCTCAATCCAATACAAAGAAGCACCAATTCTTGATCCACTACTAGCTACTGGTGGCCTTGATCTGGTTTTGTAATGTTGCATGGTCAATAAGTTTATCAAATCATATTGCATATTAACATTATATTTCAGTATATATCATCAAACACCTAAAAGGTAATAATGTAATAGGTAGTATGTTTTTTTTATAAACTTTGTTTATACAAAAACCATAAACAAAAAGTGTATGTTCCAAAACAAAACAAAAAATTCAAATCTATCCACATGACAAGAAAACCAACAAGCCTCAAACAATTATTGTTCTTCACATATACTGTCAAGATGAGGCCTCCAATCACCACCATCAACACTCCTTCGAACTCTTTGCCGACGTACCTTCTTCTCCACCACAACATTCACCTTCAAATCTACGCTTTCGCTCACCACCTTCTCCGTATTTCCACGTTTCGTTTTTCTCTTATTTTCAGGGATAGAAGAAGCCGGGATCAAAAAATAAATATCACCTCTCTTGAGCTCAGTATGGCTTGATAAAATCAAGATCTTCCTTACGACACCTTGTGACGACGGTTTACTCAGCACATAATTAGGATAATTACTAAGAACTTCACCTGCGGTAATGGGACGTGTGATTTCATCAACTGTGCCGTTTAAATGAACAACTCTAATCAAATCTAGTGCTCCACATGGAATCAAACATGATAAACAACATCTTAAACTATTTCCCATTGTAATCAATACTTTTATAACAAATATTTATGATCGATGATGTTAGAAAGATGGTGAGTTTGAAATATGTTTGATGTTGTGGTGATATGATTGTATTGAAGTATTTATATAGAGATGATGATCGTGCAAATAATAAATAAATAAATAATAAGATTGAGTACGTGTTTATAATATTATTGTGGCGGGATGTGGAGTGAAATAATGAGAATATCTCGGCCGGTGTTTTTCATATTTCTTGGATCGTACATTTTTGCACTTGCGATGCTTTTGTAGGAAGTTTATATTTTTTAGGTTTGAGTTCAAATATTCTTTTTATACATTCATGGGTGATATTCCGCAAAGAGTTTGGAGAAACACCAACCCCGTGGACACAATTTAATACTCCGTATAGTATTATAATCTTAGTCGTGAAAAAACTTACCCTTACAATGTGTTCTCGAGTATGAGTTAAGGAAGAAATGAAAAGAAAATGAAAAAAAAACATAAAAACTTGTGTTCTCGAGTACCATTTAAGGAAGAAAAGGTTTGAAAAACAAGTGTTATTTAATTTGAATGATTTTAAAATAAAGTGTTTCCTTGCATAATTTGGTTGAAACTGTTAATTAACTCTTATTACTTCACTTTTCTGTCAAAAACACAGTCTTAAGTCGATTACTTGGTTTTTGCACTTTTTCGTTTAATATTTCCTTTGATTGAGCATTCGGTCCTAATTTATATGCATTCTAGTGATACACCGAAAACATATAAAAATGATGCGGGGTTAAGGGATTATGGAGTAATTAGCGATAAGTTTTTGTATGGTGTTTATCGGTCGGGATAATTTCACATTTTGCTCGGGTATTTGGCAATGATCAAGAGTCGTTGCTTTGCCACCAGCACCACTCGATATATTGCTTTTTCTAGATCTTTTGGAGGCAAAATCTATTATTACTATTTGATAAAGAGTTTTGAACTTTATTCTTCTGCTATAGTATGATTAATCAATGGTTAGGGCTTCTCTTAGGTCATACCAAATATTCTTTGCAAGCATAATTAGAAGGCATCTTTGACGATTATCGAATTAAAGCACATATATGTTATTGTGTTTAACAATATTTTCATCTAATTAAATGTTTCATTACAAATGAAGTTTTATACTAATTGCTTTAAAGTATTTAGAGGGTGAGCCGACTTGATGATACATAATTTGCAACTTCACTACACCCTTTTAGAAGTAACTTCTAGGGATCAATGAGTAATTTCCTATATACGTTACAGTGTAGTTTAGTTTAATATCAAAGAATCTTATATGTATCAAACTTGATAAAAAGAATATATTATTGGCAAAATGCACATATGACAAATTTTGTAGTTATATGAGATGGTTAATATTATAATCCAGTTGAGGTGTTAATGTTTGTGCACTTAATCATGTTAATGTAAGTAACGAGGAAGCTACAGTCCGTGTACGCTTTAGGCACCCACCATTGCTTAATTATAAGCCTTTCCATAATTGTCTGGATTGTTTTTTGTTTTCGGTTATGTGTTGTTTAAGTGCAGCAAAAAGTTTCATTTTCTAAAACTTTTTGGACAATAATTGGACAACTTTCTTTTTTTTTTACTAAAGCAAACCTCATGTTGTCATGTTACACTTTTACTTTGCCTTTTACAATAAGATTAGTTTGTACAATCGTACAATACTTTTCGCATAATAAAAGTTTTACCTGTACTAATTTATTAGTTTCTTTTTTAAAATTTGTAATAATAACATTAAGTGATCGTAATATAGTAAACCCGATCAAAAAATTTCTTTTACTTTTGGGACAGAAAAGTAGTGAATAAATTTAGAAGAGAGGGAGTAATAATTAGAAACAACCTAAAAGAAAATAATTAGTAGTGAATAACTAATTAGAATAAACCTAAAAGAAAATCTGGACAATAAATTTGAGACAGAGAGAGTAATAAGTCTTTTGATATGCAACGAAACAAGAAAGTGTACAACTCTTGTTGAGTAATTTGTTGAGTAATAAATTAGTAATAATAGTAATAAAAAGTTGAAAGTGTACACACAATTTTCCAAATCATTTATCAGAATAAAATATAATCATTTTCCAAAAAAACTTATAAAAGGATCAGGTATCTTGGTGAATAAGGCCTTGCCACGCCGACGTAGCAATCGCTGTCCCATGCCATGTCTTTGCCGCCACACTAACAAGCTTTGCCATGCTTCGTTTTTGGGTGTCTCGTCATGCAAACGGTGAAGGAGAAAAGTACGAAAGTTGCAGGTGAACGTTGGATAACGTTTATTTTAAATTGAGTTTATATATTTCTTTTTTTTAATAAACGTAATTATACACTATAAATACTACATCATTTTAACGAAGTTTACACACAAATTCTCTTTCATAACATTTCATCCCAATAAAAAAAATCTGATATCGCTTTTTCACTTCCACATATGATCGATGAAATCATAGCTTTAGTTGATAAACTAATTGCGGAGGATAGAGATCGTCAGCAAGTGTTGTTCGAATTAGCCGTGCAATTTGAAAAGGCATGCGAGGCTAAAGATAATCTTTGACAAGCATCCGAGAAATGCAATGGTATTTCGCCTGAAAACCGTGCTCAAATAGAAACTTTTTTAAACGATAATTTACGAAAGATTACGAGAAGCATAATGCGCCCGTTTAGCAAGGCAAGAAAATTTAAAAAACAAATCGAGGAGAAGTTTATTTGGCTACGTGAAAAATACACTTAGAACGATTATGTATTGTATTTTAAATTTCTCATCGTATCATAATTTGTATTTTATTTTAACATACGTAGTTTTTTAAAGGATATTTATATGTAGCAGAATGAAATACGGGAGGATATTTATATCTCCTTCATTTCATTCCACTTGATTATAAATATCCTCCAAAAAAAAAACCTTGTACGTGTTTTAGTTTTCGTGTTGTAATTTTAAATTTCGTCTTTGTAACTTTTATTTTGAATTTGAATTTGAATTCGTACTGTAATTTTTAAATTGAATTTAAATTTGAATTCGTATTGTAACTTTTAAATAAATGATAGCCTCCAACGGTTATTTCCCCTTATAAATACCCCTTACCATCATTAGTTTTCTCACACAACTTTTTATCAAACTCTCTTAAGTACCACTCATTTTCACACAAACATTGTGGCTCAAGACCCAAGCGATGTGCAAAAGGCTATCTTAGGCGTTTACGCACCGAACAGGAGAAATAAGTCCAACTTGTTAGGAATTAGAAAATTCCATAGTGAAGAGTCGGTCACCCCAAATGTTATCTAGCTTAATTTAGCTCGTAGACTTGTCATTAGTCACGTTATTTAGTAGTTTATTTATTAGTTTGTAGCGTAGTATAGCTTAGTGCAACACCGTGGAGGAAGGACGGGTCTTTACCCACAGTATACCTGATCCACAGGCCGATAGGAGGTCGTTATGTTTGTAACTATAAATACCCTCTACCTCCCAAGGTAGAGGGTTGGACCTTTCATTCATCTTAATCTAACCTTCTATGTTTTCTTTCACTTTCTCTCTAGAAAGGCTCCCACTTTCTCTCTCTAAAACCTCTAAACAATTCGACCCATATTATTGTTTGTTATGTGTTTATGAAATCCAATATCTAACAATTGGTATCAAGAGCCAAGGTTAGATCATCTCTTACATATCTTTGGATTTCTAGTGGTTTTAGGTGGTTTTTGAGTTTGAGAAAGTTTAGTGGTTTTTGCATCATTTGGTGGATTTCTAGTGTTAAAGTTTGGATTTTGATTGTACTTTTGTGTTTAGGATCATCACAAGTGTTTAGGTTTTGATTTGGAAGGCTTGAATCATTGTGGTTGGGTTGTTTTTGGATTGAAAAGTGTGTTTTAAAGTTTTCTCTAGCTAGCGACTTGAGCTACAGACTTCTTTTCTTGGTAGCGACTTGGTTTGTAAAAAGGTAGCGAGTTATAGTTGTTTTTGATAGCGACTTGGTCCTAGCGACTTGTCTATTGAGACAAGCCGACAAATAGTACAAGTTAGTGGATTCTCCACTACGGCTAGCGACTTGGTGAGGTTAGCGACTTGCTTCGGAAATTGTTAGCGAGTTGTAGTGTAAGTTGTTAGCGACTTGATACTAGCGACTTGGACACTTAGCGAGTTGTTCTTTAGCGACTTATCTGCTTAGCGATTTAGTGTTAGCGACTTGGACCTTAGCGAGTTGCTCTTTAGCGACTTGACTGTAGCGACTTGGTGCTTTAGCGACTTGTGTCCAGCGACTTGGGTCCTAGCGACTTGGTCTTAGCGACTTGGTTCAAGAATTCTTAGCGACTTGTTGACTTTTCCCGACAAAACTTCAAACGGCTATAACTTTTGATCCGTAACTCCGTTTTCAGCATTCTACCCATCAAAACGACCGTGAGAACGAGGAGAATGTCACGTCGAATGAACTAACTAAAGTTCATTCGGGTCAACCTTCGAGGGCTAAATCCGCTCTGAACAGAAGTTATTGAGGTTTTAATGTTTTTAGACCTAAAATTCTCGGGAAAATCGTGCATAAACTAATCCAAATCTCAACCAAACAACATCTCTGCTAACCCTACAAACATTTATATGTCCTAACACACAATTGTCTATCATTTTGACAATCCATCAATCATCTTAACACGTTCCATTGGTCATTGCTTAAGCTGTTTGGTCTTGATTTTAGTAAAATCCGCGAAAGATTCTATTTCTCGGTTTAAATCATAGACTTGTAAAATCCCGTGGATTCATCAACATCATGTCTTACACTCGATTGTGATTTCGGAAGTACTCAAACCGTATGATCTGTAGACAACCATGAGAATATTAGCTATCTTGAGCGATTCTGATGATGGAATCAATTAATGATGATTTGAGTTCTTCATGCTCCGAGTCCAATGAGAAAGATTTGCACCTATTCAGGGATACGAATGTCATGCAAAAGGAAATCAGCATTGAACCTTATCAACAACTTCACTCTCACCTCATGTTACTTCTTCCCACATCAATGGAACGAACATGTATTGCCCTCTTCCGTCAGGACTTATCCACATTAACAGGAACTTTCTGTTAAACCTAGAGCAATTGGAGCTACAACTTGACAAAGAGAAGGTTCAATAAGGATAGTTCAGCGTTGCACTTCAAGTGATCTACAAACACTTTCAGTCATTCATTAGAAGGAATTCACATCGATTATGATCAAGAGATGACTGAAATGTCCTTCAAGAGACACATTGGAATGGAAATTAGCGTGTTCACGGAGACACTTATCCATCTCATGGATAATGTGGAGAAGTATATTGAGGAAGTTACTCGAGAAAGATGAAAATGTAGATGAGAGTCGGGTACAGTTGAGAGATATATGTGATAAGTCGGGTGATGTATCGAAAGGTCGGTGTTCTTGAATGCGAATATCGAAACAACAAAGAATGATGTAACCAGCTCAAGAACTCCCTGTCACACAAGAAGTGGATCGTGATCGAAAGGTGAATGAATCTCGGGTACAATCAATGAATTGTTGTGTTGAGACCGGTATGGCACCAAATGTTGGATCGTTGACACTAAATACGAGGCTCAGAGACGGATAAGCTTGAAACGGCCCGGTTCGGTGACTCTTGTTACACATGATGTGGATGCGATATCGGACCGAAATTGAGCAGAGTCATGTAATGAGGTACCCTTTCTTTCAACACAATGCATCCGCTAAAGTACTTAAACAAACTGATCATGATCTTGAACATGACTTTGATAAATCTTACAATCGAGGTGAGTCCGAAATTAAGTGTTTCAAAACAAAAGATATGGTTGATAAAAGGCTTTTGATGAACTTTCAAACAAATTCTCAAATCTTGAAAAACATTGCATTTCACTTGAAATTGCGTCTGAGTAAAGAAGAAAGTCTTCAACTTAACAAACCATGTAAAAATCCGGAACTTCACGAATTCCGTGAACTTTTGAAATTAACACTTTGAAAGCTCGACTTCAAGACAAAGACTCAACCATTTACAATCAAGAAACATATTTACGTCTTGAATGAGAAAAGTAATTTAGTCATGAATACACAAGACATTGATGCTACTATAACAAGAAATAATGAATTGTCAATTTATGTGGCTAAATTACTAAAGGAAAATGAGTCTTTGAGAAAGCATCACATAGAACTAAGTGACTCGGTCAATGAAGCTAGAACTAATTCAATGGAACAAACAAACCCTTTAATAGCAAAGATTGATGAACTCAAAGCTCAACTTCGGGAAAAGTGTTTCACCATTGTTGCCTTAAAGAATGAGCTTAGAAAAACCGTAGGGAAAAGTGTGAACACTAAGTTTACAAAACCATCAACCTTGGGAAGCGGTTTCTCATCCCACTAGAGACCGGTCCGTTGTTAGGCAGACCCTCGCATTTAAATCGAAAGAACAAAATTTTTAAAAACACGGTTTGCCTCCCAAGTTGATGAGAAACAAGTTTTGTCAAAACCAGTCACTTCACCGGAGTTACCTAAGAATAAGGCTTCTAGCTCCGTTAACTCTCAACGCGTAGCCACGTCTACTCCCAGCACCTCTAGGATTAGTTCGAAACAAGATCAAAACCAAGCATTAAAACCCAGACTTCATATGATACAAATGACTTGTGGAAGAACTATTATCTAGAAAAAGCTAGGAAAAAGGCACAGATTCAAAAGGCGAATTTTAGGTGCAATACCTAGGGTGAGATTTCAAGGCACTGCTAGTAGTTGTAAACCACTACCTAGGAACACTCAAAAGACTAGGGATTGGCGTGCATCTAAGAGCAGATATGTGCATAAGAATGCTAAGCATGTAGAAAACAAAACTAGAAATTCTGAGTCTTTTCCACATAAGAAACATTTTCCTAATTCACATGCCAAGGTACAATCCACTAAGACTACCTACATGGCTAAGGTTCAACATGTTATGATGCAAAACAAACCTAAAACTTCGCCTAGATGGATACCAACTGCTAAATCCGTGGAAACCAGGAATAAGAAGCCTAACAATCCTAGACCTTGCCATGAGTGGATACCGCCGGTAGAACGTTTAAGGATCTTTGGACTTAGGTGGATTCCTACAGGAAAGATGTTTACCAATGGCATTCTCAATGTTGACCGTGAAACCCCAAAGGGTTTGGATACGGATGTCACTAACCAAAATATAT
Source organism: Chrysanthemum makinoi (assembly GCA_910596185.1). NCBI lineage: Eukaryota > Viridiplantae > Streptophyta > Magnoliopsida > Asterales > Asteraceae > Chrysanthemum > Chrysanthemum makinoi. The sequence goes on from OU343221.1 coordinate 115,470,685, forward strand.
GCAATCAAGTTTGTAATATTAGTGCAGGTAGTCCTTACTTAGTTGCAGATACTTCGATCCTTCAATACATGGAGTGGCTTAAAGTATGGATAACAAAAGGATTGATATCTCATAACTCACGGGTTCAAGTTACTCAACATTGATATTCAATCAGCTATGACGTCTGTTCACATCAGTTCAGGCCTCGTACTTCATCATTATGGCGTCTGCAGATAACACTTCAGGCCCCGTTCCTCAAAGAAAAGAAAGGTGTGCGCTTCGCTTTATCTTCTTATGAAAAGAAATCTTCATGTTTATGACCATTCTCATCGACATTCTTCATCAACATACTTCATGCTTTTTCAATGCACTTCAGTCATCAAGTGATCCGGACTACTAATAATTAATCTTATTCCACTTGCTCAATATAATGAAGATGGCGACATCATGCGCTAATTTTGCGGGGGAGAAGTGTGAATGGAATACATTTGGATGATAATCACTTGTTTAATCAAGAATGGCATCTCCGTATGCAATTCTTGAGGGGGAGAAGAAGTGTGAATTTTTTGCATTGTTGATTGAAATTTGAGAATATATGGTCAAACGGCTCCTAACTCATGTAAGAACCGAGATTCGTCTTATCGGATCATCTTCACATGTAGTTTCTTCTAAGAGCCGTTGGTTGACATCTTCACACGGGTAGATATGATTAAATGACAAAGTGCTTCTAGTTCTTTGGGCTAATTTCTTTGATGAACATCTTTATGTTCTTGTTTGATTGGGAGGGATTTTAATTAAGGGAATTTGCTATTTACAAGTTAACGGGAATGCCTTTGGTGTGAAGAAGATGTTAGCTGTCTATTTCCCCATTCGGACAATCTTGAAGAAGGTCGAGTCTACAGTCTAATCTACATTTTCGGCTACATGATTAGAAGACTAAAGGCGAATTGCATTTGATGATCTAAAGACTTCTTCTTAATCCGGGCTGAGAAGAACACTTGAAAATGTTTGTCGGTTTAGGGAGAGCACTAATTGGGGGATAGTGATAATCTAAATTTAATCCCCAATTAGACTTGCTCATATGCTTTAGCAATGATTCATTGTTTGATTTTTGATGACTCTCCTCCAACGCCTAATGTTTCAATTACTAAGGATAACTGGGATTCATTGTTTTTCAAAGATATGTTTGATGAGTATTTCCAACCGCTAGCTTAATGTTGATCATCCAAGAAGTACTTCTTAGACTACCCAGAAGCCTAATCTCAGTTATTCCTCAAGACGTTGATAATGACTATCATAATATTGCAGTTGCACTCATGAATAATGATCCGCTCTTTGGTATTCCTTCGCCAAATCTTCACGGATTATTGTTCCTCTCATTGTGCACGCTATAAATCAACCACATGAACATTAAGGAAAATGACTACCTCATCCGCTCGAAGACATTATTGGTGAATCTTCGGATCGGTCACTACATGTATACTTTTAGGAAGAATGCATTGATGTTGAGGCATCATTTGTTCCGGTTCATTCGGTGGATGAATGTACATCCGATTGTATGTTTATTCATGTGTTGGGTATTTGACATAAGTTGATTACTTCAGAGTTAATCATTTATCACTTATTTGAGATTGAAGTTGACCTTCACAAAGGCGTTTTCTTATTTTATCTTGAAGTGGGGATGGTTAGATGCATGACTTTCAATGATAACTTGCTCGTGATTGAATTTAAGTTGAAGACTTGGTTTATCTAGTTACCGTGAATGGGTGGATGGTTGAAGACACGGTTAACTATCACTTCAAGGAGTTACGTTGTTTTACTCGGTGACACACGCTTATGTCGTTGTGGATAATCGCAAGAGGTGTTAATGTCTCATACTTTGGTTGAGTATTGAGTACTTGGAGATTTGCTTGAAGCATAAATTCTCGACACCGTTCTTCCAACATTAGTGCAAGCTTAAGATGCAAATCGGGAATTCTACTTGATTTCAAGTTTGGTATAACGGGTTTTCTTCATCAGTGGTCACTTCAAATTTTCTACGAATGGGTTGATAAAGATAGTCGAGCGGTTGATTCTCACAGGATTCATTTGAGCTAATTTTTTGTTCTTCTCTATTTCAAGAATATTTGGTATGTATAATGTGTTGCGATTACGATGTATCAAGGGGAAGGAGATATACATCTAAACACACAACGAGTACACGTGATGAACCTAATACTTCTTTTACATTGAAGTAATCCGGAAAGAAAAATGTCATAACCATAGAGAAACTTCGGTGTTTACTCATAACCTGTGATGTATTATTCCAACCATTTGGGAGGAAGTGGTCTCTGGATACTTTTGGTATATGTTAACTCAGCCCTCAGTAGAAGGAAATATGAGAAGAATATTTGGTTCGTGAGATGATATTGCTTATCGACATCTTCGATATGAATAATGGTAAAGTGCTTCTGATTATTCCTTCATGTACACATTATTATGTTGATTCCGATAAGATCACAACCATCATGGGGAGAGATATGGGTACATCTAGAACTCACAACATGTTCACCTGATCGGGCTTAATCGGTTATTCTGGAGTTGACATCTGCAGAGATGATCAGTGACTCAACATGTTACTTGAATGTCATCGTCTCTACTCTTGTTGGGTACATGTGTACATCATGGGCTGATTGGTTATATGTAAGATAATTGGAATGCATTTGGAAATATGAAGATGTTTATGTATTGTTCCCCTGAATAGACAACTGGTCAATCTCGAAGAGTAATGTGTACATTGGAGACGCACAACAGGGTGCAGAGCTTCATTCAATAAGACTGTTTTCATTCATTTCTACTTCTTGGAAAATGGTCTTTATACTCAGTTTGTCGGTGTGAGGGGAAGCTACCAATGACTCACTTGTTGAAGTTTAAGAGATGATGACTTCTATCTTCTATAAAGTGCTGAACGATTTCCTTATTTTGGTACTCGTATCATCATCCTCTTAAACTATTTCTCTATATATGTAAATATTTATCAAAAACCAAATACAAAAATATAAAACCAACAAAAGAAAATAGAAAAATATAAAATCTTCAAAAGCCCATAAAAATCAGGAAATTGAAAAATACCAAAAATATTGTTTTCTCAAGACATGTCTTCTGGTATCGATAACATCTACGGTCTTAGAAATGTCATTCAATAATGGCACGGGACTTTAGATGAAGTTCGAGCAGGAGGTGTAAATATTCCTTTCTAAACATGTCTAAAAAAAAAATGGCTTCTGATTATTTGCTAATCAGGGCTTCAAAATATGGCTTGCGCTTATTTGATGTAACGTGCTAAAACTATGGCTTGTTATTATTTCAGATAGCAACCCGCTCTTTAAAGGAAGGAAAGTGTTGCGCTAAACAATTTTTCAAATATTTTGTGCACTTATCCTAAAACTATTTGAGGAAAGTATGTCGAAGGATCTGCTTTCCTACACAAATGTATTTCCGTCTAAAATTCTTCAGAAAAATATTTGTTGTTTTCAAAAATGGTGGTAAATGAGTTGCTTAAAATCAATCTTATTGAGTTTTGAAATAAATTGAAAACTCAATCAATGACTTCAGCGCTTTTAAAACTTTTCATAAAATGAGTCATGGATTGAGGGGATAATGTTTTTCAAATCTACATCATCTAACGGGCTTTCTTAATCATCCTAATATGCTTAATTAAAAATGATGTTAACCTATGTTGAAGGACTAGGTGCCTAGGATATGATTGCTAGGATTAGATGATTAGAGTTTGATGAACACATTATTCTCATACATTTATATGATTTGATTGATATGTTGCATTGACTTTTATTAGTCGATTACTGTTTGGGTGTTATCGACCACCATATATCTGTATGTGTGTTCACTAACGTATGCAGGTATATTGGTTATAAGAATGTTCCCGATCCGAATCCCACAGATGAATATGATTGGATGCCGAAAGGAAAGGGTAACGATTTCTTGAGTCGACAAATGAAGAAACGGAGCTTAATTTGACTTCTATGGAGAGTTGGCATATATGCAACGTAAGAGGTCTCACTGCATCGGCAGATGGTTTTCTTCTAAGTGATTGAAGAAACGGAGCTTAATTTGACCTCAGTTGGCATTCAAAATGCAACGTAAAGAAGTCTCACGCATCGGAGATGGTTTTCTTCCAAACCCTACAGCAACAAAAACGGAAGCTTCTCATCCACCTACCGTATCTTTGTGCAGGGATAATAGTGATGATACCATTTTTCTAAAACTTTGAATAAATTTGTTTTTGAAAATGGAAAAATATTGTTTTGAAAATAAATTGGACTAAAATTTGAAAATCACCGGACTTCTTTTTAACAAAACCCAAGTCACTCAATTATTGACTTCTGTCATGGATTGAGGGGGAGAGTGATTTAAAATAAAATATTTTCAAATGATATTTCTTCACAAAAGTTCCGGATTGTACAAAATAAGTGGTGATCTAAAGATTTAATGTTATGTCATGGTATGATTTTTTCTTTAGAATCAAGGTCTTTCAAAATGAAATTTTTCTGTTCTTGTTTGATTGTGAAATTGTTTTGTTTTACTTAAAAGATCTCTTAAAACTATCATACCTGACACTAACAATCTTTAATGTCTTAAAATGGTCCTTATCGTCATCTTTCAAAATTGAATCTTGCCACGTCTTTCCCCAAATTTTTCTAAATGATTTAAATCAACTGGGATCACAAATCTCAAATGGTTTGATATTTCTGATCGGGGTAGAGATCGTGAGTTAAATCTCTTATCTGTTTAAATGGAATTGATTTTAGTCCTTTAAAGGCACTCCTGCCTCCATGTGCCAAACGACTTCATACTCAATGCACATGATGAGGAGGAGGATTTATCCAAAAACATGATGAGTGTTTAAACCAGGCCACATATTCTCCCATGTTTTCTAAACCGTATTAAATCACTTGGGATCCAAAATCTCAAAGGGTTTGATATTTTTGATCGGGGAGAATTTGTGATTTAATAATGAAATTTGATAAAAGGTGATCGTTTTGATTTAATTGTGCATGCTGCTCGCTCATATGTGCTAAACGCTTTCGAATCTTGAAGCACATATTGAGGGAGAGCAAATAAACTATCGAGTCTGAAAGCTTTTAAAGTGATTTATAAAAGTACCTTGATTGAGTTTTTAAATGGTTTCTTAATGGTTTGTGTGATCGTGGATGTGCTTCAAAAGAACTCTTGCCTCTATGTGATAAAATGTTTTAAAATATCCTATGCACATATTGAGGGGGAGAATTTTACCAAGAAAATCAAATGGCTTTTTCCATGGAAATTGTGATCAAGAAATTATTTCAAAGAAATTATTTCAAAGAACTCTTGCCTCCATGTGCTAAACAATTTCAAAATCATATGCACATGTTGAGGGGGAGCATTTTCTAAATGATCAAAACTATTAAGGTACAAAATGCTTTGATCTCGTATCACAAGTACCTTGATTGTTTTTCCAAATGATTTTTCAATTGGTTTCATGAAGGAAAGAACAATACCAAAAGACCGACCAATTTACTTTATGCATGGTGTTATAAGGATGGTTAGGTTAGGTATTTGTTCCCACGATCCGTGAGCGGAGGGATCTACCGGGACAATCCACTAGATAGTGTAGAAGTCTTTAGGTATGATAAAAAAGGAGAAAAGTGAGATATGGGAAGAGTGCGGTTGAGACGAGCTAATGCTGGAATAAACCCAACAAGGTTCTAGTGATGAAGTCTCATAAGTCTTGAAGGGGTTGAAGATTGAAAAAGAATTGAATGTGAAAAGGGTGAAAAGAAATAGCCCTCCAATAATTCAACCTTAGAGGCGAACGGGTTCAATACATATGCTACTTGGTGGTTACTAAGGTAACGCGGTATTGAAGACAAGACGTCATGGACCCGTGGCGCCGCACTACAACTTCCTAAACCACTTAAGTTCCTCTTAAAAGGACTTGTTTCATTCTCACGAGGAACCGACATTATCTATCGACTTTCTCTTAGAGATTGTAGATATTGAAGAAGGAGACCCTCTCCCTAGTCTCGACCACAGGAACCAAATGTGCACTATTGAGTCTAGAGCCAAGAGATCATCCATAATATCTCATTAGGACACAAAATTCTTGAAGACTTGCTGTTTCACATAATGTGGAAAGTAAGAATATATTAAGAGTCCTACACATTATCCTTGTGGTAATTGCGAGAACATCCGGTGATATGTGACAATACTCACGATGAAGATGGAAAGCCTTCTAGAGCCAACATCAAACAAGCTCTTGGTAGGTAACATGTGAGATCTTTTCTAAAGATCAAGCTTGTGACAACTGGATAGAAACAATGGGGCGATTCATTCTTGAATCAACCTTGGTCCGGGAATGGAATTGACGAATACTTTTGGAAAAACCGTTCGATGTGCAAATCTTCTTTTCTCTAGCTCGTCGAATGTGTATTCATTTCAAATTCAAAAAGTATCTCAGATTGAAAAATACTTTTAGAAAAACCGTTCGATGTGCGAATCTCTTCTTTTAAAGCACGTCGAATGTGTACTCATTCTCTAATACAAAAGTATTTTGATTGAAAATTGATCTTTCTCATAAAACCTTCGTCGTATTGCAAAACTATTTCTTCAAGCAATACGCGATTGTTTTCAAATCATTTTTCATCAATCGGTGAATCTCAATTTCTTTGGTTCACTCACTCCGTGTTGTCTTCTTTGAGGCGTTCGGTTTGAGAACGGCTAGAACATGAAACCTGTCAAGGAGATTCTTAGGAATCCTACGATCACAGCGTACTTATCTTGATCAGCGAGGAACCGTGGGCCGTGTACCTCAATTCAACGAAAGTGATCAAAGACACTTTAGTGCGCTTTATTGCTAATGTTGTTTGCGGTACATTTGGGCGGTTCGGTGATCGAATTGAGAGTCAATCCAATGCCGCATGCTCACAAAGGCATCCACACTTAATTTGAAGAAATCATGACGGTGCATATCTACATAACTGGCTCGATATTTCATACTATGCTTCGCCCATTGCTTTGCAAATATCATGAACCAGCAAGGCTTCCGCTACTCTAATGGAAAGATGTCATGATTCAAAAGTGTGAGCATGTCGGTCCGAAAGTCACAACTTCACATGATGGCAACACAATAAAGGGTGATCCAGAGATTTCGCGTGGTGATGATCTCAATGAAAGCTCAAAGATCATCAAGATGTGGATCAGTTCAAAGACCTCCACTCAAAGTACAAAACTATGCGGACTTTGAAGAATCGCTACAAAAGCACAAAGATTGCGGAAATGAAGAATTCATGTCTACGAGCTCAAGAACAAAGTCAAGAATAGAATGCTAGGATTTGAAATGTAAAACATGGGGTGACCTCCCTTAGGGGGAGATTGTTAGGAATTAGAAAATTCCATAGTGAAGAGTCGGTCACCCCAAATGTTATCTAGCTTAATTTAGCTCGTAGACTTGTCGTTAGTCACGTTATTTAGTAGTTTATTTATTAGTTTGTAGCGTAGTATAGCTTAGTGCAACACCATGGAGGAAGGACGGGTCTTTACCCACTGTATACATGATCCACAGGCCGATAGGAGGTCGTTATGTTTGTAACTATAAATACCCTCTACCTCCCAAGGTAGAGGGTTGGACCTTTCATTCATCTTAATCTAACCTTCTATGTTTTCTTTCACTTTCTCTCTCTAAAAAGGCTCCCACTTTCTCTCTCTAAAACCTCTAAACAATTCGACCCATATTATTGTTTGTTATGTGTTTATGAAATCCAATATCTAACACAACTGAGTAACAATTTGTTATGTGAGATAACTCGTATTATGCTCCAGATGATGAGCCGTGGTGAAGAGGTCGAAAGGTTGCATGAGATGCCTCAAGACCATCCAGCTATCAGCGTCAGTCTACAAACGCTGCTAATAACTGAGGAACCAGATATGCGTCTCCACATCGCCTTGAAGGACTTTAGGGAACAGTGCTGCAAGTCTGGAATGAGAAGACAAATCTCATCAACAATTACAGATCAATATAAAAACTTGATAAGAACCGTTGGATTATTTGTGTTTTCGTATCGTATCGTCATTTGCGGGTTTTCTTTTTCGTATTGTATTTTAGTTTCGTATCGTTATTGTTAGCCTTAATAGTTTTTATTAGAAGTGATGGTCATTCACGATTAGGAACTTTGTAACGCGTGTTAGATATCGTGATAGAATAGTCAAAGGGCTCATGGATTGGGATAAGCTAAATGGTTAGATGTTTAGTTAAGTTAGCCTTGTATAAGTTCATGTAACCCAATCCATGTCCAAGCCCATCTCACGGCCCATGGCCAAGCCTTAGGGCATCATCTCTCTTACTATAAATATCCCTCAAGTATGTCATTTGAGGGGTGTGCTTGAGTGTGTGTGTGTGTGCGTTTTCCTTTGAAGCAATATAACATATTATTGTTTTCATCTTCTTTCCTTTATCTCTCTAAATACATACACGATCTATCATTCAAGTCACCACGTTCTATCTATTCTTCTTCTATTCTACGCATACTGTTTGTGTTTTACGTGGGTATACTTGTGTTCGTTAAGTAGGTTTGTGATAAGGTTGATATATCTAAGGTCCTAACAATTGGTATCAAAGCCAGGTTTAAGAGTGTTTGTGTTTGTTTTGAAGGGTTACGTGTAAAGGCTCTCGTTTTACATATTTGTCACGCTTAAAGCTTTAATTTTTGCACTTAAAAATTCAAGATTCTTGTGGTTTAAGGTTTATTTGGTGCTAAAGTTTCAGTTTTTGCAAAAGTTGAAGCTTTACGTGTTTTAAATCATTTTTGAACTCGTTTTTGGTTCATTGGTAATTTCTACTCGTAACTTATCTAAGCACTTTGGGTGAAAAAGGTCAACATATTTGGGTTATTCGAGTGTTTTTAAGGCTATATGTGCAAGAGAAATTGGTTGAATCACTGGAAATTTTTTACTCGTAGGTCAAAACCCTAGTTCTCTGCGTAAGAAAGTCAACGCCTGTTTCTACGCATAAGGTTCTCGCATAACTTTTGGTGCGATTCTTGAGCTTCAACGGTTACTCGATGCTTCCTCACTTGGATAAGTGTGTGGAACACCGACTTTTGGATATCTTTTACCGTGATAGTGTAAAGGATTTTTAGGCATAACCCTAATCGCGCATAAGCTTAGACTTACGCGTAGATTACTTCGCAAGTATTTATCCTACACCTAAGCCTTGTCTTACGCATAAGCTAAATCTTACGCATAAGTTTTCCTACGCCTAACTTTAAGTCTCACGCGATAAGATCCTACGCCTAAGATCCTACGCCTAAGCTTCCTACGCATAAGATCCTACGCCTAAGCAATCTACGCATAAGCACCATATCCTACTCGTAACTTCTTCGGTCTACGCCTAAGTTTTTTGGCGGGAAAACTTGAGTAAAATTTAAATTTTTGAGGAGACTAAACGTTCAATTTTTACGCGAAATTCAAATTTTGGTTTAAGTGTGAAAATTTTGGTCAAAAATTCAAATTTTTGGGCCTAAATTCAATTTTTTTCGGTCAAATTTGGCGTCAAAATTGTCATAACTCAAAATTTTCATACGACCTTAGAATTGATTTTTATAGTGAATTTCAAATTTTGGGAGAAAAATTTTTACGACCAAGGTTACGAGTACGACTTTCAGAAAAACCTCAAACGGCAATATCTTTTCAAACACAACTCCTTTATCGTTGAATCGATCCTACATCAACTTTATCATACATACCTTCCTCAATGGCAACTCTGCAAGATCGTCTCAAAACTGCTTTCTTTGATTCATTCTTCAACATTAGTCCATCTACACCAAATAACAACAACCAATGGATTTCATCGTATAATCCGCAGTTTGCTCAACCAAGTATGCATATGGGTCAAGGAGGACAAATGGTTGATGTTATTGGGAATCGGAATGGATTTGCTACGGGTATCTGAGATGGGAAATCGATGCAATATGCGGGGCAGTTTGATGGACATCAAGGGGTCGGTGTGAATCGAATATGGGATATCAAAATGGGAATAAGCGTTTTATGACTTCGGTTCAAGCTACCTCTAACAATCACAACAAAGATTCAGGGATATTTTGATCCAAAGATGCGGTGTCAAACGACCGAAGCTTGAAAGGATCCATACATGTTGATGTTAGCACATAAAGAAGAATCGGAATTGAATTGACCGATGCGTAATACAATTCATGAATCCAAGGCGGGCACATAAAGCAATCAATACGCAAACTCCATCATACAATCAATCGCAGGACTCAACATCAAGCGGTACTTTTGATACACCTCCGGTCTATGACACGATTCACTCAATGAGATACCAAATTATAGTAATGTTGCTAATCAGTTTACTCATGATGAACAACATTCGGACATCGCACCTACTTATGATACATACCGGACAATCCGAGTTGTAGCAATACGAACTTTGAAACTCCGGATGTGGATCCTAATGGCGGTGTGTGGCACAAAATCGAGGCCGATGAGGAAACCCGTTCTTATTTTGAATCATTAATCAATAATTGTGGTATTGAGATTGAGAAAGTGAGTAAGGTCAATCGCGAGGTTAAGACCGCGAATAAAAAATTGACCGCTGAGCTTGAGAGTTACAAAGAGAACGCAAGAGCCTTTGAATTTCATACAAACAAAATATCAGAATTAGAAATTGGTTATCGAGACTCTGTTTTAAGAGAAAAACAATTGCAACTCAAGTATGACACACTTGATGTGAATTTGAACTTGAAAATAAAATTTTTAAACAAGGAAATTTCTGATCTAAATGACCAACTTTCTAAACAAAAGCAATGTTTTCGATCTTGAAAAGAGAAGAAAGCAGTTGATTGTGATTTTTCAAAGCGAAGATTCTCTTCTTGATGAAATTCGGATAAAATGAAACTATCAAAAAAATGGATAATTTGCTTCTTACAACGGGTCATTCCGCTAAAACAAACAAGATGCTTTCTAATCAAGCAAATCCGATTTTTCACACTGCACATAAAATGGCTCTTGGTAACAACCCTTCTTCATTCCTCAAGAAAGCTCGAAATCTCGAATGTGTTGAACAATGGTAAACCTTTGCATGAACCCATAATTGTTCGTGATTCTCTTGAAACGTTGGAACTATCGAAGGAGAGTAGATCAAAAATGAAACAAAAGAATCCGGATCTTAAACCGATTGATTATAACAAATGGAACAAAATTAATGGAATTACTTTTGTTAATAAAAAAAACAATCAACGTTTTCCACCACACCAAGTGTTTCAAACAAAGTGTCAACACGGTTCAAAACCGGTTGCAACTCCTGTAGTTGTCTCAAAATCCTTTTCGAAAATCGAACAAATTTCTTCAAACAATCCTTTTAACACAAGTGATGCAAGAAGCATTTTAGATGACGTTAAAACTAGAATTGGGTATCTTCAAGAGATCATCAAATCTAAAACCATTATTACTACTAACATCTGGTTTACTCGTCATGATGACGAAACGAAAAAGTTTTTGAAACTCAAATTGCCCTCCGTTAAGCGCCATCGGTCGCGAGGGTAATTCATTTGAACAAGCTTTTTAAAAGAAAGCAGTTGACTTTGTCAAGGACTATAAATCCATGGTAAAGCAAGCTAATGAAAGTGTTGAACACATCAAAGTTTTGGAAAATTTGAATGATTCTCTCTTGAAGATGTTATGTCTCTTGATATCATGTCCATTATTTTACAAACATATTCTTTGAAGATCATGAAAGACTCGATCACGAGACCTCCGCATAATTGTTTCAAAATATAAAAAAGCTCTTGAAAAACTTGAAAAAGAAAACGTGTCCTATTTTAAACAACTTGATCGAAAATCGGAGGAATGCAAGTATGACAAACTGTCGTATGAGCGTGCCTACAAGGACATGAAAGAGCAAAATGATCTTTTGAGAGCTCAACTGGGATGTCAAAAGGAAAGGTCATGGATACTAAGTTTGCAAAACCATTGACTGAGGAGAAACCAAATGTTCCCAAACCGGTTTTCAAACAAAAAATGTCTATTTCTCAACCTCCTCCAAAAGTCAATGAGAAATATGATTTGTCAAAAACAGTCACTTCACAGTCTTTGCCTATTAAAAAGAGAATTGTCAAAAGTTTTGAAAAAGGAAGCGATTCTTTGAAAAACCAAATGTGATTACACCTGGCATTTCTAGGAATAGTACACGGAATGTGACCAAACATCCGTTAAAGAATCAGGGTTCTAACGACATGGTCAACAATCACTATCTAGAAGAAGCTAGGAAAACGCACGGACTTCGAAAAGACGGAATTCTAGGTGCAACATCTAGGGTGATGAATTATACAAGATTTCAAGGCACTGCTAGTAGTAGTAAACCATTACCTAGGAACACTCTACAAAAGACTAGGGATTGGCTTGCATCTAAGAGTAGTTGCACAAAAGAAAATGCTATGCCCTTAGAAAACAACACTAGGAATTCTAAGTCTTTTCGAACAAGAATCAATGTCCACAAGACTGTAGTGACAAAGTTAAAGTTGCTGTTTTAAACAAGAATATTGAATTTATGCGTACTACATGTAAAAAATGTGTCTTTTCACCTAATCATGATGCATGTGTCTCACAATATCTCAAGAAAGATAATTCTCGTGCCAAGGCACAATCCACTAAGACTCCAAACCGAAACAAACCCGTTGACAAGATGAACATCAAAAGGAAACCTAAAAGGTGGATCTCTTCAGGACGTAGTTTTTCTAAAAATGAGTCTTCCGCATCGATAAGAAAACAACTCCTAGATCTTACCTCAGGTGGATACCCACGGGAAAAGTTTTCAACCAAGTTGGTCTTAGATGGATTCCCACAGGAAAGATTTTTGATACTTGCTCCAACACGGATAATAGTGAAACTCATCAAGATAATGAAGTCAAAACCACTACAACCGTTGATAGTGATCACCCTCACCGTGAGGAATCTTGTACTTCTAACACTGTTATTTGTGAAAACTCTTCTTCTTTGGTTGCAGGTGAATCAAATATCTCTGAACCCAGCTCATCAGAGGGTTCTAATTCTGTAAACTCTTCTTCTTCATTCTCTCTATCTTCTATCTTTGATTTTCCATTTCTTTTATAAAACCAACAAAAGCAAAATACAAAAATAGAACATTTTCATAAAATACAAAAACAATATAAAATCAAAAAATCAAAAATATTCTTCTCACGACATGTCTCTCGTATAATCGATATTCATGCGTTTCTAGAAATGTCATTCAACAATGATACGGGCATGTACGGATGCTTGAGCGAGAGTTCTTTAAATGTTTTTCAAAACATGTCGTTTCTCAAAATTTGTTCAATAATGGCTTTCGTATACTTGATGCGAAACCGGATTTCAACATAATGGCTTCGAACACATCGATTCAGGACCAGCTTCAAAGAAAGGAAAGTGCTTAACAAAATCAAAGGTTTTAAATATTTTTCAAGCACTATTCCTAAAAATATGATGGCGCAGTTACTTTAGATTGCAACCCGATCTTTAAAGAAAGGAAAGTGCTACGCAAAATCGATTTTCATAAATATCGAGCACTTATCCTAAAACAAATGAAGATAATTCTTCTCTAATTATCTTCAAAAGATTTTCAAAATCTTCATCATCTTGAGTACCATTGATTCGAAATTTTTCAAAAAGATTTTTCAAAATCTCTCACATTTGGTACCAAGATAACTCCCTCTAAACCCTTAATTGATTCTAAATTTTATGTATGAAAAATATGCTTTCGTTAAGGGGGAGTATAAAACCAAAATTGTTCCAAAATTCATGCTAAATCGGTTTCTCTCCAAATGCTTTTCGAAAAACATATCTTTTAATCATTTTGTTTCAAAAACATCATAGATATGCTATTTTTGAGGGGAGAAACGTGATTAAAAGGTGATCAAAAATGTTTTATGATCGGTGTTTGAATCTCAAATGAGCTCGACTTCGATCGTAACCAATGAATTGACGACAATATAAAGTCAGTACTCGAAAAGACTTGTTCCTGGACGGGTAATAATTTCAAGCTAGTTCACTAGTGATGTAAACGTGTCTCAAATCGGTCTTGTCTATTGAAAGTTGATCAATTCAAAAGTGCGAACTCTACCCTATATGCGATTTGTTAAAACTTATAAGAACATGTGAAGGGGGAGTGTTTCTGAAAATATAAAACTCTCGGAGTGTCTCAAACATGTTTTCTATCATAAACACTTTGAGAGATTTTCAAGAAAAATGGTTTTATGGCAACAATAGGACAATCATGGAGTTATAAGGTGTCTAAGGATAGGAAATTCGTCCTATGATCCGCCAGAGCCGGAGGGATCTACCCAAGGACATCACAAATAGTTAGTATTAGAAGTCCTTAGGAATGATTGAAAAAAGGAGTAATGTGAGAAAGGAGAAAGAAGGGTTGAAGAATTAAAAAGAAATGTGAAGAAAGGGTGAAAAGAAATAGCCCTCCATAATCAACCTTAGGGCAGAAACCGGGTTCAATACATATGCTCTTGGTTGTCATTAGATGACACGGTATTGAAGACAAAGACGTCATGGACCCAGTGGCGCGACCGCACTAAACCTTCTAGCCACTCAATTCCTCTTAAAAGGATTTGTTTCATTCTCACCGGGAACCCTACATAATCTATCGACTTTCTCTTAGAGATTGTTGATATTGAAGAAGGAGACCTCTCCTAGTCTCCTTTCGGAAAACCAAAACGCACAATTGAGTCTAGAGCCACGAGATTCATCAAAAGATCTCATAGGAACACTTGACATGACATCGCTTGTTGTTCATCAATAAGGACACAAGTGATATATTCTAGAGTCCCACGCAGATCTTAGCAATCTGCCAGAACATTTATGAGAGGTTTCACAATTGTGATCCTCGGTGATTGAATGGAAATTCTTGCGAGGTCAACATCAAGCGACCACGGCAGGTCACCGGTAACTCCTCGTGGGTTACGCTTAGTGTTGTCTCAAATGGTCTACAGTCGTGGGGTGATGCTTGGTCTACCTCGGCTCATCCGAATAGATGTATTTCGGTATATAGCGTTATCTCACTTGTGGGACTCCAGTTCAGGAACGGCCCTTGTGAGAATTAGAGACGTGTTTTCACACTATCTTTGTTAACACCCTCGAAATTCAAACTTGTAAGTGCCGGAATCCGCTTATTACTAACATGTTTTATGTTTTCTTCTTATGGAAGCTCGGTGATGGATCGTGCACTCGCCACATGCTCATACAAACAACACATGAAAGTTCTCATCAAAATCAAAGGCAACACAAAGTTAAAGATGATTCTTCGTCAATGTCAAAGAATCTACAAAGTGTAAAGACTCGAGAACTTCATCATTGGAAACTCAAAGTCAAATAGAAGTGTGAGCATGGTGGAGAAAGACGTGGAGACACCTAACCAACGAAGTTGACAACGGCAGACAACCACATTAACTGATCACAAAGCATGAAGGAACAAAGAATCAAGACTATTCTATATCTACACGCAAAGTTCAAGCTCAAGAAAAGTAAAGATCTTATCAAGTGGAGCATCTTTTGAATGACCACCCCTTAGGGGGAGATTGTTAGCCTTAATAGTTTTTATTAGAAGTGATGGTCATTCACGATTAGGAACTTTGTAACACGTGTTAGATATCGTGATAGAATAGTCAAAGGGCTCATGGATTGGGCTAAGCTAAATGGTTAGACGTTTAGTTAAGTTAGCCTTGTATAAGTTCATGTAACCCAATCCATGTCCAAGCCCATCTCACGGCCCATGGCCAAGCCTTAGGGCATCATCTCTCTTACTATAAATACCCCTCAAGTATGTCATTTGAGGGGTGTGCTTGAGTGTGTGTGTGTTTTCCTTTGAAGCAATATAACATATTATTGTTTTCATCTTCTTTCCTTTATCTCTCTAAATACATACACGATCTATCATTTAAGTCACCACGTTCTATCTATTCTTCTTCTATTCTACGCATACTGTTTGTGTTTTACGTGGGTATACTTGTGTTCGTTAAGTGGGTTTGTGATAAGGTTGATATATCTAAGGTCCTAACAGTTATTTTTATGTTTCATATATTTTTTTAATATGTTATATTGTAATTTTATTTTTATGATTGAATTTTAGTTTATTTGAAACATTAAAAAAAGAAAAAAGAAAAAAGTGAAAGTGATAGGACTCAAATAAAGAGGTTGTGTTGTGTTATGATAAAGGGCTATTTTGGAGAGGTTGTGTTCTAATGATTTGGCACAGATGGGCCCAAATGAAAAGCTCAAGCTCTTCATGACACACGATCCTCTAAATTGTTTTGCATAGAAACCCGTTAGTAAAGACAAGAAGGTGTTTGTAGACTATATACGAAACTTTTTTTTCGTTCGAATGCAATTAAGAATAATCTATTTTTTCTTTTTTTTACAAAAAAGTAATATTATCATATTATGAACCAAAATTTCATGGAAGTCATGGAACCCAAGTTCCACCCCTGCAACTCTGCTAGTAGTTGATGTTATTAGTTACTCAGAAACTCGTTAACACATGTAACTTATATTTCAAATCGAGTTATTCACAGATTTGTATTAGTACAATAATAAATTAATAATCGTGTTTTATATCTAAGTTGAAATTGAAGAGTTAAGGCACGTAAGTACATGGTACTTTGCAACTTAATTTGGATTGTCTTCAATTCGTTAACAAATTCTTGGATGAGAGAAGTATTATTTGCCATTATTGTATAATCATTGAAGCTTGATACGATCTGGAGTTAAATATGATTCTGATGCCAAACGCACGAGGGTTCAATAATCTAAAGTAGCAAACGACAAAATAAATAAACCAATTAAAAATTTTGTGCAACTCTGTCTTCATCCTCGGTCCAAGGTGGAAGGAAGCCTCATTTAATGAAATGGTGTTTCACATATGATCATCTGTGTTCTCGAGATCCATAAACAGGAGAAAGGAAGAGAAGTGGAAAGAAATTGAGAAGTTTTGTGTTCTTGAGATTTTTTATGGGGAAGAAAGGAAGAGAACCGGAAAGAAGTGGAAGGAAGTTGTAGTTGTTTTTGTGGTATCAAATCTTCTCTCCGGTTTTGGGAGGAAGATAACTTCCCTTCTCTTCTCTTCTCTCCTTTCTCTTCTATTCTCTTCTTTTAATGATCTAACTCGAGAACACAGCGTAAGTTCTAGAATCATTTTATTCATTTGCCATTATCTTATTTTAATGTTATTGATAATCGAGATTAGAAGACTAGTATCTGACGAGAAAATCTCTTAATTTAAGACTAAGGTTAATAATAAACAAGGTTATAAATAGCGCGAGACGTGACGCGACGGCATATCGAAACGTCAAGTTTTTGCGGTCAAAGCTAAGCTTTTGCGTTGATTAAGCGTAATATAAGACGACACAAAATATGAAAATATTTATATATTTATATCATATTTCATATATATCAAGTTTACAAAAGTGTTGTAGTACCTAATGATTAAGGTTAAGAAATTATCCTTGCATGTAATATTCTTCATTTTTTTTAAATAATAAAATTTATTGTATCGAAGTATTAATAAAATTATAACTGCAATAAATGGAATATTCCTCATTATATTCTCTTTTCTTACTAAAATAGGTAAGTAATTTGAGCCATAAAGGAAATATGGACAATAAATATGAGACGAAGGGAGTAATAATCAGAGTTGAATAAAAAAAACTCGCTGCGACATACGCAAAGGCGTGCCTTTTCAGGCCCTACTTCAAGCCACGCCTAGAACTAACGCCAAGGTCCATTTCGTAACATCGAGCTCACGTCTCCCACCTTTGAGGTGCCAAGGCGCACCTTTTAGATAACTGATAATAAGTATACTAGCAGGACGCCCGCATTTTGCGGTGACGAGTACGCTGTAACTAAATTATGAGTGAGTAATATTTTTGATTATATGTTTTTGTTCCGAATGACGCTTATATTATGGAGTTTAATTGGTACTCGCCATTTGTTTTTTAAAGTTGCCAATGGGCGTTTGATGAAAAAAAAGAAACAAGAGGTATCGGATAAAAGGAAAACATGATGAAGAAAATAATGATATAAACGACGATAAAGAGAAGTTCAAAGAAACCCTAATTTAATATAAATAGTGAAATACTTGAAACATTAAGGTAGTTAAAAGTTCATTACGTTTTGTTTAAAATAAATGATTGTAAAATTATAAAATATTGGTTGTTTTGTAACATGTCAAATAAAGGATGACACATATTTTTCTCTTCATGTTTAAATAGATGCATAAACATAAATAATTTGTACACGTATATTATGTGCTTTTTGGGTATGTTTGACAAAACTAGCTGTAAGTTGTATGCTTTAAACTGTAAACTGTAAATTTTAAACTGCGAAACTGTTAAAATGAGCTACAAGATGTATATATTTTTTAATAAAAGTGTTTGGTAAATTAAATGTTAACTGTAATTACAAGCTGTTAACAGTAATTTTATGTTTTAAAGGCTCCGAATATTTAAAAGCTTCATGAATCAGCTTTTCATTTTAGAGCTACTTGTTTGAAATAAAAGATTAAAATTGATGTATCCAAACAAAACTACTTGTTTTAAAGGAGATTATTTTTATAACAAAAAGCTTACAGCTCCAAAAAAAACCCCTACCAATTACTAAATATGCTCCAAATTCTAACCAATTATTTTTTCAAATCAACCAATTAAATCATTGGCTACATAAGTAAACATAATTATTAAGTACAACAATTATTTTTCTAAGAGCTATATTAAGAATTCTTAAAATTTTTAGAAGAGATGATCTAATCTCCATTATACGGAGTATAAATATATATTGAGTATTGAATACTATATTCAAGTTGATGATAAAGTGTAATCCCCGAACTATACTCAAGTTGATGATAAAGTGTAATCCCCGAACTATTTAACAGCAATACTATTGAGTATTGAATATCAAAAGATTTTAGTATTGCAGTATATTAGTCGTCTATTAACCAGAAGATTGTTCGTTGAAGTTCTAATTGAGATGTGTATCAAAATATGTGAACGATCGACAACCACTCTTAGCGCATCACATAAACCTCACACGTGGTCTTGGCAAGGCATTTCACGTCATATACCTCTATATAGTGTCAATAAAATTTACTCGGGCAAGAATAATGATGTTAGTAAAAAAAAAACACAACAATAGATGAAATTGTCTGACTACGAGCTTTACAAAATTTTGCCTACATATATATCTTCTTCATATTGACATAACGGAATTCAGGACAAATACACTATTTTTCCAGCATGCTAACCAACAACTCTTTCACATCGATGAAAAAACATTATTCGCTCATAATTTTACACTAATTAAAATTATGGCAAAGCATTACGATCCGTCTTATATGGTTTAGGTATGTAAAACCCTAACATTCTTGCAAGAAAAAAAGAGAAAACTAGTTGGTTGTATCATGTGGCTTTTGATAATTGCTCAGTCAAAACACATTTAGCATTCGAATCATTTTTTACCAATAAGTATTGAAGTCGCAGTTATGAACTCTAGAGCAAATTTGAAGTACTTAACATTGAAACCAATGCCCATAAGATTACATCCTTAATGAGTATCTTAATTAATAAAAAATGAGATTGTTTCCACATATAATCTTCCATAATAAAAACATATATTGGTAGAAGAATCACGATGAGCAACATGGGTCATTAGTTTATTACTTTAGTAACATGAATATTGTAATTAGTTAAATTAATCGGGGTCCAAGTTCAGTGTACGTGCTGATTTATTTATTAAGAGACAGATGTCGAATAATCACTAAGGATAGTGATCAGGAAGGATTTTGAGTTATTTATACCTAAAGAGAAAGTTTTGTAAATTACAGGGGCTTAAATGCAAATTAAAGAAAATTAAAAAGCTAAAATATATTAAATAAACGCTATCACTATTTTTACAATGATGTTTTTGTGATTTATAAAATAAAATAACTTAAATAAACTATTTTAATTAAAACGTAAACTTAAATTACCTAAAAACGTGATCTAAAATGAAAACGTACGTTATGTATAAAAATTACTTGAGTCGCAAGTAAAAGCGTAAAATTTGTGAAATAAAAGTCCTACGAGTGTAAAAACAATTTTCTTACTTAATATATGACAAAAGAAAATTTTAGAAAAAGATTTATATTTTTTTGACTTTTATATTTTTTATTATGAATTAATTACTATTTTAGACTAAATAAATGATTAAAAATACTAAAACTATTTAGAAAAATCTGAAACTTTTTATAAATTACTTTATACTAATACAAAGTTAAGAAAAATACAAAAGTTGAAAAAGCTAGATTAAATAAGCTGAAAATAAGCTAATAAGCTCATATAAGCTTAAAATGAAAACAAGGGTTATATATTAAAAGTGTGCAAAGTTAAACAGAAAAAGACCTAAGGGCAATCGGGGTATCTGGTATCACACTATCACTCTCAAAGGTGGGAGGTCTCGGGTTCGAGTCACCTCCCATCTTTTGCAAAATTAATTTTTGGACTTTTTCTTGTACAAACTTATTAAGCACAAGAAGATAAGCAACTTTACAACTACAACTTTTTATGAAAGCTGCTAATAAGCAGAGATTGAGCTTATTATTTCAACAGTGAGCAAGAAATGAAATAAGCTTAAGGATTAAGCTAAAATGCTATTAAGCTAGTGAATAAGCACAAGCTAACTGAAAATAAGCTAAGCACCTTTAAATAAGCTAATATAATAACTAAGAAAGAACAATTACTTAAAATTAAGCACCAAATAAGCTTCAAATAAGCTCAAGCTTATACATGATTGCCTTTTTCGAGAAAAAGGGTTCAAAAAAAGCTAAGTGAAAAGCACTTAATAAGCTGATTAGGAGTGAACTACTATTTTTCTAATTTAGTTAAGCAGTTAAACTTTAATATCCCAAAGGCTTAAGTCCTAAATCCTAATGATAAGATCACAGTGAAATTGTAAAGTTTATTCAAAAAGCTAACTTCTAGGAAATTTTGACTTTTTAAATAATGAACCAGTTTGACTTTGATGAACTTCTAATGATCCTAGATGATCTAATTTGATGTATTAAGCTACTATAAGACTTATTTAGGCTATATAAACAACTTTTACACTAGTATGCATGATTATGAAACATAAATTTCTAACAGTTATGAATATAGGACATAATCAAGATGATTTTGACTTTTTATGAAACAAGGACTAAATTTTATACTAGAACTGAGCTATTAAACACTAAGGTGATATGAAACAACAACAAGTAATAACACATATGCCCTCTAACACAATTAACTAGGCTAATCCAAACACCCTTATACAAAATTTATGAAGCTTATTGTACTAAAACAACTTTTTAAACTGATAAATCTACTTATTAACTTGTAATAACTATATTTAAACAGGATTAAGCCAAAATTAACAGGTTTTAAGTACTTATACTAGAAAATGTAAAAATCAAGAAAGTAGCTTACAAGATGAGATTCAAGCATAAACAGGGAACCAATGACTTAGATCACACCCTATAGCTTCCCAAGAAGCTCTATACCAATAAGCAATCCAAAATCAAAGATTGCACAGTCTTGATCTTCATTTCATTTGTTTTTTATTTTTAACTAATTTTTTAGTAATTTTTGGTATTTTTGAGTTTTGAGTCTAAACTGAGTTTTAATGATTCTAAAAGCTTAGAAAAGCTTTATAAGAGCTTATGTGAGCTTTTTCAATCCTTAGTAACAACTACAATCAACTTAAGATAAATTTGAGATTTTGGCTCAAAATTGCATAAACCTGAATTTGTACATAAAACTTGAAATTGGGGCTGTAAACAAACTTTTATTACATTGAAATAAGATTACAAGATGTTTTAAAACTTTGAAATACACTGGAAATTTAAATTACATAAAAACGACATTACCTAAATTAAAATTACACTACTGGCCCTTCTTCTCTGCTTCTCATCCTTATTTATTGACTTCATAGAGTTCTTTGTCGACCTCTGATTGTTTCCCACCTTGTTTCAACCATTGGATCATTGAAATTCATCAACACCGTGCACTTGGCACTTTTGGCGGGAAAAGTGGTATGAGTGGGTTTCACGCAATTAATGCGGTTTGGTTGGATGTGGAGGTGGAGGGTTGGTATAGGATGTGGGAGGATAAAGGTGGGTGGAAAGTGGGCAAATGGTGGTGAAACCACTAGTAACCGGTTTTTGATGGAGTGAGAGGGATGAACACGATCTTGGCGGTTTATTTTTTTTAAATCATGGGCCGGGTTTTGGACTTGGGGTATTGGGCTTGGGTTGTTTATTAATAAGAGGGTCCGGTTTGGTTTTGTATATCACAAGGACTAGTTTTGTAATTTCTTTGAATTTTCAAGGACCGATCATCAACAATCCAAAGTTATTCCAAGGGTGAATTTTGCCAAGCTTCAATAGTACAAGGACCTCAATTGATAATTTCCATTTTTACACTTCGGGGACTAAATCACGCCAAACTTTGAAACTTGAGGGACCAAACATGTAAATTCTCCAAAAGTTCACCATAAGGACCAATGTTGCCATTTATGAATAGTACAAGGTTTATTTTTGATTATTTTCACTTTTAAATTCACCAAGGACTATATTTGACAATTTTCAAACTTTAGGGACTAAAGTTGTCATTTTGTAAATTTTAAACTTTAAAGGGTTTATTTTGACAACTTATGAATCCCATGGACCTTATATAACATTTTTCTTTATTTTGATTTACGGGGACTAATTTTGACAACTTTTGAAACTTGGGGACTAAAACTGCTAATTATGCAAACTTGATATGTTTTTCATCTGATTTTGATATTTTTGCATTTAAAACACATAAAACACTTATTTGTGATATTTTTATCATTTTGATGCATTTACGAGTGTGTTTTGGATGTTTTTGCGCCTAGATGGTACAAAACTGATGAGTATTTAGACACTCATCAATCCTCCACACTAAGATATTGCTAGTCCCTAGCAATGTTTTAAGAAAAATTAATGGATTTTATCTCTTTACCAAAAGCCATTACTTCTGGAGTAGCCAATTGTTTTAGTTCAAGTAAGAACCTTGGTACAATGATAACCAAATGATTTTGAGCAAATCACCAGAACGGTTTTGATTTGTCTTTACCGTAGCCGTTGCTTACGGACTAATAACTCTTAGATAAAATATCTTTGGTGAGTCGATTACCAATTATGGTTTTCCAACTTCCTTTACCACAAGCCATAAACTTGCGGGCTAGCCAACTTTTCACTAATTAAAGATATGGTGAAATTTGAACACCATACAATTTTGGGCAAATTGCAAGCCAGCAACGGATTTGAGATATCTTTACCAAGAGCCGTTTGCTCCTGGATTAGCCAATCCTTATGTGGGTTAGACATGGTGGGCTGATTACCATTTGTTGTGTTTAGTACATAGTACTTCCACTAAAATTTTTTTTAAATTTGGCCATTTTTGGGGAAAAAGGGACTAAAAGGGTACATTTATGATCAAATTAGCGAGAATTTCCCCTACACTTAGAAATGAATATTGTCCTCAATATTCAAAGTACTGCTGTTATCTTAAAACTTAGAACGTAAACAGATAACATTACTAGCTAAGTGTAGAAACACAACAATTATTCTCTTTTTTAATATTTACAATTTTCATTCATTTCATTTTTTTAGATCTATATACAACATGTGGGGCATCACCCCCACACTAGGGTGGTACACATGGGTGAAAACCCATGTGGTGCTTGCTAATGTTTTTGATTCCAGTCACTAGCTTACTCGACCCAGCGATAATTGGTTCATGGGGAAGTAAGTGGAAGAGACAATCTCCATCGGACTTTCACTCAAGATGTTTGTATAAACATTTGAAGTACGTGAAAGTTCCACACCGATGAGATATTGAGAGAACCGGCTCACAAATGATAGATGAAAATCTTTGGGGTCAAAATAATGTCTTCATTCCCGATGGAGTGAAGAACAGGAGAAGCCACGGGATATATGAAGAAAAGAAAGAAAATCATGATAAAAATCATGACTAACTCTTTATCCTCAATAGGAGAATTCATAGTTTCATGAATCTCCTCGATTAGTTCACTTGATCAAGACATATTATGGGTGTGTCTAGATCAAAGTAGAAATATCATACTCGGGAGATATGATATGAGTAAGTTCACGGAGAACTCCTCGAAGGTAAATGAATCATATTGAATTGGTATCGGTGGGTTCCTTTGGTGAACTCCTCCAATGTAAATGATTCATAATCGGGGAGAGAATTATGAGAATGAAAAGTGGTAGTGCCACTAATCTTCTCTCCCATATTATCAAAACAGAGGCTTCCATTTCGGAATAGAATCATCGGAAAAAATGTCACTATCCTTTATGGGATAGGAGATGAAATGGGTTTTTCTTTGAAAGCCTCGATTTTAGAAATGAGAAAGTGACATTGATAATGTTGCAGTCTTCAAATCTTTTGATTTTAGTGTCAGTAACTTCATCATTCTCTTCTTCTAAGCTAACAAGCTCAGAAGGTAATTCTTCCATATAACGGATGTCTCCACAAGATAGCAATCGTCATCAATAGAATCGAAGCACATCTCAACATGATTACTTTGGAAGACAAGAGGAGGAGGGATATCACACACATGATCGATAATTCCACTGACTCTCTAGGGATTGGGACAAGGTTCTCAATATTAGACTTTATGAATTAGATTCCTTTTGAGAAGCGGTGTCAAGAAGCTCATCCCCATGTTCGAGAGAGTGAGTGGGAGCTTAGGGTGTGATAGCATTGTTTGAGAATGAATCTCAAGCTATTGGGATATCAACCGATGAATTTGATGAATCTTCAAGTGTATCCTCATCATCACTGTCATCAAGAATAAAACGAAATTGAGAGCTAGATATGGTGCTTTTTTCTTTTGCAATTGATTCCTTAATAGCTTTTTCAAAGGCAATTTGGGAATTTATTTTAGTAGCCTGCTTGATGAGTGTGTAAATACTCATCATTTTGGTTTGAGCTACGCAAATCATTTAAAATGCTTTCGAAATGCATCAAAATCCGAAAATATCTTAAAAATGCATTTTATATGTTTCAGATGCAAAATGTTCAAAATCGGATGAAAAACGAGCAAAGTTTGCATAATTGGCGATTCAGATCCGACTTTCAGAAAATAGCAAAATCAGTCCCTAGGCATTTATTTTAAAAGAAAAGTCACCAAAGGTCCTTTTGGAAACATAAATTATCATATTTAGTCCTTTGGTGGAAAATCCAAAAATATTTGAGAAATTACAGTTTAGTCCTTGAAAATCCAAAAATGGTCAAAATTAGTCCTTGGAAATTTCAAAAGTGTCAAAACTAGACCTTGGTCTATTAAAGGTTGGCAAAACTAGTCCTTGGATTACTCTTCATAATTTACAGAATTGGTCCTTTGGTTTTGTGAAATTGCAAAAGTGGTCCTTGTGTTTAATAAACAACCAAACCGGACCCTAGTATTAACCCAAGCCCAATCCAATTCCCTTTGGCCCAATCCGTTTACGGTCCGGTATATCAACGAACCCAACCCACCCACGTTTAAACAAATAAACAACCCGCCCCATTCCCCTTCCCAGGCATTTTTTTTGTCGCAACCCCCTCCCCCAACACAAGCCTACGGTTCACCCTATCACCTCACTTTGTCTCCCTCTCCTCACTACACCTAAATACATTAAATGCACTCAATCTCAACTCTCAAGCTGCCAAAATCACTTTTTCCAAAATGCAATCATGGCCGGGATGTCTTCAAGTGATCCAAAGGCCTAAAATAGTGGTGGGAAACAATGAGGAAGAGAGAGAGCATCTTGGGGTATAAAAGAAGGAAGAAAAAGCAAAGCAAGAAAATAGTTAGTTATTTTTATTTACCTTAATGTCGTTTTTAAATTGAATGTTTTAGTTTTAGTTAAAATGATGTAATTTCAGTTTCCATGTATCCCATTTAAGTAAAACTTTCATTAACTTGTTTTGAATAAGTAATTCCAAGTTTCATTCGGTTTCATGTTTGTGTGCTCAAAAATTTAAGTTTCCATTTCATAAACCCAAGCCATATAGCTTGTTTGTCGGAGTTTCAATCACTTATACAAGCTTTTCATAACTTTTTTGAAAGCTTGCATTCAAGTTTCTAGCGGTTTGGTTCAAGGTCAACTAAAGTCAACTTTGATTCAAAGCGGGAATGGTGATGATTAAGCAGCGAGAGGGTGATTTGGGTTGTAATAGATTAGGTTAGTTTAGGTTTGGGTTTGGTTTTGGCTGCAACAATTTGGACAATGTGAGTAATCTGTCTCATCTACAATTCCAAGCCAATTTGCATTTTATGCTTATATGAGTATCTGTGGTCACCAACTGTTTAAACTTGTTTATATAGTTGTGTTTAGGTCATGTAAGGTTAGCTTGATCAATTGTTTAAGTCTCCATAGTTTGAGTAGTTTAACTTGCTTAACATGTTTTAAAGGTGTGTTTGGATTTCTTTGTAAAACGCATTTGAGGATAGCTTTCGATTGCTTGGTGTCTAGTAGTTCATGCTTGTTTAGCTTACTTGTACCCATTTCTCCTTAATCTTGTGCACCGTAAGCCTCTATAGTCAAAATCATCTATCCACTATCCTAAGCTGTTCCATGGGAATTTTGATAGCCAAAGTTTGATTTGTGTTCCAATCTCATAGATATAGCTTTTCCTAGGCTTAATTTATCTTATAACATCATTATCTGTCCACCATTTTGGATCAAATCTCATAGAAGTCAACTTTTCATTTTCATGTTAAAAGTCAAAAGTGAAATACCAGTTTGGCCTAGCTAGAAAGATTTTTAGTGAACTCATCTCTGGTCAAAAGCGGTAAGACTTGTGGCTTTAAAAAGCTCACTTGGTCTAGTTTCTTTTTGTCAATTTTGCATAATTTTGTGAATTTTCTTTAAGCTCTAAAAGAACTTGTCAAAATGGGACTTAGATGCTATCAGAGCATCAAGCACTTGAGGCTGCGATTTTGTAACTCTTGCCTGAGCTCATCGAGCACCCAAGGTCTAATTTTTGGTTTTAAGGTTCTTGGCCAGGTCTAGATTAGGTTCCAATCTTTGGTTTGTAGTTTCCGACTTATCTAGTAGCTTATTAGTGGGTTAAGTAACCCCCTACTACTTTTTTAGCTCAAAAGCTCAAATATCAAATCAGCAATCTGCCAATCTGTGAGGGTTTAGCTTGTTGTTTCTCATTGCATTTTGCTTATTTTAGCTTATTGTAGCCTGTTGTTGTCATTTGGTAGCTTTTGGCTTTTAAAGTGCTTATTTTAAGCACTTTCCACATCGGTTCTATTTCCTCAATATAAGCCCTGTTTTCTATTTTTCCTAGCTTCCTAATAATATTTTAGACTTTTCCTGAAATTTTCAGATTTTTCTAAGTTGATTTGCTATTTTTTCTTAATTTAAATTAGTTTTTAAGCATTTTTAATTAGCTTTAAATACAAATAATTAGAAAAGTTTCAAAAATAATTTTTCATTTTTCTTAAGTTAAGATAAATATAAAAGACAAAAAAATATTTTTCTAGATTTTTCTTAGTTAAATTTGTATTTTTAAATAATTTAATTAGTTTTAATAGTTTTTAATTCATAGAAAATAGAAAAATAATCAGAAAAATATAAAAATAGTTTTGAAAATTCTATTTTGATATTTTAGACTTTCCCATTTCATAATTTTATTTTTCTAGCTTTATTTCCTAATTTCTTGTATTTTAGGTAATTATTTAATAGTTAAAAATAGTTTTAAATTAATAATAATTAGATAATTAGTTATAAAAATAATTTTCTTTTCCTAAAAATTTTCTTTTATCATTAGGTTTGTAAAAATGCATTTTTCATGTTTTTAGGGTTAATATAGTGTAAGTTTCACTTTTTAATTTTATGTCAGCGTAGTTTTTAATTTGAGTTTATAAAAATTTAAAAACTAAAACATCATTTTAAAAATAGTGATAGCGTTTATTTAATAGTTTTTATCTTTTTAACTTTCTTTAATTTACATTTTAGCCCTTGTAATTTATGTCCTTTTTACGTAGTTGTAATAACTCAAAATCTCTTTTCAGATTCAATCTCGATCACTTTCGTTTGATAATCCATTGCATAGCTCATTTGGGACATAACGACCGGAAACACTATACTCCTCAGATCTTCATTGCATTATTACTTAGCGGTTTTAAAGGCGATTACGGTCGCCATTCACAAGTGGCGAGTGATTTAGCTTGATTTGGCATGCATCAGCTCTTCACTAGCAATTCTTCCATGGATTTCTCATGTGAATTTTTAATGACGGGACATTGTGGGAGTGGATATTTGTCAAAACCGAAAGGTTGACATTGATAATCATCATGAGGACCCCCACAATGTACACAAGAAAAATTGGGAACATTATGAAATCTTTGTTTTACTCAACTCCTCAGTTCTTTTCAGCGACTCCGAAGCTCTAGATAAGTGTCTTGTTGGGTTTCTTGAGGAGTTTGAGTCATTTGGCCCTGTGGAGGTTGGTCGTGATATGGATAGTCGTAATTGTTACAAGGAAATGGATTCCCTGTTTGACAATCGAGAATGAAATGGGGACCTCCACAGTTCTACAACAAGAAGCTGTTGAGCTGGATTGGTGAATCATATGGATATTGGTCATAACCAAAGTTAGCATCACCGGAAAAGCTGTTCATAGACAAGCGTGTTTCGGATTGACACTCAAATCCTTGGTGAGGATCTCCACAAAATTCATAACAGTTATGTTGATTATATGAAGATAAGTCGGGCTGTGGTGGGTAGTTGGAAAAGTTTGAGGGGTCGTTAAATGAGTTAGGATCATAATCAAATGAATTCCTCGAACCACAAAACAAACAACTCCGTTCCGAATATCATTACCACACTTGTACACGCGTACACCGTGAAATGGTGAACCAAAAAGAGGCTCACCACAACCGACACAAGGAATAAGCGATTCCATTTGAGAGTTATGAGAAGGAATCGGTTCATTCAACGAATCAACAAAACCAACATGGTGATCCGAATGACTATTAATTCTCGAAGAACATTTTGAAAAATCCGGAGGTAGGACAAGTGGTGTGCTCTGAGAGCTAGCAATTTCCACCACTTCCGTTATGGTCTCAGGTTACGGTTCTTGAAAGCGTGAAGATTAGGCAAGTCATTCTTGCTAGTCACCGCCTAAATTGCATGCTTGCTTTTAACCGTAAATTGTGAAAGTTTAGGATCAATTTTAGGCGGCTTAGGAGCAATTGAGGGGTTAGATCTTTGGATAACCGTAGGTTGGGCGTATTTAGCACCTCCATTATCGAAGGAAGTACACGGTCCTTTGTCACCACGGTTTCTCGTTCCATTTCCCTATGCAGAATTAATGGATCATCACGAACAACACGAATTCTTGATATTTGTGATGAAGTATGAAGTTTTTCAAATTAGTTCGAATTAAATTAAGTAGTCGAGAGATTCAATGAGAATAGAAGAAGTTAGAATCAAATGGATAGAGGGTAAAAGGATAAAGAATCAAAAAGGGTAAAGAGGAATATTTTTGGTATTTTTGAAAAACATTTTGTAAAATCAAAGAATGAAAATATTTTTGGTGTTGTTAACACTTTAGGAAAAGTGTTAATGAACTTATTTGATTTATGATAACTTTACAAAAAGCTGTTTACAAAAGTGGTATATGTGCAAGTCGGTCTGAAAAGCTGCTTAAAACAACGCTTCTGACCTCCCGGCGTGGCAAAAATTTGATTGGCTTCCAAGCGGTCAAGTTTAATCACACAAGCTGACCACTTGTGAATGGTCAACCGTAATAAACTTAAAACAGCTCAGAAATCAAATGCAATTAAGATCAGAGGAATATAGTGGATTCCCGGGTCGTTAAGTCCCACGGAGGATGAATGGTGTTTAACAGAGACAGATGTCGAATAATCACTAAGGATAGTGATCAGGAAGGATTTTGAGTTATTTATACCTAAAGAGAAAGTTTTGTAAATTACAGGGGCTTAAATGCAAATTAAAGAAAATTAAAAAGCTAAAATATATTAAATAAACGCTATCACTATTTTTACAATGATGTTTTGTGATTTATAAAATAAAATAACTTAAATAAACTATTTTAATTAAAATGTAAACTTAAATTACCTAAAAACGTGATCTAAAATGAAAAGCGTCGTTATGTATAAAAATGCAGTCGCAAAGTAAAAGCGTAAAATTTGTGAAATAAAAGTCCTACGAGTGTAAAACAATTTTCTTACTTAATATATGACAAAAGAAAATTTTAGAAAAAAAGATTTATATTTTTTAGACTTTTATATTTTTTATTATGAATTAATTACTATTTTAGACTAAATAAATGATTAAAAATACTAAAACTATTTAGAAAAATCTGAAACTTTTTATAAATTACTTTATACTAATACAAAGTTAAGAAAAATACAAAAGTTGAAAAAGCTAGATTAAATAAGCTGAAAATAAGCTAATAAGCTCGTATAAGCTTAAAATGAAAACAAGGGTTATATATTAAAGTGTGCAAAGTTAAACCAGAAAAAGACCCAAGGGCAAGCTGGTATCTGGTACACACTATCACTCTCAAAGGTGGGAGGTCTCGGGTTGAGCACGCCTCCCATCTTTTGTAAAATTATTTTTTACTTTTTCTTGTACAAACTTATTAAGCACGATAAGATAAGCAACTTTTACAACTACAACTTTTATGAAAAGCGCTAATAAGCACAGTTGAGCTTATTATTTCAACGATGAGCAAGAAATGAAATAAGCTCAAGGATTAAGCTAAAATGCTATTAAGCTAGTGAATAAGCACAAGCTAGCGAAAATAAGCTAAACACCTTTAAATAAGCTAATATAATAACTAAGAAAGAACAATTACTTAAAATTAAGCACCAAATAAGCTTCAAATAAGCTCAAGCTTATCATTTGCCTGGCGATTTTAGAAAAAGGGTTCAAAAGAAGCTAAGTGAAAAGCACTTAATAAGGCGATTAGGAGTGAACTACTATTTTTCTAATTTAGTTAAGCAGTTAAACTTTAATATCCCAAAGGCTTAAGTCCTAAATCCTAATGATAAGATCACATTGAAATTGTAAAGTTTATTCAAAAACTGCTTCTAGGAAATTTTGACTTTTAAATAATGAACCAGTTTGACTTTGATGAACTTCTAATGATCCTAGATGATCTAATTTGATGTATTAAGCTACTATAAGACTTATTTAGGCTATATAAACAACTTTTACACTAGTATGCATGATTATGAAACATAAATTTCTAATAGTTATGAATATAGGACAGAATCAAGATGATTTTGACTTTTTATGAAACAAGGACTAAATTTTATACTAGAACTGAGCTATTAAACACTAAGGTGATATGAAACAACAACAAGTAATAACACGGATATGCCCTCAACACAATTAACTAGGCTGATCCAAACACCCTTATACAAAACTGTTATGAAGCTTATTGTACTAAAACAACTTTTTAAACTGATAAATCTACTTATTAACTTGTAATAACTATATTTAAGCGAGTTAAGCCAAAATTAATGGTTTTAAGTACTTATACTAGAAAATCTAAAAATCAAGAAAGTAGCTTACAAGATGAGATTCAAGCATAAACAGGGAACCAATGACTTAGATCACACCCTATAGCTTCCCAAGAAGCTCTATACCAATAAGCAATCCAAAATCAGCCTTGCACCAGTCTTGATCTTCATTTCATTTGCTTTTTTATTTTTAACTAATTTTTTAGTAATTTTTGGTATTTTTGAGTTTTGAGTCTAAATTGAGTTTTAATGATTCTAAAAGCTTAGAAAAGCTTTATAAGAGCTTATGTGAGCTTTTTCAATCCTTAGTAACAACTACAATCAACTTAAGATAAATTTGAGATTTTGGCTCAAAAATTGCATAAACTGAATTTGTACATAAAACTTGAAATTGGGCTGTAAACAAACTTTTATTACACTGAAATAAGATTACAAGATGTTTTAAAACTTTGAAATACACTGGAAATTTAAATTACATAAAAACGACATTACCTAAATTAAAATTACACTACTTAGTCCTTCTTCTCTGCTTCTCATCCTTATTTATTGACTTCTTAGAGTTCTTTGTCGACCTCTGATTGTTTCCCACCTTGTTTCAACCATTGGATCATTGAAATTCATCAACACCGTGCACTTGGCACTTTTGGCGGGAAAAGTGGTATGAGTGGGTTTCTGCAATTAATGCAGTTTGGTTGGATGTGGAGGTGGAAGGGGTTGGTATACGGTGGGAGGATAAAGGCGAAGGTGGAAAGTGGGCAAGTGGTGGTGAAACCACTAGTGGCGGTTTTCGGTGGAGAGTGAGAGGGATGAACACGATCTTGGCGGTTTATTTTTTTAAATCATGGGCCGGGTTTTGGACTTGTGGTATTGGGCTTGGGTTGTTTATTAATAAGAGGGTCCGGTTTGGTTTTGTATATCACAAGGACTAGTTTTGTAATTTCTTTGAATTTTCAAGGTGATCCATCAACAATCCAAAGTTATTCCAAGGGTGAATTTTGCCAAGCTTCAATAGTACAAGGACCTCGATTGATAATTTCCATTTTACACTTCGGGGACTAAATCGCCAAACTTTGAAACTTGAGGGACCAAACATGTAAATTCTCCAAAAGTTCACCATAAGGACCAATGTTGCCATTTATGAATAGTACAAGGTTTATTTTTGATTATTTTCACTTTTAAATTCACCAAGGACTATATTTGACAATTTTCAAACTTTAGGGACTAAAGTTGTCATTTTGTAAATTTTAAACTTTAAAGGGTTTATTTTGACAACTTATGAATCCCATGGACCTTATATAACATTTTTCTTTATTTTGATTTACGGGGACTAATTTTGACAACTTTTGAAACTTGGGGACTAAAGCGCCAATTTTGCAAACTTTATATATTTTTCATCTGATTTTGATATTTTTGCATTTAAAACACATAAAACACTTATTTGTGATATTTTTATCATTTTGATGCATTTGAGTGTTTTCGGATGTTTTTTGATCTAGATGGTACAAAAATGATAAGTATTTAGACACTCATCAATCCCCCACACTAAGATATTGCTAGTCCCTAGCAATGTTTTAAGAAAAATTAATGGATTTTATCTCTTTACCAAAAGCCATTATACGGAGTAGCCAATTGTTGCAGTTCAAGTAAGAACCTTGGTACAATGATAACCAAATGATTTTGAGCAAATCACCAGTATGCGGTTTTGATTTGTCTTTACCGAAGCCGTTTATACGGACTAGCCATAACTCTTAGATAAATTATCTTTGGTGAGTCGATTACCAATTATGGTTTTCCAAGTGCCTTTACCACAAGCCATAAACTTGCGGGCTAGCCAACTTTTCACTAATTAAAGATATGGTGAGTTGAACACCATACAATTTTGGGCAAATTAAGCCGTCAGCGGATTTGAGATATCTTTACCAAGAGCCGTTTGCTCCTGGATTAGCCAATCCTTATGTGGGTTAGACATGGTGGACTGATTACCATTTGTTGTGTTTAGTACATAGTACTTTCACTAATTTTTTTTTTAAATTTGGCCATTTTGGGGAAAAAGGGACTAAAAGGGTACATTTATGATCAAATTAGAATTTCCCCACACTTAGAAATGAATATTGTCCTCAATATTCAAAGTACCGGCTGTTATGCAGAAACTTAGAACGTAAAAAGATAACATTACTAGCTAAGTGTAGAAACACAACAATTATTCTCTTTTTAATATTTACAATTTTCATTCATTTTTTTAGATCTATATACAACATGTGGGGCATCACCCCACATTAGGAGTGGTACACATGGGTGAAAACCCATGTGGTGCTTGCTAATGTTTTTGATTCCCGAGTCACTAGCTTGACTCGACCCGCATTAATTGGTTCATGGGGAAGTAAGTGGAAGAGACAATCTCCATCGGACTTTCACTTGAGATGTTTGTATAAACATTTGAAGTACGTGAAAGTTCCACACCGATGAGATATTGAGAGAACCGGCTCACAAATGATAGATGAAAATGCCGGGGTCAAAAATAATGTCTTCATTCCCGATGGAGTGAAGAACAGGAGAAGCCACGGGATATATGAAGAAAAGAAAGAAAATCATGATAAAAATCATGACTAACTCTTCATCCTCAATAGGAGAATTCATAGTTTCATGAATCTCCTCAGTTAAGTTCACTTGATCAAGACATATTATGGGTGTGTCTAGATCAAAGTAGAAATTATCATACTCCGCCGGAGATATGATATGAGTAAGTTCACAGGAGAACTCCTCGAAGGTAAATGAATCATATTCAGAATTGGTATCAATGGGTTCACTGGTGAACTCCTCCAATGTAAATGATTCATAATCGGGGAGAGAATTATGAGAATGAAAAGTGGTACTGCCACTAATCTTCTCTACCATATTATCAAAACAGAGGCTTCCATTTCAGAATAGAATCATCGGAACAAATGTCACTATCCTTTATGGGGATAGGAGATGAAATGGGTTTTTCTTTGAAAGCCTCGATTTTAGAAATGAGAAGACTGACATTCAAGGTAATGTTGCACGAGTGCTTCATCTTTGATTTCGTCGCGAACTTCATCATTCTCTTCTTCTAAGCTAACAAGCTCCGAAGGTAATTCTTCCATATAACTGATGTCTCCACAAGATAACGAATCGTCATCAATAGAATCGGAGCACATCTCAACATGATTACTTTGGAAGACAAGAGGAGGAGGGATATCACACACATGATCGATAATTCCTTGTGACTCTCTAGGGATTGGGACAAGGTTCTCAACATTAGACTTTATGAATTCGTCAGATTCCTTTTCAGGAACAAACGTGTCAAGCTCATCCCCATGTTCGAGAGTGAGTGGGAGCTTCGGGTGTGATAGCAGTTGTTTGAGAATGAATCTCAACTGCCGGGATATCAACTGATGAATTTGATGAATCTTCAAGTGTATCCTCATCATCACATCATCATCGTGAATAAAACGAAATTGAGAGCTAGATGCGGTGCTTTTGCTGCAATTGATTCCTTAATAGCTTTTTCAAAGGCAATCTGGGAATTTATTTTAGTAGCCTGCTCTTGTTTAGCAATTCTTCCATGGATTTCTCATGTGAATTTTTAATGACGGGACATTGTGGGAGTGGATATTTGTCAAAACCGGAAGGTTGACATTGATAATCATCATGAGGACCCCTACAATGTACACAAGAAAAACTAGGAACATTATGAAATCATTGTTTTACTTTCAACTCCTTCTTTTCACTGAACTCCGAGGAAGCTCTAGATAAGTGTCTTGTTGGGTTTCTTTGAGGAGTTTGAGTCATTTAATGGCAATGGAGGTTAATTATTGATATGGATAGTCGTGAATTGTTACAAGGAAATGGATTCCCTTTTGTGATCGAGCTGAAATGGGGACCTCACAGATTCTATATGATAAAGAAACACTTGAGCACTGGATTGTGAATCATATGGATATTGGTCATATTCAAAGTTCGGCATCCTTAGAAAGCTGTTCATAGACAAGCGTGTTTAGGATTGACCACTCAAATCCTTGGTGAGGATCTCCACTTAAAATTCACTACTTGGGTTATATTGATTATATGAGATAAGTCGGGAACATGGTGGGTAATTGGAAGGTTTGAGGGAGTCGTTAAATGAGTTCGATTAGGATCATAATCAAATTAGATTCTCGAACACTTAAAACAAACAACTCCGATTACGAATATCATTACCACACTGTACACGCACACCGACATGGTGAACCAAGAAGAGGCTCACCACAACCGACACAAGGAATAAACGATTCCATTTGAGAGTTATGAGAAGGAATTGGTTTATTCAAAGAATCAACAAAACCAACATGGTGATCTGAATGACTATTAATTCTCGAAGAACATTTTGAAAAATCCGGAGGTAGGACAAGTGGTGTGCTCAGAGAGCTAGCAATTTCCACCACTTCCGTTATGGTCTCCGGTTCTGGTTCTTGAGAAACGTGAAGATTAGGCAAGTCATTCTTGCTAGTCACCGGCCTAAATTCTGCATGCTTGCTTTTAACCGTAAATTGTGAAAGTTTAGGATCAATTTTAGACGGCTTAGGAGCAATTGAGGGGTTAGATCTTTGGATAACCGTAGGTTGGACGTATTTAGCACCTCCATTATCGAAGGAAGTACCGGTCCTTTGTCACCCTGGTTTCTCGTTCCATTTCCTATGGAATTAATGGATCATCACGAACAACACGAATTCTTGATATTTGTGATGAAGTATGAAGTTTTTCAAATTCGTTCCAGAATTCGTCGTAGTCGAGAGATTCCATGAGAATAGAAGAAGTTAGAATCAAATGGATAGAGGGTAAAAGGATAAAGAATCGGGTAAAGAGGAATATTTTTGGTATTTTTGAAAAACATTTTGTAAAATCAAAGAATGAAAATATTTTTGGTGTTGTTAACACTTTAGGAAAAGTGTTAATGAACTTATTTGATTTATGATAACTTTACAAAAAAACTGTTTACAAAAAGTGGTATATGTGCAAGTACGGGTCTGAAAACTGCTTAAAACACGCTTTGACCTCCCGTGGCGGCCAAAATTTGATTGGATTCCAAACGGTCAAGTTTAATCACACAAGCTGACCACTTGTGAATGGTCAACCGTGATAAACTTCAAACAGTCTGAAACAAATGCAATTAAGATCAGAGGAATATAGTGGATTCCTGGGTCGTTAAGTCCCACGGAGGATGAATGGTGTTTAACACAGACAGATGTCGAATAATCACTAAGGATAGTGATCAGTAAGGATTTTGAGTTATTTATACCTAAAGAGAAAGTTTTGTAAATTACAGGGCTTAAATGCAAATTAAAGAAAATTAAAAGCTAAAATATATTAAATAAACGCTATCACTATTTTTACAATGATGTTTTTGTGATTTATAAAATAAAATAACTTAAATAAACTATTTTAATTAAAATGTAAACTTAAATTACCTAAAAACGTGATCTAAAATGAAAACGTACGTTATGTATTAAAATTACGCGAAAGTGCAAGTAAAAACGTAAAATTTGTGAAATAAAAGTCCCACAGTGTAAAACAATTTTCTTACTTACTATATGACAAAAGAAAATTTTAGAAAAAAGATTTATATTTTTAACTTTTATATTTTTTATTATGAATTAATTACTATTTTAGACTAAATAAATGATTAAAAATACTAAAACTATTTAGAAAAATCTGAAACTTTTTATAAATTACTTTATACTAATACAAAGTTAAGAAAAATACAAAAGTTGAAAAAGCTAGATTAAATAAGCTGAAAATAAGCTAATAAGCTCAGTATAAGCTTAAAATAAAAACAAGGGTTATATATTAAAGTGTGCAAAGTTAAACCAGAAAAAGACCCAAGGGCAACTGGTATACAGGTACACACTATCACTCTCAAGGTGGGAGGTCTCGGTTCGAGCTGCCTCCCATCTTTTGCAAAATTAATTTTTGGACTTTCTTGTACAAACTTATTAAGCACAGAAGATAAGCAACTTTTACAACTACAACTTTTATGAAAACTGCTAATGCACGATTGAGCTTATTATTTCAAAAAGGAGCAAGAAATGAAATAAGCTTAAGGATTAAGCTAAAATGCTATTAAGCTAGTAAAGCACAAGCTAACCGAAAATAAGCTAAGCACCTTTAAATAAGCTAATATAATAACTAAGAAAGAACAATTACTTAAAATTAAGCACCAAATAAGCTTCAAATAAGCTCAAGCTTATCTGTTGTACCTGCAGTTTTTTAGAAAAAGGTTCAAAAGAAGCTAAGTGAAAAGCACTTAATAAACTGATTAGGAGTGAACTACTATTTTTCTAATTTAGTTAAGCAGTTAAACTTTAATATCCCAAAGTCTTAAGTCCTAAATCCTAATGATAAGATCACAGTGAAATTGTAAAGTTTATTCAAAACCGCTTCGAAATTTTGACTTTTTAAATAATGAACCAGTTTGACTTTGATGAACTTCTAATGATCCTAGATGATCTAATTTGATGTATTAAGCTACTATAAGACTTATTTAGGCTATATAAACAACTTTTACACTAGTATGCATGATTATGAAACATAAATTTCTAACAGTTATGAATATAGGACAGAATCAAGATGATTTTGACTTTTTATGAAACAAGGACTAAATTTTATACTAGAACTGAGCTATTAAACACTAAGGTGATATGAAACAACAACAAGTAATAACACATATGCCCTCTAACACAATTAACTAGGCTAATCCAAACACCTTATACAAAATCATATTGAAGCTTATTGTACTAAAACAACTTTTTAAACTGATAAATCTACTTATTAACTTGTAATAACTATATTTAAACATGATTAAGCCAAAATTAACAGGTTTTAAGTACTTATACTAGAAAATGTAAAAATCAAGAAAATAGCTTACAAGATGAGATTCAAGCATAAACAGGGAACCAATGACTTAGATCACACCCTATAGCTTCCCAAGAAGCTCTATACCAATAAGCAATCCAAAATCAAGATCGCACCAGTCTTGATCTTCATTTCATTTGCTTTTTTATTTTTAACTAATTTTTTAGTAATTTTTGGTATTTTTGAGTTTTGAGTCTAAACTGAGTTTTAATGATTCTAAAAGCTTAGAAAAGCTTTATAAGAGCTTATGTGAGCTTTTCCAATCCTTAGTAACAACTACAATCAACTTAAGCTAAATTTGAGATTTTGGCTCAAAAATTGCATAAACTGAATTTGTACATAAACTTGAAATTGAACTGTAAACAAACTTTTATTACATTGAAATAAGATTACAAGATGTTTTAAAACTTTGAAATACACTGGAAATTTAAATTACATAAAAACGACATTACCTAAATTAAAATTACACTACTTCGTCCTTCTTCTCTGCTTCTCATCCTTATTTATTGACTTCTTAGAGTTCTTTGTCAATTTCTCGTTTTTCCCCACCTTGTTTCAACCATTGGATCATTGAAATTCATAACAACACCGTGCACTTGGCACTTTTGCGGAAAAGTGGTGGAGTGGGTTTCTCAATTAATGCAGTTTGTTGGATGTGGAGGTGGAGGGGTTGGTATACGTGGGAGGATAAGGCGCAAGGTGGAAAGTGGCAAGTGGTGGTGAAACCACTGGTAATGGTTTTCGTGGAGAGTGGAGGGATGAACATAGGGCGGTTTATTTTTTTAAATCATGGGTCATTTTGGACTTGGGGGTATTGGGCTTGGGTTGTTTATTAATAAGAGGGTTCGTTTATTTTGTATATCACGGACTAGTTTTGTAATTTGTGAATTCTCAGGATGCATCCTGCCAACAATCCAAAGTTATTCCAAGGGTGAATTTTGCCAAGCTTCAATAGTACAAGGACCTCAATTGATAATTTCCATTTTTTACACTTCCAGGGACTAAATCAGCCAAACTTTGAAACTTGAGGGACCAAACATGTAAATTCTACAAAAGTTCACCATAAGGACCAATGTTGCCATTTATGAATAGTACAAGGTTTATTTTTGATTATTTTCACTTTTAAATTCACCAAGGACTATATTTGACAATTTTCAAACTTTAGGGACTAAAGTTGTCATTTTGTAAATTTTAAACTTTAAAGGGTTTATTTTGACAACTTATGAATCCCATGGACCTTATATAACATTTTTCTTTATTTTGA
Organism: Chrysanthemum makinoi; assembly: GCA_910596185.1. Taxonomy (NCBI): domain Eukaryota; kingdom Viridiplantae; phylum Streptophyta; class Magnoliopsida; order Asterales; family Asteraceae; genus Chrysanthemum; species Chrysanthemum makinoi. Next base: position 115,510,499 of record OU343221.1, read on the forward strand.
TTTACCAGGGACTAATTTTGACAACTTTTGAAACTTGGGGACTAAAACTGCCAATTATGCAAACTTGATATGTTTTTCATCTGATTTTGATATTTTTTGCATTTAAAACACATAAAACACTTATTTGTGATATTTTTATCATTTTGATGCATTTCGAGTGTTTTCGGATGTTTTTGCAGTCTAGATGGTACAAAAATGATGAGTATTTAGACACACTCATCAATCCCATTAAGATATTGCTAGTCCCTAGCAATGTTTTAAGAAAATTAATGGATTTTATCTCTTTCCACCAAAATTGCATACGGAGTAGCCAATTGTTGCAGTTCAAGTAAGAACCTTGGTACAATGATAACCAAATGATTTTGAGCAAATCACCAGTATAGCGGTTTTGATTTGTCTTGAAGCCGTTTGCTTCGGACTATGCTCTTAGATAAAATATCTTTGGTGAGTCGATTACCAATTATGGTTTTCCAAGTGCCTTTACCACAAGCCATAAACTTGCGGGCTAGCCAACTTTTCACTAATTAAAGATATGGTGAACTGAACACCATACAATTTGGGCAAATTGCAATCAGCATGGTTTGAGATATCTTTACCAAGAGCCGTTTGCTAATGGATTAGCCAATCCTTATGTGGGTTAGACATGGTGGACTGATTACCATTTGTTGTGTTTAGTACATAATACTTCCACTAATTTTTTTTAAATTTGGGGGAAAAAGGGACTAAAAGGGTACATTTATGATCAAATTCGCGAAATTTCCCCAACTTAGAAATGAATATTGTCCTCAATATTCAAAGTCCGCAATTTGTTATCTTGAAACTTAGAACGTAACAAGATAACATTACTAGCTAAGTGTAGAAACACAACAATTATTCTCTTTTTAATATTTACAATTTTCATTCATTTTTTTAGATCTATATACAACATGTGGGGCATCACCCCCACTAGGGATTGACATGCATGGGTGAAAACAGTGGTGCTTGCTAATGTTTTTGATTCAGAGTCACTAGCTTGACTCGACGCGATAATTGGTTCATTGGGAAGTAAGTGGAAGAGACAATCTCCATCGGACTTTCACTTGAGATGTTTGTATAAACATTTGAAGTACGTGAAAGTTCCACACCGATGAGATATTGAGAGAACCGGCTCACAAATGATAGATGAAAATCTGGGGTCCAAAATAATGTCTTCATTCAGATGGAGTGAAGAGCGAGGGGAAATACGGGATATATGAAGAAAGAAAGAAAATCATGATAAAATCATGACTAACTCTTCATCCTCAATAGGAGAATTCATAGTTTCATGAATCTCCTCAGTTAAGTTCACTTGATCAAGACATATTATGGGTATGTCTAGATCAAGTAGAAATATCATCTCGTGAGGAGATATGATATGAGTAAGTTCGAGGAGAACTCCTAGAAGGTAAATGAATCATATTGGTGGTATCGATGCTGGGTTATTTGGTGAACTCCTCGATGTAAATGATTCATAATCGGGAGAGAATTATGAGAATGAAAAGTGAATGCGCCACTAATCTTCTCTCCCGTATTATCATGAAACTTCCATTTCGAGAATAGAATCATCGGAAAAATGTCACTATCGCTATGGGATAGGAGATGAAATGGGTTTTTCTTTGAAAGTCTCGATTTTAGAAATGAGAAGACCCGACATTGGTAATGTTGCAGTGCTTATGTTGATTTCAGTGTCGATAACTTCATCATTCTCTTCTTCTAAGCTAACAAGCTCGAGGTAATTCTTCC
>OU343221.1:115512359-115568459 GCA_910596185.1 Chrysanthemum makinoi
AAACAGGAATATATATATATATAGAGTAACAGAGGCTCAGATCTGTAGGCACGAAACGGGTGACAAAAGCATCTAAATTTTGCGTGGTACGCAAACATACTCGGTTACGCAGCATTGATAACTACCATACCCTGGTCATTGCCTTGCCATGTGACGATCGGATGTTCTACGACCGTTTCATTTCGATCAAACTATAACTATCATCACTGCCCATTATCATATATATATACATGACGCTCCCAAAATAGGAGGGGCATTAACCTTGGCATTCAATTATTATAAGCCTTGCTACAACCGGCTTTTTTTTTTCACCATAGCAATGATGACGACAAATTTCAAAAACATTATCGAATCTTTTTGATTATAACCGAACCTATTGATTGAAGGGGCCACTTACTATACCATTTTACACACTAATAAAAGGCATATAAACAAATGTAACAATGGAAGTAAGCTAAAGCGAGTTCGAAAAAGAAGACACGGTGATGGTCACACTCAATATGTCGCCTCGCCAACATGTTAGCGATTTCATTCTCAATCAAAACCTATGATAGTCAACATCATTGGCCACCAACACCATTTGAAATGGCCGCTTATCGACTAATAGTACATTATAATAAGTTCATCCAAACGGCCCTATCAAAAGAACAAAATTACCGTAATTAAAACCCCTTATCCAAATAAATTAACAGACGTTAAGACAAAAAAATAAATAAAAACCCTAAACAGTAAATCGTAATCAAACCAAAGAAAAAAGAAATTTCCCTTCACGTTAGGATTCCACCCAAGACCACTTAGCCACGATTGTATATGTTGTTTTCACATCACGGCGGACGATTAGTTAGGGTTTCCACCCAACCAACCACCTTCGACAATAAGCAATCAAATTACTACCCACCCACGACTCAGAACAACGATTATCATAGCACGGACCATCTTCAAACCATTCTTTTTTTTGAAATGGATAATATCCGGTTGTCTTGGCGGTGGGAGAAGCAGACACATACCATCTTTGAGGCGGTGGAAATGGCGGTGGAAATGTTAACACTGTATACCACTTAGGCACTTAGTAAGGGTAAAATGCAAAAGGGCCAAGAAAGGCGGGCCAAAGATATGGGCCAGGAAATAATATTAAAGAAATACCGAATAAAATACAATAGTTTCAATGTGCCTCGCGCTATAGTATCTTTATATAATATTTTTGTGCTAGAACCTTATGTGACATGTAATAAATTTAGAAAAGAAAAATATTGCTTAAACTGAATCTTTAAAGTCTTGTTTCATAAGACCGATAAAGAGTAGTTGGCTCCCTAGTCTAACAAGTTTGAATAGTGCCACTCTGTTCCAAGCTGGACATTTATTTGCAAATCTTTTTTGAAAGAATTTAATAGAAGTTAAAAAATTAGATAAAATCAGAAGCTGGTGAATCAGGATCTGAAACTGAAGATGTTGTGAAGAATCATGAGTTCGTATAATCGTATTAGTTTATTGGATTGCTTCATATTTCCGGACATCAAGCTTTTGCAATTTATTACACTTAGCTATACATTTTTTTTGGTTCAAAAACTTTAAAAAGCTACGAGCATTTGTTTATACTTTATACTATAGGTGCCCCGCAAACGTCGATAGGTACGTGAAATGCAGTAAGAGTTGTTACACTATGGCCTATGGGTAATCGATATTCGTTAGAAAGGAGGAGGCGGTGGTAGTTGTTGACGATATTGGTCTTCAATGGTGTTGGTCAGGGCATCCGCGCGTTGCAGCGGCGGGTACCTTGAAATAAAATTTTTTGATGAATAATATATTTTAGTTTATTATGTTTTTTTTAACAAAAAATTTATTGATATCAAGAATTTTCGTATGCCCATGCCGTTGGGCGAACCGTTGGCCGTCGCTTCGAGCTCGAGCCCGTTTGGTCAGCGCCGTTGGTCCAACCCATTTGGCCGTTGCGTTCGGGCTTAAATATTTGTATAATGTGCTTTATTACTTGTAGTAGTGAAATTTAATGCATGAATTGTGTTTAATTTTGTTGTACAATATGCTTGATAATTTGTATTTCTTATGTAAGGGGTGTTTTAATAACTGTGTTAATTGTATTTATTGACCAGTTAAATAATTGACTACATTAAATAGCATTAATGTGGTGTTTTGTTGTACACTATGTTTCTTGTCTTGTACGTCTGAAAATTATGTGCATTAAAGAGTTGTACACTATATTTCTTTTCTTGTAAGTAGTAGTCATTATAGTCATTAATAACATTGACCACTTTAATAACATTAATTTTGTAAGTCTGAAAATTACATCATGCTTATTTTGTTATACACTATGCTTATTTTGTTGTAAATCTGAAAATTGGTTGCAGCTATTGTACATTGTGCTTAAATGGTTGTAATTTTTGGTGAAGGGGTGTTTTTAATAGCATTAGTGTTGTTTGATAGCATTAATGTAATTTTTTGTGAATGGGTGTTTTTAATAGCATTAATGTAATTTTTGGTCTTAAAATGACATCACGCTTTATTTTGTTGTACAATATGCTAACTTTGTTGTAATTCTGAAAATTGGGTGTATTAAAGTGTTGTAAACCATGCTTAATTTCTTGTACGTCTTAAAATTAAGAATGAGGTGCCTTCGTACATTATAAGTAGTATAAATGATGGGGGAGACGTGAATTAACATTTAATCATCTCAAAAGAGCATCCAAACTGAAATTTCTCAACAATGTATGAAAATTGTCGACGATTTCATAATTAAACGACGATAAACTTCAAAAAGTATACCAGAAAGTAATATTTATAAGGACGACATGCAAAAGATGCAAAAGATGGCAAAAACATTTTTTACCTCAACGGTTGGAAGTCCTTCACTGTCGAGGCCAACAATCTCCGAAAGGTTTAGGGGATATTTGATAATATCTGATGATTTAGCGCTAAATCATTTACAACTCTGAATGAACCAAAAGCTCTGTATAAATCTGATTTTGAATGAAAACAAGTTGTTTGATAAGTATTCTGAGTGTACGATTTGAATAATGTAAATTATTGTTTTAACCTTGTGTATATTATGAACGAAATGATACATTGTTGACTTCACTTTCGTTGTTCGGTTTTGAAATAACTTTATGTTATTATTGATTTCACAATTTTCGAGCAATATATTGCATTAGATATTCTATATATATACTAAAGATGGGGAGAATGCTCCTCTCACAATGTGGTAACTACTGACGTGCCATTACATGATTGGTTGGACATTTAATGCAGCTGAAGACGTGGCATTACATGAGTGGGTGGACATTTAATGCAGGTGAAATACATAGGGTGTTAATTCTAACTGCATTTAATGCTCCTCACAATCTATAATAAAAAAAATCCACCGCCTCTCTCTCTCATTCATCTTCTCCATCTATAAAATCCAGCGCCTCTCTCTCATTAAAAAAGATCCACCGCCTCTCTCTCATTCATCTTCTCAGGCCATCAGTTAAAATCCACCCTCTCTCACATTCATCTTCTCCATCGTTGCTCTACTACAATAATCACTATCCTTTTTCATCTATGTCTCTCTCAAATCTTCTAAACACACATCCTTTTCATTAATCTCTGACTCTTATTCCCACAAATCACTTAACACACACCCGATGGAGAATAAGAGTGTAATTCTTCTACAAATCTGAAAGATGCAAAAATAACATAAACACTAATCAAAACCCCTCAACGGAAACAAACAACCAAAACCCCTTTAGATTTGCATCTTCAATTTGGAAGCTTCATTATGAAAGGCAGCAGCAACAAGGCGGCAACTACAAAACTTTTACCCTTTATTTTTTATTTGCTCACTCTCCATCCACCGCCGACAGTTCCAAGTGATCTGGCGATCTCGGATTAGGTACTAATCAAACTTATGGAATCATTGATTGATATCAGATTATATGTTTTTAGAATATGTAGATTTTCATTTTTTAAATCTCTAATATAGGTTAGATTAATAATCTAAAAGTAAGTAGATGTTTAAACATTTGGAAAAAAAAGAAGTCAGATAGTTAGAACATAAAATATTGTCTTTGGAAGAATCTTTAACTACTATTAATGTTTCTAATTTGGGTTCTTTGGGTGAATTAAAGGGTGCCCATAATGTGTTTGATGTAATGTCAATGACCTTAGCAAAAAAGAAAAGTTGATCATAAACAATTATTGACAATGAATCTCAACTGCTGGGATAGCAGTTGTTTGAGAATAAATCACAACTGCTGGGATATCAACTGATGAATTTGATGAATCTTCAAGTGTATCCTCATCATCACTGTCATCAGGAATAAAACGAAATTGAGAGCTAGATCTGGCTGCTTTTTCTTTTGCAATTGATTCCTTAATAGCTTTTTCAAAGGCAATTTGGGAATTTATTTTAGTAGCTTTGCTCTTCACTAGCAATTCTTCCATGGATTTCTCATGTGAATTTTTAATGACGGGACATTGTGGGAGTGGATATTTGTCAAAACCGGAAGGTTGACATTGATAATCATCATGAGGACCCCTACAATGTACACAAGAAAAACTGGGAACATTATGAAATGCTGTTTTACTCAACTCCTCAGTTCTTTTCACTGACTCCGGAAGCTCTAGATAAGTGTCTTGTTGGGTTTGTTGAGGAGTTTGAGTCATTTGGCACTGTGGAGGTTGGTCGTGATATGGATAGTCGTAATTGTTACAAGGAAATGGATTCCCCGTTTGACAATCAGAGCTGAAATGGGGACCTCCACAGTTCTCACAACAGTAAAACTGTTGAGCCTGGGATTGGATGAATCATATGGATATTGGTCATAACCAAAGTTCGAGCATCACCGGAAAACTGTTCATAGACAAACGTGTTTACGGATTGACACTCAAATCCTTGGTGAGGATCTCCACAAAATTCACAACAGTTATGTTGATTATATGAAGATAAGTCGGGCTGTGGTGGGTAATTGGAAAAGTTTGAGGGGTCGTTAAATGAGTTCGGATTAGGATCATAATCAAATGAATTCCTCGAACCACAAAACAAACAACTCCGTTCCGAATATCATTACCACACTGTACACCGCATTACACCGCGACATGGTGAACCAAAAAGAGGCTCACCACAACCGACACAAGGAATAAGCGATTCCATTTGAGAGTTATGAGAAGGAATTGGTTTATTCAAAGAATCAACAAAACCAACATGGTGATCCGAATGACTATTAATTCTCGAAGAACATTTTGAAAAATCCGGAGGTAGGACAAGTGGTGTGCTCTGAGAGCTAGCAATTTCCACCACTTCCGTTATGGTCTCGGTTCGGTTCTTGAGAAACGTGAAGATTAGGCAAGTCATTCTTGCTAGTCACCGCCTAAATTCTGCATGCTTGCTTTTAACCGTAAATTGTGAAAGTTTAGGATCAATTTTAGACGGCTTAGGAGCAATTGAGGGGTTAGATCTTTGGATAACCGTAGGTTGGACGTATTTAGCACCTCCATTATCGGAGGGAAGTACCTGGTCCTTTGTCACCCTGGTTTCTCGTTCCATTTCCCTATGCAGAATTAATGGATCATCACGAACAACGAATTCTTGATATTTGTGATGAAGTATGAAGTTTTTCAAATTCGTTCCAGAATTCGTCGTAGTCGAGAGATTCCATGAGAATAGAAGAAGTTAGAATCAAATGGATAGAGGGTAAAAGGATAAGAATCAAAAGGGTAAAGAGGAATATTTTTGGTATTTTTGAAAAACATTTTGTAAAATCAAAGAATGAAAATATTTTTGGTGTTGTTAACACTTTAGGAAAAGTGTTAATGAACTTATTTGATTTATGATAACTTTACAAAAAAACTGTTTACAAAAAGTGGTATATGTGCAGTCTGGTGAAACTGCTTAGCTAAACAGCTTACAGCCTCCCCGACAGCGGCGCCAAAATTTGATTGGTTTCCAAACGGTCAAGTTTAATCACACAAGCTGACCACTTGTGAATGGTCAACCGTAATAAACTTAAAACAGCTCAGAAACAAATGCAATTAAGATCAGAGGAATATAGTGGATTCCAGGGTCGTTAAGTCCCACGGAGGATGAATGGTGTTTAACACAGACAGATGTCGAATAATCACTAAGGATAGTGATCATTAAGGATTTTGAGTTATTTATACCTAAAGAGAAAGTTTTGTAAATTACAGGGCTTAAATGCAAATTAAAGAAAATTAAAAAAGCTAAAATATATTAAATAAACGCTATCACTATTTTTACAATGATGTTTTTGTGATTTATAAAATAAAATAACTTAAATAAACTATTTTAATTAAAATGTAAACTTAAATTACCTAAAGCGTGATCTAAAATGAAACGTACGTTATGTATATAAAAAACGCGAGCAAGTAAAAACGTAAATTTTGTGAAATAAAAGTCCTACGAGTGTAAAAACAATTTTCTTACTTAATATATGACAAAAGAAAATTTTAGAAAAAAGATTTATATTTTTTTAACTTTTATATTTTTTTATTATGAATTAATTACTATTTTAGACTAAATAAATGATTAAAAATACTAAAACTATTTAGAAAAATCTGAAACTTTTTTATAAATTACTTTATACTAATACAAAACTAGGAAAAATATAAAAGATGAAAAAGCTTGTTTAAATAAGCTGAAAATAAGCTAATAAGCTCGTATAAGCTTAAATGAAAACAAGGGTTATATATTAAAGTGTGCAAAGTTAAACCAGAAAAAGACCCAAGGGCAACTGGTATACAGGTACACACTATCACTCTCAAAGGTGGGAGGTCTCAGGTTCGAGCCTGCCTCCCATCTTTTTGTAAAATTAATTTTTTTTGGACTTTTTCTTGTACAAACTTATTAAGCACAGTAAGATAAGCAACTTTTACAACTACAACTTTTTATGAAAACTGCTAATAAGCACATATTGAGCTTATTATTTCAACAGTGAGCAAGAAATGAAATAAGCTTAAGGATTAAGCTAAAATGCTATTAAGCTAGTGAATAAGCACAAGCTAACTGAAAATAAGCTAAGCACCTTTAAATAAGCTAATATAATAACTAAGAAAGAACAATTACTTAAAATTAAGCACCAAATAAGCTTCAAATAAGCTCAAGCTTATCTGTTGCACAGGCAGTTTTTCAGAAAAAGGGTTCAAAAGAAGCTAAGTGAAAAGCACTTAATAAGCTGATTAGGAGTGAACTACTATTTTTCTAATTTAGTTAAGCAGTTAAACTTTAATATCCCAAAGGCTTAAGTCCTAAATCCTAATGATAAGATCACAGTGAAATTGTAAAGTTTATTCAAAAACTGCTTCTAGGAAATTTTGACTTTTTAAATAATGAACCAGTTTGACTTTGATGAACTTCTAATGATCCTAGATGATCTAATTTGATGTATTAAGCTACTATAAGACTTATTTAGGCTATATAAACAACTTTTACACTAGTATGCATGATTATGAAACATAAATTTCTAACAGTTATGAATATAGGACAGAATCAAGATGATTTTGACTTTTTATGAAACAAGGACTAAATTTTATACTAGAACTGAGCTATTAAACACTAAGGTGATATGAAACAACAACAAGTAATAACACATATGCCCTCTAACACAATTAACTAGGCTAATCCAAACACCCTTATACAAAACTGTTATGAAGCTTATTGTACTAAAACAACTTTTTAAACTGATAAATCTACTTATTAACTTGTAATAACTATATTTAAACAGGATTAAGCCAAAATTAACAGGTTTTAAGTACTTATACTAGAAAATGTAAAAATCAAGAAAGTAGCTTACAAGATGAGATTCAAGCATAAACAGGGAACCAATGACTTAGATCACACCCTATAGCTTCCCAAGAAGCTCTATACCAATAAGCAATCCAAAATCAGCACTGCACCAGTCTTGATCTTCATTTCATTTGTTTTTTTTTATTTTTAACTAATTTTTTAGTAATTTTTGGTATTTTTGAGTTTTGAGTCTAAACTGAGTTTTAATGATTCTAAAAGCTTAGAAAAGCTTTATAAGAGCTTATGTGAGCTTTTTCAATCCTTAGTAACAACTACAATCAACTTAAGATAAATTTGAGATTTTGGCTCAAAAATTGCATAAACTGAATTTGTACATAAAACTTGAAATTGGAACTGTAAACAAACTTTTATTACACTGAAATAAGATTACAAGATGTTTTAAAACTTTGAAATACACTGGAAATTTAAATTACATAAAAACGACATTACCTAAATTAAAATTACACTACTTCGTCCTTCTTCTCTGCTTCTCATCCTTATTTATTGACTTCTTAGAGTTCTTTGTCGACCTCTGATTGTTTCCCACCTTGTTTCAACCATTGGATCATTGAAATTCATCAACACCGTGCACTTGGCACTTTTGGCGGGAAAAGTGGTATGAGTGGGTTTCTGCAATTAATGCAGTTTGGTTGGATGTGGAGGTGGAGGGGGGTTGGTATACAGGTGGGAGGATAAGGCAGCAAGGTGGAAAGTGGGCAAGTGGTGGTGAAACCACTAGTAACTGGTTTCAGTGGAGTGAGAGGATGAACAGATCGGCGGTTTATTTTTTTAAATCATAGGCCGGGTTTTGGACTTGGGGTATTGGGCTTGGGTTGTTTATTAATAAGAGGGTCCGGTTTGGTTTTGTATATCACAAGGACTAGTTTTGTAATTTGCTGAATTTTCAAGGACTGATCCTGTCAACAATCCAAAGTTATTCCAAGGGTGAATTTTGCCAAGCTTCAATAGTACAAGGACCTCAATTGATAATTTCCATTTTTACACTTCCAGGAACTAAATCTGCCAAACTTTGAAACTTGAGGGACCAAACATGTAAATTCTCCAAAAGTTCACCATAAGGACCAATGTTGCCATTTATGAATAGTACAAGGTTTATTTTTGATTATTTTCACTTTTAAATTCACCAAGGACTATATTTGACAATTTTCAAACTTTAGGGACTAAAGTTGTCATTTTGTAAATTTTAAACTTTAAAGGGTTTATTTTGACAACTTATGAATCCCATGGACCTTATATAACATTTTTCTTTATTTTGATTTACCAAGGACTAATTTTGACAACTTTTGAAACTTGGGGGACTAAAACTGCCAATTTTGCAAACTTGATATGTTTTTCATCTGATTTTGATATTTTTGCATTTAAAACACATAAAACACTTATTTGTGATATTTTTATCATTTTGATGCATTTCTGAGTGTTTTAGATGTTTTTGCAGTTTAAATGGTACAAAAATGATGAGTATTTAGACACTCATCAATCCCCATACTAAGATATTGCTAGTCCCTAGCAATGTTTTAAGAAAAATTAATGGATTTTATCTCTTTACCAAAAGCCATTACTTCTGGAGTAGCCAATTGTTTTAGTTCAAGTAAGAACCTTGGTACAATGATAACCAAATGATTTTGAGCAAATCACCAGCTGTAAACGGTTTTGATTTGTCTTTACCAGAAGCCGTTTGCTTCTGGACTAGCCAACTCTTAGATAAAATATCTTTGGTGAGTCGATTACCAATTATGGTTTTCCAACTGCCTTTACCACAAGCCATAAACTTGCGGGCTAGCCAACTTTTCACTAATTAAAGATATGGTGAGCTGAACACCATACAATTTTGGGCAAATTGCAAGCCGTCAACGGATTTGAGATATCTTTACCAAGAGCCGTTTGCTCCTGGATTAGCCAATCCTTATGTGGGTTAGACATGGTGGACTGATTACCATTTGTTGTGTTTAGTACATAATACTTCCACTAATTTTTTTTTAAATTTGGCCATTTTGGGGAAAAAGGGACTAAAAGGGTACATTTATGATCAAATTCGCCAGAATTTCCCCCCCACACTTAGAAATGAATATTGTCCTCAATATTCAAAGTACCGCCTGTTATGCCGAAACTTAGAACGTAAAAAGATAACATTACTAGCTAAGTGTAGAAACACAACAATTATTCTCTTTTTTAATATTTACAATTTTCATTCATTTCATTTTTTTAGATCTATATACAACATGTGGGGCATCACCCCCACACTAGGGTGGTACACATGGGTGAAAACCCATGTGGTGCTTGCTAATGTTTTTGATTCCCGAGTCACTAGCTTGACTCGACCCGCATTAATTGGTTCATGGGGAAGTAAGTGGAAGAGACAATCTCCATCGAACTTTCACTTGAGATGTTTGTATAAACATTTGAAGTACGTGAAAGTTCCACACCGATGAGATATTGAGAGAACTGGCTCACAAATGATAGATGAAAATGCCGGGGTCAAAAATAATGTCTTCATTCCCGATGGAGTGAAGAACAGGAGAAGCCACGGGATATATGAAGAAAGAAAGAAATCATGATAAAAAACATGACTAACTCTTCATCCTCAATAGGAGAATTCATAGTTTCATGAATCTCCTCAGTTAAGTTCACTTGATCAAGACATATTATGGGTGTGTCTAGATCAAAGTAGAAATTATCATACTCCGTCGGAGATATGATATGAGTAAGTTCACAGGAGAACTCCTCGAAGGTAAATGAATCATATTCAGAATTGGTATCAGTGGGTTCACTGGTGAACTCCTCCAATGTAAATGATTCATAATCGGGGAAGAATTATGAGAATGAAAAGTTGTACTGCCACTAATCTTCTCTCCCATATTATCAAAACAGAAGGCTTCCATTTCCAGAATAGAATCATCGGAAAAATTGTCACTATCCTTTATGGGGATAGGAGATGAAATGGTTTTTCTTTGAAAGCCTCGATTTTAGAAATGAGAAGACTGACATTCGTAATGTTGCCGAAGTGCTTCATCTTCGATTTCAGTGTCAGTAACTTCATCATTCTCTTCTTCTAAGCTAACAAGCTCAGAAGGTAATTCTTCCATATAACTGATGTCTCCACAAGATAACGAATCGTCATCAATAGAATCGGAGCACATCTCAACATGATTACTTTGGAAGACAAGAGGAGGAGGGATATCACACACATGATCGATAATTCCCTGTGACTCTCTAGGGATTGGGACAAGGTTCTCAATATTAGACTTTATGAATTCGTCCGATTCCTTTTCAGGAACAGTGTCAAGAAGCTCATCCCCATGTTCAGAGAGTGAGTGGGAGCTTCGGGTGTGATAGCAGTTGTTTGAGAATGAATCTCAAATGCTGGGATATCAACAGATGAATTTGATGAATCTTCAAGTGTATCCTCATCATCACTGTCATCAGGAATAAAACGAAATTGAGAGCTAGATCTGGCTGCTTTTCCTTTTGCAATTGATTCCTTAATAGCTTTTTCAAAGGCAATTTGGGAATTTATTTTAGTAGCCTGCTCTTCAGCTAGCAATTCTTCCATGGATTTCTCATGTGAATTTTTAATGACGGGACATTGTGGGAGTGGATATTTGTCAAAACCGGAAGGTTGACATTGATAATCATCATGAGGACCCCCACAATGTACACAAGAAAAACTGGGAACATTATGAAATCTTTGTTTTACTCAACTCCCCAGTTCTTTTTACTGACTCCAGAAGCTCTAGATAAGTGTCTTGTTGGGTTTCTTGAGGAGTTTGAGTCATTTGGCACTGTGGAGGTTGGTCGTGATATGGATAGTCGTAATTGTTACAAGGAAATGGATTCCCTGTTTGACAATCAGGGCTGAAATGGGGACCTCCACAGTTCTCACAACAGTAAAACTGTTGAGCCTGGATTGGTGAATCATATGGATATTGGTCATAACCAAAGTTCTGAGCATCACCGGAAAACTGTTCATAGACAAACGTGTTTCGGGATTGACACTCAAATCCTGGTGAGGATCTCCACAAAATTCTAGCGTTATGTTGATTATATGAAGATAAGTCAGGCTGTGGTGGGTAATTGGAAAAGTTTGAGGGGTCGTTAAATGAGTTCGGATTAGGATCATAATCAAATGAATTCCTCGAACCACAAAACAAACAACTCCGTTCGAATATCATTACCACCTGTACACCGCGTACACAGCGACATGGTGAACCAAAAAGAGGCTCACCACAACCGACACAAAGAATAAACGATTCCATTTGAGAGTTATGAGAAGGAATTGGTTTATTCAAAGAATCAACAAAACCAACATGGTGATCTGAATGACTATTAATTCTCGAAGAACATTTTGAAAAATCCGGAGGTAGGACAAGTGGTGTGCTCTGAGAGCTAGCAATTTCCACCACTTCCGTTATGGTCTCGGTTCTGTTCTTGAAACGTGAAGATTATGCAAGTCATTCTTGCTAGTCACCGGTCTAAATTCTGCATGCTTGCTTTTAAAAGTAAATTGTGAAAGTTTAGGATCAATTTTAGGCGGCTTAGGAGCAATTGAGGGGTTAGATCTTTGGATAACCGTAGGTTGGACGTATTTAGCACCTCCATTATCGAAGGAAGTACCTGGTCCTTTGTCACCCTGGTTTCTCGTTCCATTTCCCTATGCAGAATTAATGGATCATCACGAACAACACGAATTCTTGATATTTGTGATGAAGTATGAAGTTTTTCAAATTCGTTCCAGAATTCGTCGTAGTCGAGAGATTCCATGAGAATAGAAGAAGTTAGAATCAAATGGATAGAGGGTAAAAGGATAAAGAATCAAAAAGGGTAAGAGGGTGAAGAGGAATATTTTTGGTATTTTTGAAAAACATTTTGTAAAATCAAAGAATGAAAATATTTTTGGTGTTGTTAACACTTTAGGAAAAGTGTTAATGAAATTTTTGATTTTTAATAACTTTACAAAAAAACTGTTTACAAAAAGTGGTATATGTGCAAGTACGGGTCTGAAAACTGCTTAAATGCCAAAATTTGATTCGCTTCCAAACGGTCAAGTTTAATCACACAAGCTGACCACTTGTGAATGGTCAACCGTAATAAACTTAAAGCACTCGAAACAAATGCAATTTAAGATCAGAGGAATATAGTGGATTCCTGGGTCGTTAAGTCCCACGGAGGATGAATGGTGTTTAACACAGACAGATGTCGAATAATCACTAAGGATAGTGATCAGTAAGGATTTTGAGTTATTTATACCTAAAGAGAAAGTTTTGTAAATTACAGGGGCTTAAATGCAAATTAAAGAAAATTAAAAAGCTAAAATATATTAAATAAACGCTATCACTATTTTTACAATGATGTTTTTGTGATTTATAAAATAAAATAACTTAAATAAACTATTTTAATTAAAATGTAAACTTAAATTACCTAAAAACGTGATCTAAAATGAAAACGTACGTTATGTATAAAAATTACGCAGTGCAAGTAAAAGCGTAAAATTTGTGAAATAAAAGTCCTACGAGTGTAAAACAATTTTCTTACTTAATATATGACAAAAGAAAATTTTAGAAAAAAGATTTATATTTTTTAGACTTTTATATTTTTATTATGAATTAATTACTATTTTAGACTAAATAAATGATTAAAAATACTAAAACTATTTAGAAAAATCTGAAACTTTTTATAAATTACTTTATACTAATACAAAGTTAAGAAAAATACAAAAGTTGAAAAAGCTAGATTAAATAAGCTGAAAATAAGCTAATAAGCTCGTATAAGCTTAAAATGAAAACAAGGGTTATATATTAAAGTGTGCAAAGTTAAACCAGAAAAGACCCAAGGGCAACTGGTATACATGTACACACTATCACTCTCAAAGGTGGGAGGTCTCAGGTTCGAGCCTGCCTCCCATCTTTTTGTAAAATTAATTTTTTTTGGACTTTTTCTTGTACAAACTTATTAAGCACAGTAAGATAAGCAACTTTTACAACTACAACTTTTTATGAAAACTGCTAATAAGCAGGATTGAGCTTATTATTTCAACAGTGAGCAAGAAATGAAATAAGCTTAAGGATTAAGCTAAAATGCTATTAAGCTAGTGAATAAGCACAAGCTAACTGAAAATAAGCTAAGCACCTTTAAATAAGCTAATATAATAACTAAGAAAGAACAATTACTTAAAATTAAGCACCAAATAAGCTTCAAATAAGCTCAAGCTTATCTGTTGCCAGGCAGTTTTTAGAAAAAGGGGTCAAAAGAAGCTAAGTGAAAAGCACTTAATAAGCTGATTAGGAGTGAACTACTATTTTTCTAATTTAGTTAAGCAGTTAAACTTTAATATCCCAAAGGCTTAAGTCCTAAATCCTAATGATAAGATCACAGTGAAATTGTAAAGTTTATTCAAAAACTGCTTCTAGGAAATTTTGACTTTTTAAATAATGAACCAGTTTGACTTTGATGAACTTCTAATGATCCTAGATGATCTAATTTGATGTATTAAGCTACTATAAGACTTATTTAGGCTATATAAACAACTTTTACACTAGTATGCATGATTATGAAACATAAATTTCTAATAGTTATGAATATAGGACAGAATCAAGATGATTTTGACTTTTTATGAAACAAGGACTAAATTTTATACTAGAACTGAGCTATTAAACACTAAGGTGATATGAAACAACAACAAGTAATAACACATATGCCCTCTAACACAATTAACTAGGCTAATCCAAACACCCTTATACAAAAGCTGTTATGAAGCTTGTACTAAAACAACTTTTTAAACTGATAAATCTACTTATTAACTTGTAATAACTATATTTAAACAGGATTAAGCCAAAATTAACAGGTTTTAAGTACTTATACTAGAAAATCTAAAAATCAAGAAAGTAGCTTACAAGATGAGATTCAAGCATAAGCAGGAACCAATGACTTAGATCACACCCTATAGCTTCCCAAGAAGCACTATACCAATAAGCAATCCAAATCACACTGCACCAGTCTTGATCTTCATTTCATTTGTTTTTTTATTTTTAACTAATTTTTTAGTAATTTTTGGTATTTTTGAGTTTTGAGTCTAAACTGAGTTTTAATGATTCTAAAAGCTTAGAAAAGCTTTATAAGAGCTTATGTGAGCTTTTCCAATCCTTAGTAACAACTACAATCAACTTAAGATAAATTTGAGATTTTGGCTCAAAAATTGCATAAACTGAATTTGTACATAAAACTTGAAATTGGGCTGTAAACAAACTTTTATTACACTGAAATAAGATTACAAGATGTTTTAAAACTTTGAAATACACTGGAAATTTAAATTACATAAAAACGACATTACCTAAATTAAAATTACACTACTTCGTCCTTCTTCTCTGCTTCTCATCCTTATTTATTGACTTCTTAGAGTTCTTTGTCGACCTCTGATTGTTTCCCACCTTGTTTCAACCATTGGATCATTGAAATTCATCAACACCGTGCACTTGGCACTTTTGGCGGGAAAAGTGGTATGAGTGGGTTTCTGCAATTAATGCAGTTTGGTTGGATGTGGAGGTGGAGGGGGGTTGGTATCACGGTGGGAGGATAAGGCGAAGGTGGAAAGTGGGCAAGTGGTGGTGAAACCACTAGTAACTGGTTTTCAGTGGAGAGTGAGAGGGATGAACAGTACTGGCGGTTTATTTTTTTAAATCATGGGCTGGGTTTTGGACTTGGGGTATTGGGCTTGGGTTGTTTATTAATAAGAGGGTCCGGTTTGGTTTTGTATATCACAAGGACTAGTTTTGTAATTTGCTTTGAATTTTCAAGGGGTGATCCTGTCAACAATCCAAAGTTATTCCAAGGGTGAATTTTGCCAAGCTTCAATAGTACAAGGACCTCAATTGATAATTTCCATTTTACTTCCAGGAACTAAATCTGCCAAACTTTGAAACTTGAGGGACCAAACATGTAAATTCTCCAAAAGTTCACCATAAGGACCAATGTTGCCATTTATGAATAGTACAAGGTTTATTTTGATTATTTTCACTTTTTAAATTCACCAAGGACTATATTTGACAATTTTCAAACTTTAGGGACTAAAGTTGTCATTTTGTAAATTTTAAACTTTAAAGGGTTTATTTTGACAACTTATGAATCCCATGGACCTTATATAACATTTTTCTTTATTTTGATTTACCAGGGACTAATTTTGACAACTTTTGAAACTTGGGGACTAAAACTGCTAATTATGCAAACTTGATATGTTTTTCATCTGATTTTGATATTTTTGCATTTAAAACACATAAAACACTTATTTGTGATATTTTTATCATTTTGATGCATTTCTGAGTGTTTTTCAGATGTTTTTGCAGTCTAGATGGTACAAAAATGATGAGTATTTAGACACTCATCAATCCCCCGCACTAAGATATTGCTAGTCCCTAGCAATGTTTTGAGAAAAATTAATGGATTTTATCTCTTTACCAAAGCCATTACTTACGGAGTAGCCAATTGTTGCAGTTCAAGTAAGAACCTTGGTACAATGATAACCAAATGATTTTGAGCAAATCACCCGGTATGCGGTTTTGATTTGTCTTTACCGAAGCCGTTTGCTTCGGACTAACTCTTAGATAAAATATCTTTGGTGAGTCGATTACCAATTATGGATTTTCAACTGCCTTTACCACAAGCCATAAACTTGCGGGCTAGCCAACTTTTCACTAATTAAAGATATGGTGGGCTGAACACCATACAATTTTGGGCAAATTGCAAGCCGTCAACGGATTTGAGATATCTTTACCAAGAGCCGTTTGCTCTTGGATTAGCCAATCCTTATGTGGGTTAGACATGGTGGACTGATTACCATTTGTTGTGTTTAGTACATAATACTTCCACTAATTTTTTTTTTAAATTTGGCCATTTTGGGGAAAAAGGGACTAAAAGGGTACATTTATGATCAAATTGGCCGGAATTTCCCCCACACTTAGAAATGAATATTGTCCTCAATATTCAAAGTACCTGGGCTGTTATGCGAAACTTAGAACGTATAAAGATAACATTACTAGCTAAGTGTAGAAACACAACAATTATTCTCTTTTTAATATTTACAATTTTCATTCATTTCATTTTTTTAGATCTATATACAACATGTGGGGCATCACCCCCACACTAGGGTGGTACACATGGGTGAAAACCCATGTGGTGCTTGCTAATGTTTTTGATTCCCGAGTCACTAGCTTGACTCGACCCCGCATTAATTGGTTCATGGGGAAGTAAGTGGAAGAGACAATCTCCATCGGATTTCACTTGAGATGTTTGTTAAACATTTGAAGTACGTGAAAGTTCCACACCGATGAGATATTGAGAGAACCGGCTCACAAATGATAGATGAAAATGCCGGGGTCAAAAATAATGTCTTCATTCGATGGAGTGAAGAGCAGGAGAAGCCACGGGGATATATGAAGAAAAGAAAGAAAATCATGATAAAAATCATGACTAACTCTTCATCCTCAATAGGAGAATTCATAGTTTCATGAATCTCCTCGGTTAAGTTTACTTGATCAAGACATACTATGGGTGTGTCTAGATCAAAGTAGAAATTATCATACTCCGGTGGAGATATGATATGAGTAAGTTCACAGGAGAACTCCTCGAAGGTAAATGAATCATATTCAGAATTGGTATCAGTGGGTTCACTGGTGAACTCCTCCAATGTAAATGATTCATAATCGGGGAGAATTATGAGAATGAAAAGTTGTACTGCCACTAATCTTCTCTCCCATATTATCAAAACAGAAGGCTTCCATTTCGGGAATAGAATCATCGGAAAAAATGTCACTATCCTTTATGGGGATAGGAGATGAAATGGGTTTTTCTTTGAAAGTCTCGATTTTAGAAATGAGAAGACTGACATTCAGTAATGTTGCACGAAGTGCTTCATCTTTGATTTCAGTGTCAGTAACTTCATCATTCTCTTCTTCTAAGCTAACAAGCTCAGAAGGTAATTCTTCCATATAACGGATGTCTCCACAAGATAACGAATCGTCATCAATAGAATCGGAGCACATCTCAACATGATTACTTTGGAAGACAAGAGGAGGAGGGATATCACACACATGATCGATAATTCCCTGTGACTCTCTAGGGATTGGGACAAGGTTCTCAATATTAGACTTTATGAATTCGTCCGATTCCTTTTAGGAACGATGTCAAGAAGCTCATCCCCATGTTCAGAGAGTGAGTGGGAGCTTGGGTGTGATAGCTTGATTGTTTGAGAATGAATCTCAGCTGGGATATCAACCGATGAATTTGATGAATCTTCAAGTGTATCCTCATCATCTTGTCATCGAGGAATAAAACGAAATTAAGAGCTAGATCTGGCTGCTTTTTCTTTTGCAATTGATTCCTTAATAGCTTTTTCAAAGGCAATTTGGGAATTTATTTTAGTAGCCTGCTTGATGAGTGTGTAAATACTCATCATTTTTGGTTTATTCTGAACTGCAAATCATTTAAAAATGCTCAGAAATGCATCAAAATACTGAAAATATCTTAAAAATGCATTTTATATGTTTCAGATGCAAAATGTTCAAAATCAGATGAAAAACGAGCAAAGTTTGCATAATTGGCAGTTTCAGTCCCCCGACTTTCAGAAAATGGCAAAATCAGTCCCTAGGCATTTATTTTAAAAGAAAAGTCACCAAAGGTCCTTTTGGAAACATAAATTATCATATTTAGTCCTTTGGTGGAAAATCCAAAAATATTTGAGAAATTACAGTTTAGTCCCTGAAAATCCAAAAATGGTCAAAATTAGTCCTTGGAAATTTCAAAAGTGTCAAAACTAGACCTTGGTCTATTAAAGGTTGGCAAAACTAGTCCTTGGATTACTCTTCATAATTTACAGAATTGGTCCTTTGGTTTTGTGAAATTGCAAAAGTGGTCCTTGTGTTTAATAAACAACCAAACCGGACCCTAGTATTAACCCAAGCCCAATCCAATTCCCTTTGGCCCAATCCGTTTACTCGGTCCAGTATATCCAACCCGAACCCAAACCCACAATTTAAAATAAAACAACCCGCCCCCTTCCCTGTCTTCCCCGACATTTTTGTCTGCAACCCCCCTCCTCCAGCCAACACAAGCCTACCAGTTCACCCTATCACCTCACTTTGTCTCCCCTCTCCTCACCTACCTGCTAAATACATTAAATGCACTCAATCTCAACTCTCAACTGCAAAATCACTTTTTCCCGCCAAAAATGCAATCTATGGCCAGGATGTCTTCAAGTGATCCAAAGGCCTAAAAGAGTGGTGGGAAACAATGAGGGAAGAGAGAGAAGCATCTTGGGGTATAAAAGAAGGAAGAAAGAAGCAAGCAAGAAAGTAGTTAGTTATTTTTATTTACCTTAATGTCGTTTTTAAATTGAATGTTTTAGTTTTAGTTAAAATGATGTAATTTCAGTTTCCATGTATCCCATTTAAGTAAAACTTTCAGTGTAACTTGTTTTGAATAAGTAATTCCAAGTTTCATTCAGTTTCATGTTTGTGTGCTCACTGTTAAAAATTTAAGTTTCCATTTCATAAACCCAAGCTTCATATAGCTTGTTTGTCAGTTTCAATCAGCTTATACAAGCTTTTCACAACTTTTTGAAAGCTTGCATTCAAGTTTCTAGCCAGTTTGGTTCAAGGTCAACTAAAGTCAACTTTGATTCAAAACTGGGAATGGTGATGATTAAAGCAGATGCAGAGGGTGATTTGGGTTGTAATAGATTAGGTTAGTTTAGGTTTGGGTTTGGTTTTGGCCTGCAACAACAGCTGGACAATGTGAGTAATCTGTCTCATCTACAATTCCAAGCCAATTTGCATTTTATGCTTATATGAGTATCTGTGGTCACCAACTGTTTAAACTTGTTTATATAGTTGTGCTTAGGTCATGTAAGGTTAGCTTGATCAATTGTTTAAGTCAGTCTCATAGTTTGAGTAGTTTAACTTGCTTAACATGTTTTAAAGGTGTGTTTGGATTTGCTGTAAAAACTGCATTTGAGGATAGCTCAGTGCTTGGTGTCTAGTAGTTCATGCTTGTTTAGCTTACTTGTACCCATTTCTGTCCTTAATCTTGTGCCTGTAAGCCTCTATAGTCAAAATCATCTATCCACTATCCTAACTGTTCCACTGTTGGAATTTTTGATAGCCAAAAGTTTGATTTGTGTTCCAATCTCATAGATATAGCTTGTCCTAGGCTTAATTTATCTTATAACATCATTATCTGTCCACCATTTTGGATCAAATCTCATAGAAGTCAACTTTTCATTTTCATGTTAAAAGTCAAAAGTGAAATACCCAGTTTTGGCCTAGCTAGAAAGATTTTTAGTGAACTCATCTCTGGGTCAAAAGCAGTAAGACTTGTGGCTTTAAAAAGCTCACTTGGTCTAGTTTCTTTTTGTCAATTTTGCATAATTTTGTGAATTTTCTTTAAGCTCTAAAAGAACTTGTCAAAATGGGACTAGATGCCCTGTGCAGAGCATCAAGTCTGCACAGGGCTTGTGCAGATTTTGTAACTCTTGCACAGAGCTCATCTGAGCACCCCAAGGTCTAATTTTTGGTTTTAAGGTTCTTGGCCAGGTCTAGATTAGGTTCCAATCTTTGGTTTGTAGTTTCCAGCTTATCTAGTAGCTTATTAGTGGGTTGCAAGTAACCCCCCTCTCAACTGTTTTAGCTCAAAAGCTCAAATATCAAATCTGAGCAATCTGCCAATACAGAGGGTTTAGCTTGTTGTTTCTCATTGCATTTTGGTTATTTTAGCTTATTGTAGCTTCTGTTTCAGTGTGGTTGTCATTTGGTAGCTTTTGGCTTTTTAAAGTGCTTATTTTTAAGCACTTTCCACATCAGTTTCTATTTCCTCAATATAAGCCCCTGTTTTTCTATTTTTCCTAGCTTCCTAATAATATTTTAGACTTTTCCTGAAATTTTCAGATTTTTCTAAGTTGATTTGCTATTTTTCTTAATTTAAATTAGTTTTTAAGCATTTTTAATTAGCTTTAAATACAAATAATTAAGAAAAGTTTCAAAACAATAATTTTTCATTTTTCTTAAGTTTAGATAAATATAAAAAGACAAAAAAATATTTTTCTAGATTTTTCTTAGTTAAATTTGTATTTTTAAATAATTTAATTAGTTTTTAATAGTTTTTAATTCCTAGAAAATAGAAAAATAATCAGAAAAATATAAAAATAGTTTTGAAAATTCTATTTTGATATTTTAGACTTTCCCATTTCATAATTTTATTTTTCTAGCTTTATTTCCTAATTTCTTGTATTTTAGGTAATTATTTAATAGTTAAAAATAGTTTTTAATTAATAATAATTAGATAATTAGTTATAAAAATAGTTTTCTTTTTCCAAAAATTTTCTTTTATCATTAGGTTTGTAAAAATGCATTTTTCATGTTTTTAGGGTTAATATAGTGTAAGTTTCACTTTTTAATTTGTACGTCGCGTAGTTTTTAATTTCAGTTTATAAAAATTTAAAAACTAAAACATCATTTTAAAAATAGTGATAGCGTTTATTTAATATTTTTTATCTTTTTAACTTTCTTTAATTTACATTTTAGCCCTTGTAATTTATGTCCTTTTTCTGTAGTTGTAATAACTCAAAATCTCTTTTCCGTTCAAATCTCTCGATCACTTTACGTTTGATAATCCATTGCATAGCTCGCTGGGACATAACGACCCGGGGAAACACTATACTCCTCAGATCTTCATTGCATTCGTGCTTAAGCAGTTTTAAGCTGATTACGGTCTGCCATTCACAAGTGGCCGGCTTGAGTGATTTAGCTTGACTGTTTGGCATGCATCAAATTTTTGGCGCCGCTGCCGGGGAGCTGTGCTGATTATCTTCCGTTTAGCAGATTAGTGATTTGGATATTCACTCCTTGTTTATACCATCTGTATGTGTTTATATTCTCTTATAAAAATCAAAAACCCAAAAAGATTTTCATTCTTTGTTTTTGCAAAATGTTTTTCAAAAATGCCAAAAATATTCCTCTTTACCCTCTCACATCTTTGATTCTTCATCCCTACCCCTCTGAAAACCTTTGATTCTTTCTATGTCTTATCCTCACCCTCTTGGTTGTCAATGGTGTGGTGGTCCTTATAATGGTGGCAATTGCCCAGTTGTAGCATGGTGGAATCAGGAAACGGGTCTGTCTATAACCAGGATCCCTATTCCTACCATAACACAACTGATTTATTCCATCACTACCACCTGTGAGACTCAGCAGTTTTACTTTTGTGAGTACTGTGGTGGTTCACACTCCAGTTCTGATTGTCAATCGGGAAACACGCTTGTCTATGAGCAGGTTCCTGATAACAATTATGACTACAACACATGTGACTCACAGCCACATCAGTGTTACTGTTGTGAGTATTGTGGAGGTCCTCACTTTAGCTCTGATTGTCAAACAAGGAATCCATTTCTTTGTAACAATTACGACTCTTCGTATCATGACCAACCTCTACAGTACCAAATGAATCAGGCACCACCTCAGCCTGAGCCACTTCCTCAAAATCTTCTCCTTGATCTTTTGGATTTAGTGAAAGATTTAAAGGAATCTAAACACTCCCAAGATAATCCAAAATCCATGGAAGAATTGTTAGAAGAAGCATTTGGCTAAATTAAATTCCCGAATTGCCTTTGAAAAATCTATTAGGGAATCAATTGCAAAAGAAAAAGCAGCCAGATCTAGCTCTCGATTCCGTTTCATTCCTGATGACGATGATGATGAAGATATCCTTGATATCCTACAATTTTATAATGGTTCATCAAGTTCATCAGTTGAAACTCATTCCATGAAAACTCAGGGAGAAATGACTATGATGGAATTACTAGCAGAAGAACAAATGGAAAGTATAAAACATATGTATGCTAGTCCTTCTAAACTCCCTCATTCTGTTGTTATCACACCCGATATTCCCACTCACTCTCTAAACATGGGGGATGAGCTTCTTGACACTGTTCACGAAAAGGAATCAGGGCAATTTATAAAGTCGAGTGTTGAGGACCTTGTCCCAATCCCGAGAGAGTCACAAGGAACTTTTGACCATATGTGTGATTCTCTTTCCCCTCTTGAGTGTTCAAATGATCATTTTGAAACTTTCTCCGATGTTAGCGACGATTGTGCTTCTTATGGAAATATCGAGTATGTTGAGGCATCACTTCCACAATCTGATGCTGATCATCTTCTTGAGGAGTTCTCCGGTGAACTCACTCACATCAATCCACTCTTTGATTTCGAAGCCGATTTGGGAGAGACTGAAAGTCTCATTGATAATGATCGATCACTCACTTCTTATCCCAACAGTCCAATAGAGAATGTTGATCACTTTGTTCCGGAAACATTCAAAGCTACTTTCACCAATCCTCTATTTGAATTCGACTCTGAATTCACTTCAATTTCTGAGAATCCACTCTTTGATACTCAGACCGAGGATAGTGACAAGCCCACAATGGAACAAGAGTTCACAATTTCACCTCATGTGAATGATTCTCTTCATGAAGAGTTCTCCGGTGAACTCTCTCATGACATATCTCCTCCGGAACATGATCATTTCTACTTTGATCTTGAGGATGATATTAGCTCGGAGGAAGGTGTACTCTATCGTATGAGTTTGCTTATTGATGATACTACCTTCACCCTTCCTCCTGATACGTCTACATTTGAGGATGAAGAATGGATCTTGATTGTTATCAAAGTCTTTCTTCCTTTCCTCAAATATCTTGTGATTTCTCTCCATCTTCATTCCTTCGGGAATGAAGACACTATCTTTGACCCCGGCATTTTCATTTATCATTTGTGAGCCGGGTCTGTCTGTATATATCTCATCGGTGTGGAACTTTCACGTACTTCAATGTTTATCCAAACATCTTGAATGAAAGTCCGATAGAGATTGTCTCTTCCACTTACTTCCCCATGAACAAATTAATTCGGGGTCGAGTCAAGCTAGCAACTCGGTAATCAAAAACAGTATGCACGCCATATGGGTTCTCACCCATATTTCTGACTTCTTTCTACTTTCTACCACCCTAGTGTGGGGGGGTTGCCCCACATGTTGTGTATATAAGCCTAAAAAAAAAAAAAAAAAAAAAAAAAGAAAAAAACTCTTTCTAAATAATGGCCGTAGTATTTCCCTTTTACGTTCTTTGTTTCGGCATAACCGCCGGTACTTTGAATATTGAGGGCAATATTCATTTCTAAGTGTGGGGGGGAATTCTCACGAATTTTATCATATAATTATACTAATTCCCCCGTTTTTGGCCAAATTTTTTTTTTAGAATAAGTGTTTTCACTTATTCATCATATGGTAATCAGTCCGCCATGTCTGTAAGACTAAAGGATTGGCTAATCCAGGAGCAAACGGCTCTTGGTAAAGATATCTCAAATCCGTTTATATGGCTTGCAATTTGCCCAAAATTGTATGGTTCTCAACTCACCATATCCTAAAAAGTGAAGAATTGGCTAGCCCGCAAGATTATGGCTTGTGGTAAAGGCAGTGGAAAAACCATAATTGGTAATCAGCTCACCAAAGATAATATTGATAATTTATCTAAGAGTTGGCTAGTCCAGAAGGGTACGGCTTCGGGTAAAGACAAAATCAAATCCGTTGAAAGCTGGTGGTTTGCTCAAAATCACATGGTTATCGGTTTACCATGGTTCTTACTTGAACTGAAACATTTGGCTACTCCAGAAGTAATGGCTTTTGGTAAAGAGATGCAAATCCATTATGTTTTTCTCAAAAGATTGCTAGGGACTAGCAATAGTTTAGTGTGGGGATTGATGAGTGTGTAAATACTCATCATTTTGGTTTATTCTGAACGCAAATCATTTAAAAATGCTCAGAAATGCATCAAAATACTGAAAATATCTTAAAAATGCATTTTATATGTTTTAGATGCAAAATGTTCAAAATCAGATGAAAAACGAGCAAAGTTTGCATAATTGGCAGTTTCAGTCCCCCGACTTTCAGAAAATGGCAAAATCAGTCCCTAGGCATTTATTTTAAAAGAAAAGTCACCAAAGGTCCTTTTGGAAACATAAATTATCATATTTAGTCCTTTGGTGGAAAATCCAAAAATATTTGAGAAATTACAGTTTAGTCCTTGAAAATCCAAAAATGGTCAAAATTAGTCCTTGGAAATTTCAAAAGTGTCAAAACTAGACCTTGGTCTATTAAAGGTTGGCAAAACTAGTCCTTGGATTACTCTTCATAATTTACAGAATTGGTCCTTTGGTTTTGTGAAATTGCAAAAGTGGTCCTTGTGTTTAATAAACAACCAAACCGGACCCTAGTATTAACCCAAGCCCAATCCAATTCCCTTTGGCCCAATCCGTTTACCCGGTCCAGTATATCCAACCCGAACCCAAACCCACAGTTTAAACAAATAAACAACCCGCCCCCCTATTCCCTGTCTTCCCCGACATTTTTGTCTGCAACCCCCCTCCTCCAGCCAACACAAGCCTACCAGTTCACCCTATCACCTCACTTTGTCTCCCCTCTCCTCACCTACCTGCTAAATACATTAAATGCACTCAATCTCAACTCTCAACTGCAAAATCACTTTTTCCCGCCAAAAATGCAATCTATGGCCAGGATGTCTTCAAGTGATCCAAAGGCCTAAAAGAGTGGTGGGAAACAATGAGGGAAGAGAGAGAAGCATCTTGGGGTATAAAAGAAGGAAGAAAGAAGCAAGCAAGAAAATAGTTAGTTATTTTTATTTACCTTAATGTCGTTTTTAAATTGAATGTTTTAGTTTTAGTTAAAATGATGTAATTTCAGTTTCCATGTATCCCATTTAAGTAAAACTTTCAGTGTAACTTGTTTTGAATAAGTAATTCCAAGTTTCATTCAGTTTCATGTTTGTGTGCTCACTGTTAAAAATTTAAGTTTCCATTTCATAAACCCAAGCTTCATATAGCTTGTTTGTCAGTTTCAATCAGCTTATACAAGCTTTTCATAACTTTTTGAAAGCTTGCATTCAAGTTTCTAGCCAGTTTGGTTCAAGGTCAACTAAAGTCAACTTTGATTCAAAACTGGGAATGGTGATGATTAAAGCAGATGCAGAGGGTGATTTGGGTTGTAATAGATTAGGTTAGTTTAGGTTTGGGTTTGGTTTTGGCCTGCAACAACAGCTGGACAATGTGAGTAATCTGTCTCATCTACAATTCCAAGCCAATTTGCATTTTATGCTTATATGAGTATCTGTGGTCACCAACTGTTTAAACTTGTTTATATAGTTGTGTTTAGGTCATGTAAGGTTAGCTTGATCAATTGTTTAAGTCAGTCTCATAGTTTGAGTAGTTTAACTTGCTTAACATGTTTTAAAGGTGTGTTTGGATTTGCTGTAAAAACTGCATTTGAGGATAGCTCAGTGCTTGGTGTCTAGTAGTTCATGCTTGTTTAGCTTACTTGTACCCATTTCTGTCCTTAATCTTGTGCGTGTAAGCCTCTATAGTTAAAATCATCTATCCACTATCCTAACTGTTCCACTGTTGGAATTTTTGATAG
Organism: Chrysanthemum makinoi; assembly: GCA_910596185.1. Lineage (NCBI taxonomy): Eukaryota > Viridiplantae > Streptophyta > Magnoliopsida > Asterales > Asteraceae > Chrysanthemum > Chrysanthemum makinoi. The sequence goes on from OU343221.1 coordinate 115,538,686, forward strand.
CCAAAAGTTTGATTTGTGTTCCAATCTCATAGATATAGCTTGTCCTAGGCTTAATTTATCTTATAACATCATTATCTGTCCACCATTTTGGATCAAATCTCATAGAAGTCAACTTTTCATTTTCATGTTAAAAGTCAAAAGTGAAATACCCAGTTTTGGCCTAGCTAGAAAGATTTTTAGTGAACTCATCTCTGGGTCAAAAGCAGTAAGACTTGTGGCTTTAAAAAGCTCACTTGGTCTAGTTTCTTTTTGTCAATTTTGCATAATTTTGTGAATTTTCTTTAAGCTCTAAAAGAACTTGTCAAAATGGGACTAGATGCCCTGTGCAGAGCATCAAGTCTGCACAAGGCTTGTGCAGATTTTGTAACTCTTGCACAGAGCTCATCTGAGCACCCCAAGGTCTAATTTTTGGTTTTAAGGTTCTTGGCCAGGTCTAGATTAGGTTCCAATCTTTGGTTTGTAGTTTCCAGCTTATCTAGTAGCTTATTAGTGGGTTGCAAGTAACCCCCCTCTCAACTGTTTTAGCTCAAAAGCTCAAATATCAAATCTGAGCAATCTGCCAATACAGAGGGTTTAGCTTGTTGTTTCTCATTGCATTTTGGTTATTTTAGCTTATTGTAGCTTCTATTTCAGTGTGGTTGTCATTTGGTAGCTTTTGGCTTTTTAAAGTGCTTATTTTTAAGCACTTTCCACATCAGTTTCTATTTCCTCAATATAAGCCCCTATTTTTCTATTTTTCCTAGCTTCTTAATAATATTTTAGACTTTTCCTGAAATTTTCAGATTTTTCTAAGTTGATTTGCTATTTTTCTTAATTTAAATTAGTTTTTAAGCATTTTTAATTAGCTTTAAATACAAATAATTAAGAAAAGTTTCAAAAAAATAATTTTTCATTTTTCTTAAGTTTAGATAAATATAAAAAGACAAAAAAATATTTTTCTAGATTTTTCTTAGTTAAATTTGTATTTTTAAATAATTTAATTAGTTTTTAATAGTTTTTAATTCCTAGAAAATAGAAAAATAATCAGAAAAATATAAAAATAGTTTTGAAAATTCTATTTTGATATTTTAGACTTTCCCATTTCATAATTTTATTTTTCTAGCTTTATTTCCTAATTTCTTGTATTTTAGGTAATTATTTAATAGTTAAAAATAGTTTTTAATTAATAATAATTAGATAATTAGTTATAAAAATAGTTTTCTTTTTCCAAAAATTTTCTTTTATCATTAGGTTTGTAAAAATGCATTTTTCATGTTTTTAGGGTTAATATAGTGTAAGTTTCACTTTTTAATTTGTACGTCGCGTAGTTTTTAATTTCAGTTTATAAAAATTTAAAAACTAAAACATCATTTTAAAAATAGTGATAGCGTTTATTTAATATTTTTTATCTTTTTAACTTTCTTTAATTTACATTTTAGCCCTTGTAATTTATGTCCTTTTTCTGTAGTTGTAATAACTCAAAATCTCTTTTCCGTTCAAATCTCTCGATCACTTTACGTTTGATAATCCATTGCATAGCTCGCTGGGACATAACGACCCGGGGAAACACTATACTCCTCAGATCTTCATTGCATTCGTGCTTAAGCAGTTTTAAGCTGATTACGGTCTGCCATTCACAAGTGGCCGGCTTGAGTGATTTAGCTTGACTGTTTGGCATGCATCACTGCTCTTCAGCTAGCAATTCTTCCATGGATTTCTCATGTGAATTTTTAATGACGGGACATTGTGGGAGTGGATATTTGTCAAAACCGGAAGGTTGACATTGATAATCATCATGAGGACCCCCACAATGTACACAAGAAAAACTGGGAACATTATGAAATGCTGTTTTACTCAACTCCTCAGTTCTTTTCACTGACTCCAGAAGCTCTAGATAAGTGTCTTGTTGGGTTTGCTGAGGAGTTTGAGTCATTTGGCACTGTGGAGGTTGGTCGTGATATGGATAGTCGTAATTGTTACAAGGAAATGGATTCCCTGTTTGACAATCAGAGCTGAAATGGGGACCTCCACAGTTCTCACAACAGTAAAACTGTTGAGCCTGGATTGGTGAATCATATGGATATTGGTCATAACCAAAGTTCTGAGCATCACCGGAAAACTGTTCATAGACAAACGTGTTTCTGGATTGACACTCAAATCCTTGGTGAGGATCTCCACAAAATTCACAACAGTTATGTTGATTATATGAAGATAAGTCGGGCTGTGGTGGGTAATTGGAAAAGTTTGAGGGGTCGTTAAATGAGTTCGGATTAGGATCATAATCAAATGAATTCCTCGAACCACAAAACAAACAACTCCCATTACGAATATCATTACCACACTGTACACACGTACACCAGCGACATGGTGAACCAAAAAGAGGCTCACCACAACCGACACAAGGAATAAACGATTCCATTTGAGAGTTATGAGAAGGAATTGGTTTATTCAAAGAATCAACAAAACCAACATGGTGATCTGAATGACTATTAATTCTCGAAGAACATTTTGAAAAATCCGGAGGTAGGACAAGTGGTGTGCTCTGAGAGCTAGCAATTTCCACCACTTCCGTTATGGTCTCCGGTTCTGGTTCTTGAGAAACGTGAAGATTAGGCAAGTCATTCTTGCTAGTCACCGGCCTAAATTCTGCATGCTTGCTTTTAACCGTAAATTGTGAAAGTTTAGGATCAATTTTAGAAGGCTTAGGAGTAATTGAGGGGTTAGATCTTTGGATAACCGTAGGTTGGACGTATTTAGCACCTCCATTATCAGAAGGAAGTACCTGGTCCTTTGTCACCCTGGTTTCTCGTTCCATTTCCCTATGCAGAATTAATGGATCATCACGAACAACACGAATTCTTGATATTTGTGATGAAGTATGAAGTTTTTCAAATTCGTTTCAGAATTCGTCGTAGTCGAGAGATTCCATGAGAATAGAAGAAGTTAGAATCAAATGGATAGAGGGTAAAAGGATAAAGAATCAAAAAGGGTAAAGAGGAATATTTTTGGTATTTTTGAAAAACATTTTGTAAAATCAAAGAATGAAAATATTTTTGGTGTTGTTAACACTTTAGGAAAAGTGTTAATGAACTTATTTGATTTATGATAACTTTACAAAAAAACTGTTTACAAAAAGTGGTATATGTGCAAGTACGGGTCTGAAAACTGCTTAAAACACGCTTACAGCCTCCCCGGCAGCGGCGCCAAAATTTGATTGGCTTCCAAACGGTCAAGTTTAATCACACAAGCTGACCACTTGTGAATGGTCAACCGTAATAAACTTAAAACAGCTCAGAAACAAATGCAATTAAGATCAGAGGAATATAGTGGATTCCTGGGTCGTTAAGTCCCACGGAGGATGAATGGTGTTTAACACAGACAGATGTCGAATAATCACTAAGGATAGTGATCAGTAAGGATTTTGAGTTATTTATACCTAAAGAGAAAGTTTTGTAAATTACAGGGGCTTAAATGCAAATTAAAGAAAATTAAAAAGCTAAAATATATTAAATAAACGCTATCACTATTTTTACAATGATGTTTTTGTGATTTATAAAATAAAATAACTTAAATAAACTATTTTAATTAAAACGTAAACTTAAATTACCTAAAAACGTGATCTAAAATGAAAACGTACGTTATGTATAAAAATTACGCGAGTGCGCAAGTAAAAACGTAAAATTTGTGAAATAAAAGTCCTACGAGTGTAAAAAAAATTTTCTTACTTAATATATGACAAAAGAAAATTTTAGAAAAAAAGATTTATATTTTTTTAACTTTTGTATTTTTTATTATGAATTAATTACTATTTTAGACTAAATAAATGATTAAAAATACTAAAACTATTTAGAAAAATCTGAAACTTTTTTATAAATTACTTTATACTAATACAAAGTTAAGAAAAATACAAAAGTTGAAAAAGCTAGATTAAATAAGCTGAAAATAAGCTAATAAGCTCGTATAAGCTTAAAATGAAAACAAGGGTTATATATTAAAGTGTGCAAAGTTAAACCGAGAAAAGACCCAAGGGCGACTGGTATACAGGTACACACTATCACTCTCAAAGGTGGGAGGTCTCAGGTTCGAGCCTGCCTCCCATCTTTTTGCAAAATTATTTTTTTTGGACTTTTTCTTGTACAAACTTATTAAGCACAGTAAGATAAGCAACTTTTACAACTACAACTTTTTATGAAAACTGCTAATAAGCACAGATTGAGCTTATTATTTCAACAGTGAGCAAGAAATGAAATAAGCTTAAGGATTAAGCTAAAATGCTATTAAGCTAGTGAATAAGCACAAGCTAACTGAAAATAAGCTAAACACCTTTAAATAAGCTAATATAATAACTAAGAAAGAACAATTACTTAAAATTAAGCACCAAATAAGCTTCAAATAAGCTCAAGCTTATCTGTTGCACAGGCAGTTTTTCAGAAAAAGGGTTCAAAAGAAGCTAAGTGAAAAGCACTTAATAAGCTGATTAGGAGTGAACTACTATTTTTCTAATTTAGTTAAGCAGTTAAACTTTAATATCCCAAAGGCTTAAGTCCTAAATCCTAATGATAAGATCACAGTGAAATTGTAAAGTTTATTCAAAAACTGCTTCTAGGAAATTTTGACTTTTTAAATAATGAACCAGTTTGACTTTGATGAACTTCTAATGATCCTAGATGATCTAATTTGATGTATTAAGCTACTATAAGACTTATTTAGGCTATATAAACAACTTTTACACTAGTATGCATGATTATGAAACATAAATTTCTAATAGTTATGAATATAGGACAGAATCAAGATGATTTTGACTTTTTATGAAACAAGGACTAAATTTTATACTAGAACTGAGCTATTAAACACTAAGGTGATATGAAACAACAACAAGTAATAACACAGATGCCCTCTAACACAATTAACTAGGCTAATCCAAACACCCTTATACAAAACTGTTATGAAGCTTATTGTACTAAAACAACTTTTTAAACTGATAAATCTACTTATTAACTTGTAATAACTATATTTAAACAGGATTAAGCCAAAATTAACAGGTTTTAAGTACTTATACTAGAAAATGTAAAAATCAAGAAAGTAGCTTACAAGATGAGATTCAAGCATAAACAGGGAACCAATGACTTAGATCACACCCTATAGCTTCCCAAGAAGCTCTATACCAATAAGCAATCCAAAATCAGACTGCACCCAGTCTTGATCTTCATTTCATTGGTTTTTTTTTATTTTTAACTAATTTTTTAGTAATTTTTGGTATTTTTGAGTTTTGAGTCTAAATTGAGTTTTAATGATTCTAAAAGCTTAGAAAAGCTTTATAAGAGCTTATGTGAGCTTTTTCAATCCTTAGTAACAACTACAATCAACTTAAGATAAATTTGAGATTTTGGCTCAAAAATTGCATAAACTGAATTTGTACATAAAACTTGAAATTGGAACTGTAAACAAACTTTTATTACACTGAAATAAGATTACAAGATGTTTTAAAACTTTGAAATACACTGGAAATTTAAATTATATAAAAACGACATTACCTAAATTAAAATTACACTACTTCGTCCTTCTTCTCTGCTTCTCATCCTTATTTATTGACTTCTTAGAGTTCTTTGTCGACCTCTGATTGTTTCCCACCTTGTTTCAACCATTGGATCATTGAAATTCATCAACACCGTGCACTTGGCACTTTTGGCGGGAAAAGTGGTATGAGTGGGTTTCTGCAATTAATGCAGTTTGGTTGGATGTGGAGGTGGAAGGGGGTTGGTATACAGGTGGGAGGATAAGGCAGCAAGGTGGAAAGTGGGCAAGTGGTGGTGAAACCACTGGTAACTGGTTTTCAGTGGAGAGTGAGAGGGATGAACAGTACTGGCGGTTTATTTTTTTAAATCATGGGCCGGGTTTTGGACTTGGGGTATTGGGCTTGGGTTGTTTATTAATAAGAGGGTCCGGTTTGGTTTTGTATATCACAAGGACTAGTTTTGTAATTTGCTGAATTTTCAAGGACTGATCCTGTCAACAATCCAAAGTTATTCCAAGGGTGAATTTTGCCAAGCTTCAATAGTACAAGGACCTCAATTGATAATTTCCATTTTTACACTTCCAGGGACTAAATCTGCCAAACTTTGAAACTTGAGGGACCAAACATGTAAATTCTCCAAAAGTTCACCATAAGGACCAATGTTGCCATTTATGAATAGTACAAGGTTTATTTTTGATTATTTTCACTTTTTAAATTCACCAAGGACTATATTTGACAATTTTCAAACTTTAGGGACTAAAGTTGTCATTTTGTAAATTTTAAACTTTAAAGGGTTTATTTTGACAACTTATGAATCCCATGGACCTTATATAACATTTTTCTTTATTTTGATTTACCAGGGACTAATTTTGACAACTTTTGAAACTTGGGGGACTAAAACTGCCAATTTTGCAAACTTGATATGTTTTTCATCTGATTTTGATATTTTTGCATTTAAAACACATAAAACACTTATTTGTGATATTTTTATCATTTTGATGCATTTCTGAGTGTTTTCAGATGTTTTTGCAGTCTAGATGGTACAAAAATGATGAGTATTTAGACACTCATCAATCCCCCACACTAAGATATTGCTAGTCCCTAGCAATGTTTTAAGAAAAATTAATGGATTTTATCTCTTTACCAAAAGCCATTACTTCTGGAGTAGCCAATTGTTTTAGTTCAAGTAAGAACCTTGGTACAATGATAACCAAATGATTTTGAGCAAATCACCAGCTGTAAACGGTTTTGATTTGTCTTTACCAGAAGCCGTTTGCTTCTGGACTAGCCAACTCTTAGATAAAATATCTTTGGTGAGTCGATTACCAATTATGGTTTTCCAACTGCCTTTACCACAAGCCATAAACTTGCGGGCTAGCCAACTTTTCACTAATTAAAGATATGGTGAGCTGAACACCATACAATTTTGGGCAAATTGCAAGCCGTCAACGGATTTGAGATATCTTTACCAAGAGCCGTTTGCTCCTGGATTAGCCAATCCTTATGTGGGTTAGACATGGTGGACTGATTACCATTTGTTGTGTTTAGTACATAATACTTCCACTAATTTTTTTTTTAAATTTGGCTATTTTGGGGGAAAAAGGGACTAAAAGGGTACATTTATGATCAAATTCGCCAGAATTTCCCCCCCACACTTAGAAATGAATATTGTCCTCAATATTCAAAGTACCGGCTGTTATGCCGAAACTTAGAACGTAAAAAGATAACATTACTAGCTAAGTGTAGAAACACAACAATTATTCTCTTTTTTAATATTTACAATTTTCATTCATTTCATTTTTTTTAGATCTATATACAACATGTGGGGCATCACCCCCACACTAGGGTGGTACACATGGGTGAAAACCCATGTGGTGCTTGCTAATGTTTTTGATTCCCGAGTCACTAGCTTGACTCGACCCCGCATTAATTGGTTCATGGGGAAGTAAGTGGAAGAGACAATCTCCATCGGACTTTTACTTGAGATGTTTGTATAAACATTTGAAGTACGTGAAAGTTCCACACCGATGAGATATTGAGAGAACCGGCTCACAAATGATAGATGAAAATGCCGGGGTCAAAAATAATGTCTTCATTCCCGATGGAGTGAAGAACAGGAGAAGCCACGGGATATATGAAGAAAAGAAAGAAAATCATGATAAAAATCATGACTAACTCTTCATCCTCAATAGGAGAATTCATAGTTTCATGAATCTCCTCAGTTAAGTTCACTTGATCAAGACATATTATGGGTGTGTCTAGATCAAAGTAGAAATTATCATACTCCGGCGGAGATATGATATGAGTAAGTTCACAGGAGAACTCCTCGAAGGTAAATGAATCATATTCAGAATTGGTATCAGTGGGTTCACTGGTGAACTCCTCCAATGTAAATGATTCATAATCGGGAAGAGAATTATGAGAATGAAAAGTGGTACTGCCACTAATCTTCTCTCCCATATTATCAAAAGAAGGCTTCCATTTCCGAATAGAATCATCGAGAAAAAATGTCACTATCCTTTATGGGGATAGGAGATGAAATGGGTTTTTCTTTGAAAGCCTCGATTTTAGAAATGAGAAGACTGACATTCAGTAATGTTGCACGAAGTGCTTCATCTTTGATTTCAGTGTCGGTAACTTCATCATTCTCTTCTTCTAAGCTAACAAGCTCAGAAGGTAATTCTTCCATATAACTGATGTCTCCACAAGATAACGAATCGTCATCAATAGAATCGGAGCACATCTCAACATGATTACTTTGGAAGACAAGAGGAGGAGGGATATCACACACATGATCGATAATTCCCTGTGACTCTCTAGGGATTGGGACAAGGTTCTCAACATTAGACTTTATGAATTCGTCCGATTCCTTTTCAGAAACAGTGTCAAGAAGCTCATCCCCCATGTTCAGAGAGTGAGTGGGAGCTTCGGGTGTGATAGCAGTTGTTTGAGAATGAATCTCAACTGCTGGGATATCAACTGATGAATTTGATGAGTCTTCAAGTGTATCCTCATCATCACTGTCATCAAGAATAAAACGAAATTGAGAGCTAGATCTGGCTGCTTTTTCTTTTGCAATTGATTCCTTAATAGCTTTTTCAAAGGCAATTTGGGAATTTATTTTAGTAGCCTGCTCTTCAGCTAGCAATTCTTCCATGGATTTCTCATGTGAATTTTAAATGACGGGACATTGTGGGAGTGGAGATTTGTCAAAACCGAAGGTTGACATTGATAATCATCATGAGGACCCCCACAATGTACACAAGAAAATGGGAACATTATGAAATAATGTTTTACTCAACTCCTCAGTTCTTTTCACTGACTCCAGAAGCTCTAGATAAGTGTCTTGTTGGGTTTGCTGAGGAGTTTGAGTCATTTGGCACTGTGGAGGTTGGTCGTGATATGGATAGTCGTAATTGTTACAAGGAAATGGATTCCCTGTTTGACAATCGGAGCTGAAATGGGGACCTCCACAGTTCTCACAACAGTAAAACTGTTGAGCCTGGATTGGTGAATCATATGGATATTGGTCATAACCAAAGTTATGAGCATCACCGGAAAACTGTTCATAGACAAACGTGTTTCCGGATTGACACTCAAATCCTTGGTGAGGATCTCCACAAAATTCACAACAGTTATGTTGATTATATGAAGATAAGTCGGGCTGTGGTGGGTAATTGGAAAAGTTTGAGGGTTCGTTAAATGAGTTCGGATTAGGATCATAATCAAATGAATTCCTCGAACCACAAAACAAACAACTCCGTTCCGAATATCATTACCACACTGTATACACGTACACCAAGCAAATGACATGGTGAACCAAGAAGAGGCTCACCACAACCGACACAAGGAATAAACGATTCCATTTGAGAGTTATGAGAAGGAATTGGTTTATTCAAAGAATCAACAAAACCAACATGGTGATCTGAATGACTATTAATTCTCGAAGAACATTTTGAAAATCGGAGGTAGGACAAGTGGTGTGCTCAGAGAGCTAGCAATTTCCACCACTTCCGTTATGGTCTCCGGTTCTGGTTCTTGAGAAACGTGAAGATTAGGCAAGTCATTCTTGCTAGTCACCGGCCTAAATTCTGCATGCTTGCTTTTAACCGTAAATTGTGAAAGTTTAGGATCAATTTTAGACGGCTTAGGAGCAATTGAGGGGTTAGATCTTTGGATAACCGTAGGTTGGACGTATTTAGCACCTCCATTATCAGAAGGAAGTACCTGGTCCTTTGTCACCCTGGTTTCTCGTTCCATTTCCCTATGCAGAATTAATGGATCATCACGAACAACACGAATTCTTGATATTTGTGATGAAGTATGAAGTTTTTCAAATTCGTTCCAGAATTCGTCGTAGTCGAGAGATTCCATGAGAATAGAAGAAGTTAGAATCAAATGGATAGAGGGTAAAAGGATAAAGAATCAAAAAGGGTAAAGAGGAATATTTTTGGTATTTTTGAAAAACATTTTGTAAAATCAAAGAATGAAAATATTTTTGGTGTTGTTAACACTTTAGGAAAAGTGTTAATGAACTTATTTGATTTATGATAACTTTACAAAAAAAATGTTTACAAAAAGTGGTATATGTGCAAGTACGGGTCTGAAAACTGCTTAAAACACGCTTACAGCCTCCCCGGCAGCGGCGCCAAAATTTGATTGGTTTCCAAACGGTCAAGTTTAATCACACAAGCTGACCACTTGTGAATGGTCAACCGTAATAAACTTAAAACAGCTCAGAAACAAATGCAATTAAGATCAGAGGAATATAGTGGATTCCTGGGTCGTTAAGTCCCACGGAGGATGAATGGTGTTTAACACAGACAGATGTCGAATAATCACTAAGGATAGTGATCAGTAAGGATTTTGAGTTATTTATACCTAAAGAGAAAGTTTTGTAAATTACAGGGGCTTAAATGCAAATTAAAGAAAATTAAAAAGCTAAAATATATTAAATAAACGCTATCACTATTTTTACAATGATGTTTTTGTGATTTATAAAATAAAATAACTTAAATAAACTATTTTAATTAAAACGTAAACTTAAATTACCTAAAAACGTGATCTAAAATGAAAACGTACGTTATGTATAAAAATACGCGAGCGCAAGTAAAAACGTTAAATTTGTGAAATAAAAGTCCTACGAGTGTAAAAACAATTTTCTTACTTAATATATGACAAAAGATAATTTTAGAAAAAAGATTTATATTTTTTTTAACTTTTATATTTTTTCTTATGAATTAATTACTATTTTAGACTAAATAAATGATTAAAAATACTAAAACTATTTAGAAAAATCTGAAACTTTTTTATAAATTACTTTATACTAATACAAAGTTAAGAAAAATACAAAAGTTGAAAAAGCTAGATTAAATAAGCTGAAAATAAGCTAATAAGCTCGTATAAGCTTAAAATGAAAACAAGGGTTATATATTAAAGTGTGCAAAGTTAAACCAGAAAAAGACCCAAGGGCAACTGGTATACAGGTAACACTATCACTCTCAAAGGTGGGAGGTCTCAGGTTCGAGCCTGCCTCCCATCTTTTTGCAAAATTAATTTTTTTTGGACTTTTTCTTGTACAAACTTATTAAGCACAGTAAGATAAGCAACTTTTACAACTACAACGTTTTATGAAAACTGCTAATAAGCACAGATTGAGCTTATTATTTCAACAGTGAGCAAGAAATGAAATAAGCTTAAGGATTAAGCTAAAATGCTATTAAGCTAGTGAATAAGCACAAGCTAACTGAAAATAAGCTAAGCACCTTTAAATAAGCTAATATAATAACTAAGAAAGAACAATTACTTAAAATTAAGCACCAAATAAGCTTCAAATAAGCTCAAGCTTATCTGTTGCACAGGCAGTTTTTCAGAAAAAGGGTTCAAAAGAAGCTAAGTGAAAAGCACTTAATAAACTGATTAGGAGTGAACTACTATTTTTCTAATTTAGTTAAGCAGTTAAACTTTAATATCCCAAAGTCTTAAGTCCTAAATCCTAATGATAAGATCACAGTGAAATTGTAAAGTTTATTCAAAAACTGCTTCTAGGAAATTTTGACTTTTAAAATAATGAACCAGTTTGACTTTGATGAACTTCTAATGATCCTAGATGATCTAATTTGATGTATTAAGCTACTATAAGACTTATTTAGGCTATATAAACAACTTTTACACTAGTATGCATGATTATGAAACATAAATTTCTAACAGTTATGAATATAGGACAGAATCAAGATGATTTTGACTTTTTATGAAACAAGGACTAAATTTTATACTAGAACTGAGCTATTAAACACTAAGGTGATATGAAACAACAACAAGTAATAACACATATGCCCTCTAACACAATTAACTAGGCTAATCCAAACACCCTTATACAAAACTGTTATGAAGCTTATTGTACTAAAACAACTTTTTAAACTGATAAATCTACTTATTAACTTGTAATAACTATATTTAAACATGATTAAGCCAAAATTAACAGGTTTTAAGTACTTATACTAGAAAATGTAAAAATCAAGAAAGTAGCTTACAAGATGAGATTCAAGCATAAACAGGGAACCAATGACTTAGATCACACCCTATAGCTTCCCAAGAAGCTCTATACCAATAAGCAATCCAAAATCAGCACTGCACCAGTCTTGATCTTCATTTCATTTGTTTTTTTTTTATTTTTAACTAATTTTTTAGTAATTTTTGGTATTTTTGAGTTTTGAGTCTAAACTGAGTTTTAATGATTCTAAAAGCTTAGAAAAGCTTTATAAGAGCTTATGTGAGCTTTTTCAATCCTTAGTAACAACTACAATCAACTTAAGATAAATTTGAGATTTTGGCTCAAAAATTGCATAAACTGAATTTGTACATAAAACTTGAAATTGGAATTGTAAACAAACTTTTATTACACTGAAATAAGATTACAAGATGTTTTAAAACTTTGAAATACACTGGAAATTTAAATTACATAAAAACGACATTACCTAAATTAAAATTACACTACTTCGTCCTTCTTCTCTGCTTCTCATCCTTATTTATTGACTTCTTAGAGTTCTTTGTCGACCTCTGATTGTTTCCCACCTTGTTTCAACCATTGGATCATTGAAATTCATCAACACCGTGCACTTGGCACTTTTGGCGGGAAAAGTGGTATGAGTGGGTTTCTGCAATTAATGCAGTTTGGTTGGATGTGGAGGTGGAGGGGTTGGTATGTGTGGGAGGATAAGGTAGCAAGGTGGAAAGTGGGCAAGTGGTGGTGAAACCACTTGTAACTGGTTTGCAGTGGAGAGTGAGAGGGATGAACAGTACTGGCGGTTTATTTTTTTAAATCATGGGCCGGGTTTTGGACTTGGGGTATTGGGCTTGGGTTGTTTATTAATAAGAGGGTTCGGTTTGGTTTTGTATATCACAAGGACTAGTTTTGTAATTTGCTGAATTTTCAAGGACTGATCCTGTCAACAATCCAAAGTTATTCCAAGGGTGAATTTTGCCAAGCTTCAATAGTACAAGGACCTCAATTGATAATTTCCATTTTTACACTTCCAGGGACTAAATCTGCCAAACTTTGAAACTTGAGGGACCAAACATGTAAATTCTCCAAAAGTTCACCATAAGGACCAATGTTGCCATTTATGAATAGTACAAGGTTTATTTTTGATTATTTTCACTTTTTAAATTCACCAAGGACTATATTTGACAATTTTCAAACTTTAGGGACTAAAGTTGTCATTTTGTAAATTTTAAACTTTAAAGGGTTTATTTTGACAACTTATGAATCCCATGGACCTTATATAACATTTTTCTTTATTTTGATTTACTAGGGACTAATTTTGACAACTTTTGAAACTTGGGGGACTAAAACTGCCAATTTTGCAAACTTGATATGTTTTTCATCTGATTTTGATATTTTTGCATTTAAAACACATAAAACACTTATTTGTGATATTTTTATCATTTTGATGCATTTCTGAGTGTTTTCAGATGTTTTTGCAGTCTAGATGGTACAAAAATGATGAGTATTTAGACACTCATCATGTGGCCTAATTTTTTGGGTTCTCATGTTGTGCTGGATATAATTAGTAACATAATACCGTATGGTTGTATAACAGGTTGACCACAGAATCAGATACCATCAGGCAAAAAGAATACATGAGACAATGGCTGAACATGGTGGGGTAAGTCTTCAAATTCCAAATATATGCATTTACAGATGGTATAATTACTATGCAATGGGTGTAGGCTGCCATAAGAGGTTTTGATTTCATACGATTTTGGTTACCTTGAATGGGTGTCATTTTTTGGAATAATGCCCACTTTTTATTTAATTCTGTATGGTGCAACAACTATTGGTATGCAGCGTCATGAAACGAAAACAAAATACATGCAAAATGACATTGAACCTCTGTTGTTGCAGGAGCACACATATAAGCAAGTTCGCAAACAGTGTCGTCCGTTGGATGGCGGTGAGGATAAGCATGGTAAGTATAGGCGAATGGTGCTGCAATATACCATGCTAATATTAGGATACAAACTTTGTGCAAAAAACTTTCCACCTTATATAGGTTTATTATGACAGAATAAACTCATATAAGCCGAAAAGTGTCAAAATAACTCATAAAAAGTGAAGACATGGAGTTTTTGGATAAAACGTTGGTGAAAAGGGAAGACATGGTTCATAGTGAGGTTCAGATTATGCAGCAGTTGTCAGGGCTTCTAGGTGTGGTGATGTTGAAGGAGGTTTATGAGGAGCCGTAGTCGTTTCATTTGGTAAGACTAAATGGCAGAAGAAAATTATATAGCGTTTGCCTATAAAACTCAAACACGGGGCTGAAATGGGTCATTTTGGGGGCTGAAATGGCTGTAGGATATGGGGCTGGAGTGGCGTCCAACATAGGTGCGTTTGAGTGCTCAAATAAGGGCTGGAGTGTGTGCGGTTGGGTTTGGGTAATGAAAGAGGGCAAAAATGGATGTGTTTGGAGACTGAAGTGGGGGCTTAAATGGGCTAGTGTGTGGACTGAAATGGGTGTTGAATAGGAGGCTGAAATAGGGGCTGGTACAAGTACATATCGGGGGTAAAATGGACATATTTTGGGGTTGAAATGGCCATGGGATTGGTGGCTGAGATGGATGTGTTTCGGTGCTGAAATGGGAACTGAACCAGCTATTAAAGTGTGTTGAAACAGGTATGTTTGGGTGGGCCGGGGCAATGAATTAGCCTTGATTATGATTTTTTTAGCACCTTCAAATGCAAGCAAAACTTACTTGATTTCTAATCGCATAGAATGAGAAACATGCTGCCGTTTTAGATGGCAGCTTTTGATTTATGCACTGAACTTCAAGGTAGATTACTTTCTTATTTACGAAAACTACCTATCTATCCTTTTATAAGTCTGCCTTTGATCTCCTCCCTTTTTTTTGAACATTATGCAGAAATGAGCAGCAAAGCAGTGAACATAGTGTCACGAGAATTTAACCAAGAGGCGATACAAACAACTGCTACATCCTGAAGTTGAAGTGCCAAAACTATAACATCGACAATCTAGTAACAAGTACAATTACCTTTCTCTTTCATTGGGGTTTCAATATATATGTAAAACCATTCTCTGGATACAATTTTTTTTTGTATTTGCAGACATGACCTTCATACACCAGCAAAGGTATATAGCAAAGGTGGATAGATATAGGAACATGACATTGTACCAAGAACTATAAGCAAAGATATGTGTAACATATACTTCGATAATATCATATTCTTTCATGTTGTTTTCTGTAATGATTCCTCTTTATTTTAGATGATTTTTAACATGCCAATAAAGTGTATTAAGGTTACAATTGTAATGGTATTAGAACATGCATAAAGGTTTCAAATATCAATTATGTTTTCCATTTGGATATTAGCCAACTTTACCTATACCAACAATAACCAAAAAACACGCAAAAAAACCTTTACACTATCAACGAAGCGCTCCCGCAGCAACGCGCGGGCTACCCCACTCGTTCACACTAAAATTTAATTGATATGCAACACATATAATGATCATAAATAAACAAATCTATACCACATATAAGGTTGAAAGTTGAAATTTGAAAATAAAAAATGGTCAAAAGTGAAATAAATATATAGTATAATTAATACTCTTATTAAAACACTTCATTACTTAAAAGTACAATGGTTATTCACATTGTACAACCAATTAAAAGCATATCTACTAAATTAAATACATCCAATTAAAACACTCTTACTAAAAAGTACAATAAAAATTTCACAATATACAATTGTTACATATTGGTTTTCACAAACACACAATCAAGCACAAATAAGGGTCGAATAGTTTAAGTTCTAGAGAGAGAAAGTTGAAGAGAGTTGGGAACTTTAGTGAGAAAAAGAAAAATATATTATGAAAGCTCCAACCCTTTGCCTTGCAAGGCAAAGTGTATTTATAGTTCTTACATGAAACGACTCCTACGGGTTGTGGATCAGGCATACAGTGGGTAAAGACCCGTCCGTTCTCCACGGTGTTACTTAATTAACTACTAACTATAACTAAATGACTACGACTACGAGCTTTCTAACGAATACATATACTTGAGGTGACCGACTCTTTAACTACCGGATTTTCAAATCCTAACAATCTCCCCCTAAGGGAGGTCACTTCAATTACAAACATATATTACAATTTGGTGTTTTTGGATTCTTGATAAGTTCTTTGCTCTGTAGCTCGTAGTCTTTGATTCTTCATGTTCTGCAGGTTGTATTGATTAAGTGGAGGTATTTAACTGATCCACGTGATGGTGAGTTTCTTTGAGCCAGCTTTGAGATCATCAGCCACAGTAAATCTCTTACTCATCCTTTGTTGTATCGCCATTATGTGAGGTTGTGACTTATGGACCGACATGCTCACATTTTGGATCATGATATCTTCTCATCAGAGTAGCGGAAGCTTTGTTGATTCATGATATTTGTAGTAGCGTAGCAGAAGCATGGATTGAAAATATCAGAGCCAGTTGATGAAGATATGCACTTATCATGATTTCTTTATAAATGAGTGTGATGTGTAAGCATGCGGTTATGGATTGACTCCTCAATTCTGATCAGCTGCAACCGTTGGGTGTCCCTGCAGACAAAAGTTAGCAATAAAGTGCACGAAGGTGTCTTTGATCACTTTCGTTGATTGGGGTTACAAGAATCACGGTTCCCCGTTGATCAGTACAAGTACTGCCTGTGATCAAATAGAATTCCGAAGAACCTCCTTGACAGGGTTTCGCAGCTAATCAAGTTGTTCTCAAACCGGAACGTCTCAAAGAAGACAGCACGGAGTGAGTGAACCAACGAATTGAAAAACAATCGTGTATTGCTTAATAGAAAGGGTTTTGCAATACAACGATGGTTTTATGGAAAATCAATTATCAATCATAAATACCCCTTTTATTTTTGAAAACTTAATACACAGTCGATGTGCTAGGGAAAAGGTTATTAAGTACAACGACTGGTTTTTCAAAGGTATCCGTCAATCCATTTCCCGGACCAAGGTTGATTCAAGAGTGAATCGCCCCATCGTTTCTATCCAGTTGTCACAAGCTTGATCTTTTGGAAAGATCTCACATGTCACCCACCAAGAGCTTGTTTGATGTTGGCTCTAGAAGGATTTCCATCTTCATCGTGAATACTTTACATATCACTTGGATGTTCTGGCAATACCACAAGGATAATGCGTAGGACTCTCAAAATATATTCTCACATTCCACATTATGTGAAACTGTGAGTCTTCATTAATTGTGTCCTAATGAGATTTATTGATGATCTCTTGGCTCTAGACTTAATAGTGCACTTTTGGTTTCCTATGCCGGAGACTAGGGAGAGGGTCTCCTTATTAATATCAACAATCTCTAAGAGAAAGTCGATAGATTATGTAGGTTCCCAGTGAGAATGAAACAAGTCCTTTTAAGAGGAACTTGAGTAGCTTGGGAAATTTTAGTGCAGTGCGTCACTGGGTCCATGACGTCTTGTCTTCAATATCGGTGTTACCTTGGTAACCACCAGTAGCATATGTATTGAACCCGGTTTCTGCCCTAAGGTTGAATTATTGGAGGGCTATTTCTTTTCACCCTTTTCACATTCATTTCTTTTTCATTCTTCAACCCCTTCAGTGCTTACCGAGAATTCATTACTAGAACCTTGTTGGGTTTATTCCAGTTCTAGCTTAATCTCAGTTCGCACTCTTCCCTTATTCTCACTTTTCTCCTTTTTTCATCATACCTAAGGACTTCTACTCTAACTAGTGGATTGTTCCTGGGTAGATCTCTCCGGCTCTGGCGGGATTATGGGAACGAATACCTAACCTAACCATCCTTATATCTCCAATGCATAAATTAAATTGGTCAGTCTTTTGGTATTGCTCTTTCCGCCTCAAAACCAATTGAAAACCATTTGAAAATCAATCAAGGTACTTGTGATATAAAATCAAAGAGTTATGTACCTTAATTGTTTTTGATATTTTAGAAATGCTCCCCCTCAACATGTGCTTCAACTGTTAGAAATTATTTTAGAACATGGAGGCAAGAGGACTTTTGAAATCTAAGATTGAGAATGAAAGATCCAATCTTTGATTAACATTTCCTAAAATGATTATCATCACTTCCCGATCAAATATTGTATTTTAAGTACTTTGGATGAAATATTTTAGGAAGGATGAGGTTTTCTTTTGATTGCTCCCCCCTCAATATGTGCATCGAGATTCGAAAATGTTTTGCACATATTAGAGGGAACCTACACTTTGAGATAAATCAATGACGTTTCAATTCTTTTTGGTTTAAGATAGATGCTCCCCCTTAACATGTGCATAGAAAATTTGAAATTTTTTGGCACATGTAGGGAGGAGAGCTTGATATTATATTTCTAAAACCACTTATCGAATTATCAGTTTAAAACCAATTTAAATCACAAATTCTCCCCCGATCACAATTTTCAAACCCTTTGAGATTTGTGATCTCAATTGATTTAAATTATTTTTGAAAGCTTTTTGAGGAGAAAGTGTGACTTGCTTTTAAAAACATTTAACTGATAAGGATCAGATTATAAGACTTTAAACTCCAACGATCAAACATGCTTAGGTATCTTATGAAAACACAACATTAGTCTTGGCCTGGATCCAATTGTACAAATAAATTGTTCTTTTTGATTTTTCAAAAGTAGACCTTGCTCATTTTCGTGCTAATTGTTTAAAAAATAACCTTTTGAATTTGTTTGAAATAATTCTCCCCCTCAATCAATGACCGAAGTTGTTGATTGAGTGATAGAGATTTTGACAAATGATAAGTCCGGATGATTTACAAAATTAAGTCCGAGTTATTTTCAAAGCAATTTAATTTTCATTAGATGACAAATATTTTCCAGAAGAATATTTAGAAGGAAAAATATTTGTGAGGAAACCTTTGTCTTTTTGGTGACGAACTTTCCTTATGAACTTTTGTTTTTAGAATCAGAGCATGAGGTTTCAAAATTAGATTAAGCATGACTCTTTTCTTTCTTTTAAAAACGGGTTACTGCCTGAAATGACAATAAACCTACATTTTTCTCCTTCTCAATTTTTCTTAAATAAAAATAAAATATTTATTATTTCTGTTCGAACTTCATCTAAAGAGCCGTGCCATTTTTGAATGACAGATCAAAGTCCGTAGATGTTATCGAGACCAGATAACATGATATGAAAAACAATATTTTTGGACTTTTTCAAACTTTTCTGATTTTTATGGGTTTTGAAATTTTATATTTTTCTATTTTCTTTCTGTTGGTTTTATAATTTTGTAATTTTCTTTTTGATAAAATATGTACACAGAATAGATGAGGAAACACCTTTACTCCTCGTCTTCCTCCTGAAGACGTTTGAGTGTCTTAGGTTGTAGGCTCTTCAAGCCAAGTCGTGGATGGATAAACTCAAACCGTTCTCAAGGAAGAGCTTTAGTGAAGATGTCTGCCAGCTGATATTCAGTCCTTAAAAAAATATAGTTCAACCACACCTTTCTCCACTTGTTCCCTGATGAAGTGATGTCAAATGTCAATGTGCTTTGCTCTTGAGTGTTGGACATTGTTGCAGCAGAGAGCAATGACACTTTTGTTATCACAATACAGAGGAACTTTGTTGAATACAAAGCCATAGTCAAATAATTGGGATCTCATCCATAAGATCTGAGCACAACAAGATGACATGGCTATATATTCAGACTCTGTAGAGGATATAGATGTACTCATTTGTTTCTTTGAAGACAAGCTTAATAACTTATCTCCCAAAAACTGAGCACCTCCTGACGTACTTCGACGTGTATCTTGATACCCTGCATGGTCTTCATCTGCATATGCTGTTAGTGACATATCGGTGTCCTTCGGATACCAAAGTCCTATGTTAATGGTTCCTTGGAGATACCGAAAGACCCGTTTAACCGCTTCAAGGTGCTTTTTGGTAGGCTTAGCCTGGTATCTAGCACACATGCATACAGCGAACAGAATATCAGGTCTACTGGCTGTGAGGTACATCAAGGATCCAATCATGCTACAATATTTTGTTTGATCAACCATGATCCCTGAGTGGTCCTCATCCAGTTTTGTACGCTCCACCATGAGAGTGTCAACAGGGTCACAAGAATCAAATCCAAATCTCTTTGAGATTCCATTTGCATATTTAGATTGATTTATAAAAATGCCTCTGGGACTTTGTGAAATTTGTAATCCCAAGAAAAATGACATTTGTCCCATCATAGACATTTGAAATTTGGAGCCCATCTCCTTTGAAAATCGATCACATTCATTAGGGTCGGACAAGGAAAAAATAATATCATCAACATAAATCTGAACGTAAATTAAGTGTTTGCCTGACTTTCTGGTGAACAATGTGGGATCAACTGCTCATTTACTGAATCCATTTGTCAAAAGAAACTTTGACAATGTATCATACCATGCCCTTAGAGCTTGCTTCAAACCGTAAAGGGCCTTCTTCAAGCGATAGACATGGGTAGGATGCTATGGATTCACAAAACCTTCAGGTTGACTGACGTAAACCACTTCTTTGAGATCTCCATTAAGAATAGCAGTCTTTACATCCATTTGATAAACCACCATGTTCTTGCTAGCAGCATTAGGCAGGAAGATTCTGATAGCCTCAATTCGTGCAACCAGAGCAAATGATTCCTCAAAGTAAATACCCTCCTCTTGTCGGTATCCTTTAGCCACTAGCCTTGCCTTATTCTTCAGAACATCACCATGCTCATCAAGCTTTACTTTAAAGATCTACTTGAGAGCAATAATCATAGCACAATCTGGAGCAAGTACTAATTCCCATACATCAAGACGATCAAACTCATGGATTTCTTCTTACATAGCACTAAACCAGCTGTCCTCAGACATTGCTATTTTGACATCTTTAGGTTCGATCTTTGATAATACAGAATTGAAGATTCGGTAACCCTTCCGGTTTGGTGCATAACCAACGAAAACTCTAATGTCCGCCTTAGCTTTCAATTTACCCAAATCTTGACCTTCATTAGTAGGATAGCATAAGGCACCGAACACACGTAGAAAAGACAGATCCGGTTTTTGGTTGTGAACAAGTTCGTAAGGAGTTTTTCCTTGAGTTGTATGAATTAGGGAACGATTTTGGGTGTAGCTTGCAGTGGCAATGGCTTCCACCCAGAGAAACATTAGAGCCTTTAAATAGATCAGCATAGTCCTTGCAGCTTCTACAAGAGTTCGATTTCGTCTTTCAATGACAGCGTTCTGTTGAGGAGTACGTGGAACACTTCTTTGATGGCTGATTCTAATGCTTTCGTAAAAATAACTTAGTTCTTTATTTACAAACTCAGTTCCATTGTCTGTTCGAATAATTCTGACTGTTTTATTGAGCCGAACCTGCAGCTGTTTAATAAGTTTGATGATGACGTCTGGAGTTTCATCCTTTAACCTCAAAAACTTAACCCAAGTAAACCGAGAGTAGTCATCAACCACGACTAGCACATATTTCTTCCCGTTTATAGTTTGCACTCTCATGGGTCCGCACAAATACATATGAAGAGTATGAAGAACTTCCATAATTGAGTTTGCAGGTTTGGGTTTATGGGCATATTTCTTGCTTTTTCCCAATTGACATGCTGAAAAAAGATGATCTTTCTCATACTTTAATCTGGGCAAGCCTCTTACGAGGTCCTTTCTAGAAAGATCATTTATGGTTCCGGGGTTCAAGTGATTGAGACGACGATGCCATAACCATGACTCTGTTTTAGAAGCCTTTGCCAACAAGCAGATTGGAGAAGACTTCATCATATCTTCGATAGAGATGGTGTACAGATTAGTGCCACGTGTTCCCTTTAAAAGTTCAACACCATCTAGTTCTCTAACGAAACAAGTATGTTTTCTAAAGGCTACTTCAATCAGAGTCACAGAATTGACCAACAGAGAACAAATTATGACCGAGTCTTTCAACATAATATTCCCGGGAGATTACACTGTCACCAAATACATAATCTCCGTAACCCATAATTGCCCCAAAGTGGTCGTTCCCAAATCTAACAGTCTCGATGAATTTATTCACAAAGTTCTTGAGCCATGAGCGATCTCCAGTCATATGCTTTGAATAGCCCGAGTCCAAATACCACGAACGACGATTACGACCTACGTTGAACACGCATAAGTATGGATGATGGATAATTTGGATCTCCATGCGAGAATGGGTTCCACTTGGTTAGTAAATGAGATTGGAACACCCACATCAAAAATAGAAGCTATGACATCATTAGAAGTGGATGCAAGACTAGTAGAAGCACTTGGCCTATGTGTAGTATGACTACTTCTTAAGGGGATGATCCTACCAGTAGGTTTCCATTCCTTAGTGGGCATAGATATATTCCTATTAGGACAAAATTCATTAACTTTTAATATGCGGCCAGTGGGTTTCCATTGATAACCCACATTATTGAACTTTCTCCCTGTAGGTTTCCAATAATTACTAACCTTTTTCCAAATTGGCTTTCTGGCATCCTTAACTTGTTTAGCATTTCTTACATTTTTGAATGGGGATTTAACAACAATTTTCAACTCATTCACAGCACATTCATGATAAATACCAGAAACCAAACATTCATTACATGTTTTGCAAATAGTATCAGAATTCGAATTAATTACAATACGCTTATAGCTAATACTAGAATCAACACGATTCGTCTTATTCAACTCAAACTTATTGTTCCTAAGGTGGTCTTCTACTTTCTTCCCTTGATCACTCTTGGCTTGCGAGGTCCTATCTTTCTTTGTATTGCCTGGAGGCTTTGACCTGCTTACCTGAGTGTCACTGATTACTCCTGTAGAAGGAATGATGGGAACATTAGTTAGTTTCACTACTTTCTGCATTTCTGGTCTAGAAGTGCTAGGATCTGAGATTCTAGGAGGCACATCAAAGGTCACATGCTTGACTTTCGGCATAGAACAAGGCATATCAAGGGTCACATACTTGACTTTCGGCATAGAGCAAGGCATAACGACACTATCTTTCCTGGTACCAGATTTAGGACATATTGCTATTAAGCATTCTAAAAGTTCCTGAGATCATTTGGCATATAAGAATGCATCCCTAATCGCATTATCAAGTGGTTTCTCTATCTTATCCTCTTCAACAATCTCACAGAGACATTCTAGACTATCCTTAAGGTACGAAAAATATGTTTGACATGAAAGTTCATTGTTTCTAAGATGAGGGGGAATATACTTCACAGACATAGCATATTAAGTACAAGCAGGAATCTTTGGTGCAATATTCCCACCACTGGTGATTGACATTTTCCCTTTTGCCTGACTCTTCAGATTCTCAATTTCATTTTGCAAAGAGGTTATCTTTTCATTGTTCTTGTCATGAGTGACCTAAATTGATTCATATAACTCTTTCAAATGCAGTTTAACTTTTTCATTTTCTTCTAGAAAACACTCATTTTCATGTTGTAATACATTAATGATGTTTTGAAGATGAAAATTCTGAGTTCTGAGAATCTAAAGGAGGAGGCATATGGGAGCCAGTCACTTCATTATTTTCTCCCTTCAATTAGGAAATTTGGGCTTTCAACATTTTGATCGTGTTGCACTGAGCTCGAATCTGTTCATCTCGTTTGTTTAATTCAAAAACTGCATCAAACTCAGGAGCATCTGAGGATGTCTTTGCATTCGAGGTTTTAACATTTTCTTTGAGATGTTGATATATTAATTGTAAAGCAAGATATTCAACTTCCAATTTAGAAAATCGTCTAACCATGTTATCATGATCATCCCTTTCGATTTTATCATGCAATTTTGAATTCGTGGTCTCAAGCTCAATGACACGATCGTGGGAGACTTTCAAAGCAACATATAATTTATGAAATTGAGAAGCAGTAATGGAGTAATTTGTAACAGTATAGAACAGATCTTAAGCAATACATCTAGAAATCAAATTATCGTTAAAGATGTGAAGATTCTTCCTCTCAATCTCATTGCTCTTAAGCTCACATTCATTTATTCTTACCTCATTTTCCATTTCATTAAACATCTTTTTCATTTCTTTAATCTCTGTATTTATGGCCTTTTGAAGACTCTCAAATTGTTCTTTTAGTTGTTTAAAGAAAGGCATGACCTCAGTTAAATAACATTCTTTAGTTTGCTCAAAACCCCTTTCCTTTTCAGTAATTCCTGTTGGTGTGATTCTCTTCTTACAAGTTTTCTCAAAGTCAACAAGTAGTTGGTAAACTACGTACAAGCTGATTAAGGTTTTACTTTGAGTGGGAAGAGTTCTAGGCAATAAATGCATTGGTGTATTTGGAGGATACACAGTGGCTGGGGGCAATTTCCTAAGGGGAGGCTTCTTTTCCATATGTTCATCAATTTTTTCTTTTCAATATCTTTCTTCCAAAATACTTTTTCAGGGGTTAATTGAGTTTGAGGTCTAAACTTATTCAATGCAATCCAATTTTCCTCAGTGTAATCATGGGATTTAAGCGTTATATTATTCACTATACACCAAGGATCTTTTAATTTCTTTGCCATTTTCTCTTCAGTGCCTTCTATACATGATGGTGTTTGTCTAGGCTTAAGGATCTCATTACCATCATAAACTACCTTTTGAGCAGCTCTAGCTATTTTACCATACTCAGGATTGGGTTCCTCTACAAGGGGAATACTATGCTTATCACTTAAGACTCTATATTTAGTGATCATGTGAGCAGTATGAATGGTGTTCCCTTGTATGTACAACTTGTTTTCAAGTTTGTTCTTCAAAGTTTTTAGGTTGGAAAACTCATTTAAAAGTTTTGATTCCTTAGCATTGAATTCCTGCTTAAGCACTTTTACATTTTCTTGAAGTTCTTGCTTTTGCTTGGCAGTTTTATTAAGCTTTTCTTGTAAGGAATTTAACTCTTGTTTTAATATTTCTTCCCTAAAATTACTTTTTCCGATAAGTGTACACATTTGGTTATCCATCTCCTGCTCACGGGTAGTCAATTCAAACTTAGCACGATGTTCATATATGGCAACTTGTTCCTTATAGGCATTTAGTTCAAAGTTTATGGAATCATCAGGTGCACATTCAGTGTATTCATCAAAAATATAGTCATCATTGACAGCAGAAGATGCATCACTTGGTACAATTTCACTTTCATCTTGCTTCACATATTGATCATATGGGACAACATTGATATTACCCATATTTTCAATATCTGATTCAATTGTTTCAGTTGATTGTACTTTGTCGTGAATCTTTTGCACATCAACTCCATCGTATAGTTTTAATACCTCTGATATGATGGATTCCTTGGAGGGAGTGGATTGCTGAGGTGGAGATACCATTGGTGTGATGTTATCCATAAAGATGGTTTGTGCCGTTGGTTCATCATCAACATCAGAGTTAAATGCATCACAATCTGCAACTTGAAAGACATTGGGATTGTTCTGGGCCACACCATGCACTGGTTGTTCATCCACATCTGCATCATAAGTTTTGGCATTTCCCTCAGCAAGAAACAACAACTCTTCCTCATCCAACACAGCTCCATTGTCTTGAGCTTGCACTAGTAGCATCTTATCCTTGAATTACTCTGCATTCTGTGGACGTTTTGGTTGAGTGCAGTTCCTAGAAATATGTCCTTCCCCTCCACAGTTGTAACACTTGATTGGCTTCCCTTGACCCTGAGCCACAATCCTTCCTCGATTTTGATTTCCCACATAACCAGCACCTGCTCCTGTATTCCCATAACCAGTTGCACAACCAACATTTCCTTGCTCATTGTGTGGTAGATAAGCATTCTTCCATCCTTGCACGTTTTGCACTACTACCCTTCCATCTTTAACAGTAGCATGATTGTGTAGGTTAGATGCAGTTCTGAGATGATTGTTGGTGTGTGGAGTAAGATTCAAGTTTTTCTTAACCATTAGAGCCAGTTGATTTGCAAAGTGTTCCATGAATGAGTCTGAAGGCTTATACCCTGAATCCCGAATGAGTTTTTGATTACCATCCCCAGTAGGTATGACTTGTGATGCTTTGGTACTTATTCCCACATTAGTGTAGAATGCAGTTGAATCATTTGAAGAACTTGCATCTCCAGAATTGGTATTGAACTTTTCGATGATCATTCGTTGAAATGCAGCATGCTTCTCATGTTGGAGCAAATAAGCATACAATTTCTCATAATTAGTGTGCCTAAGTCCTTTGTTCAGTTTGACAGCAGTGACAAATTTGTGCCATTCAGGATTCATGTTGTTCACAAACTTGGAATTGAGCTGGATATTCGGCATTGTCATCTTGATATTCCTCATATCAATCACAAGCTTGTGGAACCTCACATAATATTCAGTAACACTTTCCGCTGGGTTCATTTTAAAGTTCTCAAAGTCATCATACAATTGAGATTCTCTATCTTCCTTAGTTAGTTCTGAACCAGAGAGAAGCATCTTGACATTATCCCAAACAGCCTTGGCTTTAGTGTTGTAATTGATCAACTTGTAAATGTCCTTTGGTAAACCTTGAAGTATGATGTTTGAGGCTCTAATGTCGGCATCATATCTCTTCTTTTCTTTATCATCAAGCTCATCATACATTCTTGGTCTATCCAACCCTAATGTAACATTTCCATCAGTTCCAGTTTCGAGAATGTCCCTAGTCGTTCCAATTTGAAATGGTCCTTCATCAATAGACTTAAGGATGTTAACCCCACTCTCTTTTCCTAAGCAATACAATCTAATTCTTTGAGCCCAAGAGTCATAATCGGTTCTATCAAGCATGGGAGAAAGAGTATCGGATCCTGCTTCTTGAACGTCATCAGCAACAGAAGAAGTGATTGTAGATATTATATCCAGGATTTTACTACTCTTTGATTAAACTAGGAAATAGATTCTTTCACGGGATTTTACTAAATCAATAGAAAACCGTAAAACGTATCATGAAGAAATGACAAGTCTCGAAAGACAAATCGCACAACTGACAAACCGCTTGATTCAAATCGCACACATGACAAATCGCTTCTGTCAAATCGCACAATTGACAAATCGCTTGATTCAAATCGCACACCTGACAAATCGCTTCTGTCAAATCGTACAATTGACAAATCGCTTCTGTCAAATCGCTTTCAACACAAATCGCTTAACTGTCAAATTGCTTAAGTGTCAAACCGCTGTCAATACAAACCGCTTCAGTTATAACGCTTTATGACAAACCACTTAAATGTCAAACCGCTTAAGTGACAAACCGCTTAAGTGACAAACCGCAGGGGAACACAAGTACCTCCACTACTTTGTCCTTTCTTGTCTCTTTGTCTCAACACACAAACCGCTTAGGTGACAAATCGCTTCCACAAAACAGGACAAATCGCTTAAAAGTGAGATCAAACCGCTTCAAAGAAACTAAACCCGAGAGATAAACCGCTTCCATGAAAACTTTCAAAACTAAACTTTTTCAATCCAAAACACTACAACCAAGATGATTGAGACCTTCTTATCCAAAACTTAAACACTTATGATGATTCTAAACACAAAAGTACTATCAAAATTCAAACTTTGACACCAAAAATGATCCAAATGATGAAAAACTACTCAAACCTCATTCAAACCCAAAAACCTATGAAAATGTAGCATATTGGATTTCACAAACACATCAAACCATAGTATATATGGGGCGTATGGCTTAGGGTTTAGAGAGAGAAAGTTAAGAGGTTTAGGAAGCTTAATGAGAGAATTTTTTTTATTATGAGCTCCAACCCTCTACCTTGGGAGGTAGAGGGTATTTATAGTATCTCACAAAATACGCCTCCTACGGGCTGTGGATCAGGCATACAGTGGGTAAAGTCCCGTCCGTCCTCCACGGTGTTACTTAACTAAATACTAACTAACATATAATGATTACTACTACGAGCTTGCTAACGATTACATATACTTGAGGTGACCGACACTTTAAAAACTAGATTTTCTAAATCCTAACAATCTCCCCCTAAGGGAGGTCACCTCAACTTACAAAGAATACAAAAAGATATTACATTTGATTGTTCTAGGATTCTTGATTAAGTTCTTTGCTCAGTAGCCCGTAGTCTTTGATTCTTCATGTTTTGCATGTTTGGTTAATACAAGTGGAGGTCTTTAACTGATCCATGTGATGATGAGTTTTGAGCCAGCTTTGAGATCATCAGCTATTATAAATCTCTGACTCTTCCTTTGTAGTGTTGACATTATGTGATGTTGTGACATTGGACCGACACGCTCACATTCTGGATCATGATTTCTTCTCATCAGAGTAGCGGAAGCTTTAGTTGATTCATGATATTTGCGTAGCCAGAGAAGCATGGAGTGAAAATATCAGATTCGTTGATGCACTTACCATGATTTCTCTAGAAATGAATGTGTTGTGTGAGCATGCGGCTATGGATTGACCTCTCAATTCTGATCAGCTGCAAACTTTGGGTGTACCTGCATACAACAGTTAGCAATAAAGCGCACGGAAGTGTCTTTGATAACTTTCGTTGAATTGAGGTACACGGCCCACGGTTCCCCGTTGATCAGTACAAGTACTACCTGTAATCAGGTATAATTCCGAAGAATCTCCTTGACAGGGTTTTGCAGCTGCTCTAGCTGTTCTCAAACCGGAACGTCTCAAAGAAGACAACTCGGAGTGAGTGAACCAGCGAATTGAGATTCACTGATTGATGAAAAGAGATTTGAAAAACAATCGTGTACTGCTCAATATAAAGTGTTTTTGCAATACAACGAAGATTTTAAGGAAAATCATTTATCAATCATAAGCACCTTTTATTTTGAAATATTAATACACAGTCGATGTGCTAGAAGGAAGAGTTTTAAGCACAACGACCGGTTTTTCAAAGGTATCCGTCAATCCATTTCTTGGACCAAGGTTGATTCAATATTGAATCTCCCCATCGTTTCTATCTAGTTGTCACAAGTTTGATCTATTGCATAGATCTCACATGTTACCTACCAAGAGCTTGTTTGATGTTGGCTCTAGAAGGATTTCCATCTTCATTGTGAGTATTTTACATATCACTCAGACGTTCTGGCAATACCACAAGGATAATGCGTAGGACTCTTAAGATATAATCTCACTTTCCACATTGTGCGAAACAGTGAGTCTTCATTGATTATGTCCTAGAGAGATTTATTGATGATCTCGTGGCTCTAGACTCAATAGTGCACATTTGGTTCCTATGCCGGAGACTAGGGAGAGGGTATCCTTCTTCAATATCAACAATCTCTAAGAGAAAGTCGATAGATAATGTAGGTTCCCCCTGAGAATGAAACAAGTCTTTTTAAGAGGAACTTGAGTAGCTTGGGAAGTTGTAGTGCAACGCGTCACTGGGTCCATGACGTCTTATTTTCAATACTGGTGTTACCTTAATAACCACCAGTAGCATATGTATTGAACCCTGTTTCTGCCTTAAGGTTGAATAAATGGAGGGCTATTTATTTTCACCCTTTTCTCATTTTATTTCTTTTTCATTCTTCAACCCCTTCAGTGCTTACCGAGACTTCATAACTAGAACCTTGTTGGGTTTATTCCAGTTCTAGCTCTATCTCAGTCTGCACTCTTCCCATTTCTCACTTTTCTCCTTTTTTTCAGCATACCTAAGGACTTCTACACTATCTAGTGAATTGTCCCTGGGTAGATCCCTCCGGCTCTGGCGGGATCGTGGGAACGAATACCTAACCTAACCATCCTTATATCTCTGCCATTGAAACCATTTGAAAACCGTTTGAATAATCAATCCCGGTACTTGTGATCTATGA
>OU343221.1:115568559-115892212 GCA_910596185.1 Chrysanthemum makinoi
TTACGTACTTGATTTCGTGAGCTTGTTGAATCGTCGGATATGAGTGAGGATCGTCTCATCTCCAGATCCGGTAAAATTAGCTTAACGAAAACCAAATTTAATCAATCCGTGTTTAACTCGAAGTTATAAACCTTGGTGCGGGGCGCGACGATGGCTTCTCCATTACCCTCGGTGGGTGCTTGGAGTTGCTCTAGCATAGATCGGTTGTCCTCATATTTGATGATGGGAGAAGCGGTGGACCAGATCTCGGGTTGGCTAAGGGAGCACGTCTATTTAAGCCTTCGGCGGAATTGTAGCGGCCGGCGTATGGTCTGTAGTTATTAGAACGAGAGTCGCATGCACTTTCAAAACGGGGCAATTAAAGCGAACGATTGTTAACCACGATGAACTTGCAATAATCCCAAGTGGTAAATCACTTTCTACAAGACAAGCGCCCTGGCGGCGGAGAAGCTTTTGAAGTCGTGGCGAAGCTTGTTAAAACCCGCTTCTTTACGGCCGCAATTTAATGTCAGGCCGTCCTTATACCCACCACAGTTTGTTTGTACGATAGAAATAATAAATCCACAAGCGACACAAGGCAAGTTTTGATCTTTAGTTCGGGAACTTATTATGATAACACCTCCGTTGAGAATGTTATATAATTGGTGTCTTCTATTTATTATCAAAAACAAAGAGAAAATCTTTTTGTATTTTTATCTGATATATATATACAAAAGAAAAAGGAAAATATTTTTTACTTTTTTTATTTTACGAAAAGTAACTTCACGAATAGAAGGATCTCGAGCCTTATCGTCCAAAACCTCAAACGATATTTAATGGTGACACAACATCGGTAAAATTTGATTTCAAGATAATAAGGAAACAAGGGTTATGTGTGGTGATAAAACCTCAATATCGATATCAAAAATAATCACGAAGATAGATTCAAATTCTCTTAGGAAAAAGAATAATAAATCAAATCCGTGTGTGATGTGTATACGGGTTAGACAACGAATCGTTTTCCCAATGCGTGATTATATAGCGATGGTTTTGGTTCGAGGAATTTAATGCTCGATGTTTTGATTTGTTTGTTTTTGATTATTAAACTACGGGGAATGGGGAAAGTAATAAGGGAATCTATATTACGGGAAATCCTAAGTCGATTATAACTCAAACGTAATTAACAAAACGTAAATAAAATGCAACTACGTCTAAATATACTAAAATGCCTAATTCTACTTTTACTCTAGAAATGATATTTAAAAACTAATTTAGAATTAAAACTATTTTTTTTTTGGATTTTTTTGGATTTTATTTAAATTAAAAACTAATTTTTAACTATTTAATCTAAATTAAATTCTAAAATTATACAATTAAGGAAAAATATGAAAGCTACTTTCTAAAAATCTAAAATAACACTAAAGACTTTTCAAAACTGTTTTTTGTATTTTTCAGATTAATTTCCTATTTTCTACTAATTTAAAACTAATTTAATCTAATTTAAATAGTGAAAAATATCAAATAAAGGGGGAAAAATATGGAAAAATCTTTTTTATGCTTTTTATATTTTTCTTAAACTGAAAAAAATGAAAAATTATTTTTTGGAACTTTTTCTCAATTAATTGCAATTAAAGCTAATTAAAAATGATTAAAAACTAAGTTTAAATCTAGAAAAATAAAACTTGTGACCAAAATTAATGAAAAATTGAGGGAAATAAAATATATATACGGTTCTATGAAAAATAAGAAATGTAGTGCTTATGTGAAGCCAATGAATCGTAGAGTGTAATTGGATACAAAATAAGCACTTAAAATAAGCTACAAGCTATAAACTGATTTTAAGCTAAGGGGATCTTGGTAAATCTTAAAATGCGGTAGAGCTAAGGAACATACAATAGGCTAGTAATTCAGGGATGATTAAGCTAAAGTGGAAAATACTTAAAGAAATAAGCTAATAAAATAGGGGATCATTGAAATAAGCTATATATGACGGGAGACCTAATAAGCTATCTAAACTAAGGTATCTAGGAGTAATCTAAGCTAGTCTTAAAGTCTAATAAGCTATATAAGCTAACTGTGAAACCTCTAATTCCAACAGTTAAGCAGAAAGTGGGACAACCTTTGAGCTTATAAATAAGCTAGCAAACAAGCTTCTTATGCCAAAATGAGTTAAGACAGATGTGAACCATGTACCAGAGGTACCAAACCAATTTTTAAAAGTTTTGACCCAAATGAAGGGGTGATGAGATGCGATATAAATGGTGCTCAAGGACTACAAGAACTGTGTTTTGTGATAGCGAGTTTGGGCAGATTTGAAAAGCCAATTTTGAGCTTGTGAAAAATATGGAAGTTATATGATTATAAAGTGAAAATATGGCTGCTAAACTCTACCCTAAACTAATTTTTTTGTGTTTTGAAATGATTTAGACTCATAAAAGTAGCTAGAAAATGACCAAGAATCATTTTTGACAGAAAACTTAAAACGATTGAGAAATTTACCAAAACCTTTTTTTTACACTTATAGACACTAAACGGAGACTTATAATAGACTCAAAAGGTCCTAACTAACTCACAGGCTTTCGGACAAAAGCTTGGACCAAAACTAAGCTATAAACTGTTGTGATAGCTTATTGATATCAAAAACTTGAAAACACTCTAAATTCTATGAAATCTGATCAAACTTACTACAAATAACTCTAAAACTACTAGATCTAATGACCACAACAGTTGTAACCCAAAGAGTACCTCAAAATGGGTCAAAAACCCTTTGTGCCAAACACTCCTTTTTGAGGGGTGTTTGGTACAAAATGATTGGCTTTACCTGTATAAGGGTCCTAACTGATGAAATAGGGTGAAAGTACATTCTTTTCATGGTGAAAACACAAATTTGAGAAAATAAGCAATCTCCAAATAAAAGCAGTTTGACTTTTATTGACTTTATTTGTTTTGTAACTGACAAGATGGAGATAAGAATGGTAAAACAAGCTCACATAAGCTATATAGGCTTATAAAGCTGAAATATAGCAATATTTAAAGCTAGAAGACCATTGGAGTAATATGGATTGATATCAAACAAAAATACTTGAAAAACTTATATAATACAACTGATTGAGAATACAAGATACTGAAATTTTAAAACATTAAACTACTGAAATCTTTGAAAATACATTAAACATAAACAAAACTTTTAAGGAAATTAAGCTAGACTACACGAATACAATGTGATCACAAGGGTCCTATATATAGCCTTGAGGAGGAGGAGGTCTTGGGATCCTTGGAATAGCCTAGAAGCAAATTCAGAGCCACACAATCCTCCATTGCCTCTTTGTCCAATTAGAGCCTTCCAAGTAGCAAGATGAGGGTGTTTAGTCCACTAAGGTCTTTCCATTTGGCAGCGTGGTCATTCTCTCTCTGACAAGTGGTGGGGAAATGTTTCTAGAAGGATAAATAGATGCTGATGCAGGGTTGATTGTTTGGGTGTGGTATTGGTGGAGTGAATGGGTGGAGGACAGGGGTGTGTTTGGGAGATGGCAGGGAGGGCGGCGTTTGGATTTAATATTATTGTTTTAAATGAGAAGGCCAGGTTAGTGGGTTTAACCCGAGGGTAGTGATATGTTGTGGGATTGGGCTCCGGTTTATTTTTTGGGCGTGGGTGTGTTTTGTTTTTACTTGTTGTTAATGGACTAGTAGTGATAATAGCTTGTAACCATAGGGACCAAACATGTAATTCCGTATTTTTGAGGGACCAAAGGTGTACTTCTGAAATTATCTTCCAAGGACCACTCTTGATATCGGGAACATCCTACACACAATGTCACAAACAACCAAACACGAGAAATCGAAGAGGCGGACCCCTTCACGTCACTTATTAGAAAATAGAAAGAAGATAGATGGATAAGCATGGGGTGCCTCCCACGAAGCCTCTGTTTTTGATCACCAGTCGCTAGCTTGACTCGATCCCCGAATTCAATTGTCCATGGGGAAGAAAGTTTGGAGATCCGGGACAACAATAGATGGGATGTCCCCTCCAAAATAATGTTTCACACGATGACCATTCACCTTGAAATTTGGGCCATCGGTGAGAGCTCCACCGTTCCATCTCGGGGAAAACTTGGCGATGGTGAATGGTCACGACCAACGGGATTTGAGTTTGCCGAGAATATCTTCAATGAGAGTTGAAGGGAGAACTTGATCACTGCTTGTTGAAAGCGGTTTTGATCTTAGCATCATGAATCCTCTTAGTCTTCTCTTTGAAAATCAAAGAATTCTCGTAGTCCTGATCCCTAAGCTCGTTTAATTCATTCAATTGAACTTTTCGGTGATCACCCGCGGTCTTAAGATCGAAATTAACATGTTTCAAGGCCCAGAATGCCTTATGTTCGAGCTCGATGGGCAAGTGACAAGCTTTTCCATACACCAACTTAAATGGGGTGCACCCGATGGGTGTCTTGTGGGCGGTGCGGAAAGCCCATAATGCATCATCTAACTTATCACCCATGAGGCTCGATTTTCTCCTATGGTTCTCTCTAAAATCCTTTTTAAACCACGATTCGAGACCTCAACTTGTCCAGCTCGTTTGCGGTGTGATACGGTAGAAAGACGATGGGTAACTCCATATTTAGCCATAACTTTAGCAAATTGTTCATTAATGGGTACCGCGTGATCGATGATAGCACGAGGTGCGCCGAATCGGGAAAACAAATTCTTCAAGAACTTAACAACCACTCGGGCCGTTGGTGGGGGCGCCTTCGCTTCAACCCATTTGGACAAGTAGTCGACGGCCCGCGAGGATATACTTATTTTCTCTAGATGATGGAAATGGCCCCATAAAATCGATGCCCCACACGTCAAAAATCTCACAGACTTGAATAGCATTTTGTGGCATTTCATCCTTCGTGAAATTTTCCCTTGCGTTGGCAAGAATCCACGATTTGACTAAATCATGGGCATCTCGATATATGGTCGGCCAATAAAATCCGGAATCAAAACCTTCTTAGCGGTGTAGCTTGCACCATGATGGCCACCAGTGGGTCCGTTATGGCAAGCATTAAGAATATCAATAGCCTCTTGGCCATGAACACACCGCCCGGATTACTTGATCGCGCAAATCTTGAACAAGAAGGGTCGGTCGAAATAATGCTTAACATCTTTGAAAAACTTTTTCTTTTGTTGGGACGACATCCCTTGACGATGAAATTCCCCGCATGGTAATTTGCAAAATCGGAAAACCATGGGGTGTTCGGGTCTTTCTTAGAAACCATCCCAAGTGTCTCAAGAGGAAATGTTTCCGTAATCTCCTTTTTCTCGAGCACACTTTGATGGGGATTCTCAAGTCTCGAAAGATGATCGTGACCCAGTTCTCCGCTCCCTTTTTGTCAAGAATAGTAACATCAAACTCTTGAAGGAGGAGAACCCACCGAAGTAATCGTGGCTTAGCATCTTGCTTTGCCAAAGATACTTTAGGCAGAATGGTCGGTATACACTATGGTCTTCGACAAGACAAGGTAGGGTCGAAATTTTTCAAAAGCATAAACAACGACCAATAATTCCTTTTCAGAGTCGTTATAATTGTGTTGGGCCTCAGACAATGTCTTACTCCCATAGTGTATGGGCTGAAAATGTTTCGACTTACGTTGCCCCAAGACTGCCCCAATTGCGTAATCACTAGCATCACACATGAACTCAAAGGGCAAATCCCGGTCGGGGGCAACAAGATCGGTGCCTCGATTAATTTCTTAAGAATATTAAACACTTTAACACATTCGTTGGTGAAGATAAACGGAGCATCCTTTTCAAGGAGATGGGTCAGAGGGCGGGCTATCTTAGAAAAATCTTGGATGAAACGGCGATAGAAACCGGCATGACCCAAAAAACTCCGAATACCTTTGGCGGTAGTGGGATGAGGGAGTTTAGCTATAACGTCGACTTTAGCTCGGTCGACCTCAATCCTAGATTTCGAAATCTTATGGCCGAGGACAATGCCCTCTCGAACCATGAAATGGCACTTCTCCCAATTCAAGACCAAGTTGGTGTCTTCACACCTTTTGAGCATGTGGTCTAGATGGGAGAGGCAAGAAGTGAAAGAATCTCCATAAACGTCGTCCATAAAACTTCCATAGACTTTTCGATCATGTCGTGAAAATAGCCATCATGCACCTTTGGAATGCGGGAGCATACATAGCCCAAAAGGCATGCGTCGGTAAGAAAAAGTTCCATAAGGGCACGTGAAAGTGGTTTTCTCCGATCCTTTGGATGTCGGGATTTGAAAATAACGGAGAAACCATCGAGAAAGCAATAGAACTCATTTCCGCTGCGTTCGAGCATCGATCCATAAAAGGTAGCGGAAATGGTCCTTACAGTAGCATCGTTCAACTTTTAATTAATACACACCCTCCATCCGGTGATGAGGCGTGTGGATATCAACTCATTTTCATCGTTAGCGACAACGGTCATTCCTCCTTTCTTAGGGACACAATGGATAGGGCTAACCCATGAGCTATCGGAGATGGGATAAATGATTCCGCGGGGAGTTTAAGAACTTCCTTTTTGATAACATCATGAATCTTCGGGTTAACCCTACGTTGTTGTTGAATCACGGGTTTACAATCATCCTCGCCAATTTTTGGTGGAGTACAAGCGAGGATTGATTCCTTTTATGTCAGAAATTTGCCAAGCAATTGCATTTTTGTGTTTACGTAGGACATCCAAAAGTGCGGCCTTCTCCTCATCTTTTAAGTTTTTAGCAATGATAACGGGAAATTTGTTCGGTTTTTCAAGAAAAGCATATTCAAGATGAGGAGGTAAATCCTTGAGCTCGGGCTCCGGAGGATTTTCAACAGACGTTTGTACTTCTTTGATTTCATCAATCGTGATTTCTTTCGGAGGGAGTGACGGTAATGGATCTTCGTTCAACAATTGTTCAAGATAACGGATATCTCCCTCCGAATCATAAACACCATCATCAATTCCCGGTGGGATCGATTCATCGCTATCAAGCGAAACTCATCGATCTCTTCCAAATGAAGTCACCTCCCTCGGTGAGAGATTACGGCAATAATATCGAGAAGATGGTTCAACATTTTTAGAAGGAATGGTGGGATTGCCACCCATAAAATCAAGAACTTCTTGAGCATACTCCTCCCAGCAATATGAGAACGTCGATTCGATTAATAGAAGCATCATCGTAGTTGGAGGAGTATCTCGAAGGTTGGTTGATATTAAACGAGACGGTTTCCTTGTTAGATCGTAAAGTGATTTCTCCTTCATAAACATCAATCATCGCATGACCCGTTCTTAGAAAAGGCCTCCCGAGAATAAGAGGTACTCGGGGTGTATCAAAGAATCAACGACAACAGTGGCGGAGGAAAATGCGTCCTCTCACTTTCACATAGGCGTCCTCGAATTCCTCTCGGAATATAGGTTGAACGGTCCGCGAGTTCAAGAGTCATCTTAGTAGGAGTGAGTTCCGGGAGAGAAAGTTTGTTGTAAATCGAAAGAGGCATTAAGTTAATACTCGCACCAAGATCGGCCAAGGCGGAGCATTTCACTATTCTTGGAAACTCACAAGGGATAAGAAATTTGCCGGGGTCTCCTAACTTTTCGGGGAAGTTTCTTGAGGAGCACCGTAGAGCAATTCTCATTCAACGGTGTTTTGATATTTCACCAGCTTTTCTTTGTTACTCACTAAATTTTTGATCATAGCGGCAAACTTAGGCATGAGGAGTAAAGCATCGGTGGCCGATGTTAAAATTCAAGGATTGAACGATTTCGACAAAATTCTCCATTTGGTTTTGGTTTTATCACGGAGCTTTTGATTATGAAGTCTTGAAGGATAGGGAAGTGAAGGTTTAAGAGTAGTCTTCGGAACATCGGGTTCCGGAATGGAGTCAAACGGCGGGAGGTGAATACGGGTGCGGGTTGCACATTTTCTTCAACAACCTCGGTATCTTTCCTCCTCCTTATCTCGGAGTAGGAGATGAGGGTCCATCAATAGCCTTACCACTTGTAGTTATGGCTTTCAACTTCCTTCGGGTTGGGAATAGTATCACTCGGAAGAGAACCGAAGATGAGGGTTGGTGACTTTGCACAACACAATTCAACATGTTTTCGAGTTTATTGTGAAGTCTCAATTTGTTGTTAGAAAGTCGAATCTCATTCCTAAACTCAGTGCTTTGTCTAGTTATCGAAGATTGAAACTCGTTCCTCAAACTTGCAATCTGATTTTGCATAGTTTGGATGGTAGAGTGGTGTTTTGAACATAAGTTGTGAAGTCATTTGGAGGCAGAGGTGAAGCTTGAAAGCTTGGGTTGTGATATACTTGATTGTAGTTAGCTCCTTGATTTGGGTATTGATTTGGTGGAGCTTTGAATTGGTTTTGAACATTTGGTCCACGAACTTGATTCTGATTGAAACGGTTCTGATTGTTCGATGGAGAAAATCCCAGAGGTCCCATTTGATTACTAACACGAGGGTTTGTTTCAACTTGAGGGGCGGTATTGGGCACCTCCGGTTACGGCATTAGATTGGAAAGGATTGCCATCGGTAGCGGTACAATTGTAGTAGGCATGCGGGCCTCCACAAGTAGTACAAGTCGTTTCCACCGCTTTGACTTGAGCGGGTGGAGAAGAATTACTCTTACCAAAGCATGGATCAAATCCGAAAGCTTATCAATCTTAGCATGGTTGCTAGACGTATTTCCGTTAGACGAGGATGATGGTGTATC
This sequence comes from Chrysanthemum makinoi, assembly GCA_910596185.1. NCBI lineage: Eukaryota > Viridiplantae > Streptophyta > Magnoliopsida > Asterales > Asteraceae > Chrysanthemum > Chrysanthemum makinoi. The sequence continues at coordinate 115,577,261 of OU343221.1, forward strand.
ATTCACTCGGGCAGCAACCGATTTGCTACGTGAGGAACGAACTTTGGATTTGTTCTCAATAATCGACAAGGCATCTCTCGTTGATCGGGTCAACAAATTACCACCTGCGGCGGCATTGAGAGAGTCTTGATCATTCTCATTCAAACCATTGTAAAACGTATCAAGTTGGTGCAACTCAGAAAAACCATGATGGGGACATTGCCTAAGCAAATCTTTGAATCGGTCCCATGCCTCACTAAATGATTCATCAAATCTTTGTGTGAATTTTGTTATTTCATTTTTTAAGCTTGTGGTTTTAGACGGTGGGAAGAATTATTCACGAATTTTGAAACTAAATCCTCCCACGTGGTTATCGATCGAGGGGTAGTTTTCGAGCCAAATCCGGCCCCTCGGGTAAGCGGGAAGAGTAGTAGCTTGATGGCCTCTTCGGAACGTTACGGTACTTGATCATAGGCGTGAGCTTGTTGAATCGTGGATATATAGAGTGAGGATCGTCTATCTCGAATCCGTAAAATTGGCTTGACGAAACCAAATTTATCAATCCGTGTTTAAGCTCCGAAGTTATGGCGCGATGCGGGACGACGATGGCTACTCCATAACCCTCGGTGGGTGCTTGGAGTTGCTCTAGCATAGATCGGTTGTCCTCCGCCATTTCGATGATGGGTGGGGCTTGATTAGTTCGAATCTCGGGTTCGACTAAGGGACCGCGTCTATTTCGCCTTCAGCGGAATTGTAGCGGCGCGTATCGGTCTGTAGTTATTAGAGCGAGTGCGTGCACTTTCAAAACGGAGCAATTAAAAGCGAACGGTATTCGAAAACACAGTGAACTTTACCAATAATCCCAAGTGAGTAAATCACCTCTACAAGACAAAGCGCAAGGCGGCGGAAGCTTTTAGGTCAGGCAAGCTTATTAAAACCCGCTTCTTTGGCCGCAATTTAATGTCAGGCCGTCCTTATACCCACCCCACAGTTTGTTTGTCCGATAGAAATAAATAAATCCACAAGCGACACAAAGGCAAGTTTTTGATCTTTAGTTAGGGAACTTATTAATGATAACACCTCCGTTGAGAATGTTATATAATTGGTGTCTTCTATTTATTATCAAAAACAAAGAGAAAATCTTTTTGTATTTTAATCGATATATATATACAAAAGGAAAAGGAAAATATTTTTTACTTTTTTATTTTATAGAAAAATAGTAACTTCACGAATGAAGGATCTCGAGCCACTAATCGTCAAACCTCAAACGATATTGTCGTGACACAACATCCCCGGCAGCGGTGCCAAAAATTTGATTTCAAGATAAATAAGGCTTAAGGGTTATGTGTGTGGATAAAACCTCAATATCGATATCAAAAATAATCACGAAGATAGATTCAAATTCTCTTAGGAAAAAGAATAATAAATCAAATCCCGTGTGTGATTGTGTATACGGGTTAGACAACCCGAATCGTTTTCCCCAACGAGTGAATTGCCAACGTCGTTTTTGGTTCGGAATTTAATGCTCGATGTTTTGATTTTTTTGATTTTGATTTTATTAAACTACGGGAATGGGGAAAGTAGGGAATCTATATTACGGAAATCTAAGTCTGCGATTATAACTAAAACGTAATTAACAAGCGTAAATAAAATGCAACTACGTCTAAATTATACCCTAAAATGCCTAATTCTACTTTTACTCTAGAAATGATATTTAAAAACTAATTTAGAATTAAAACTAATTTTTTTTGGATTTTTCTGGATTTTATTTAAATTAAAAACTAATTTTTAACTATTTAATCTAAATTAAATTCTAAAAATTATGAAATTTAAGGAGAAAAATATGAAACTGCTTTCTAAAAATCTAAAATATCACTAAAGACTTTTCAAAACTATTTTTGTATTTTTCAGATTAATTTCCTATTTTCTACTAATTTAAAACTAATTTAATCTAATTTAAATAGTGAAAAATATCAAATAAAGGGGGAAAAATATGGAAAAATCTTTTTTATGCTTTTTATATTTTTCTTAAACTGAGAAAAATGAAAAATTATTTTTTGGAACTTTTTCTCAATTAATTGCAATTAAAGCTAATTAAAATGATTAAAACTAGTTTAAATCTAGAAAAATAGAAAACAGTGACCAAAATTAATGAAAAATTCAAGGAAATGCTAAAATATATATCGGTTCTATGAAAATGAGAAATGTAGTGCTTATGTGACAGAATCAAGAGCTGTAGTGTAATTGGATACCAAATAAGCACTTAAAAATAAGCTACAAGCTATAAACTGATTTTAAGCTAAGGGGATCTTAAAGTAATCTTAAAATGACAGTGATAGAGCTAAGGGAACATACAATAGGCTAGTAATTCAGGGATGATTAAGCTAAAGTGGAAAATACTTAAAGAAATAAGCTAATAAGCTAGGGGATCATTCAAATAAGCTATATATGAAGGGAGACCTAATAAGCTATCTAAACTAAGGTATCTAGGAGTAATCTAAGCTAGTCTTAAAGTCTAATAAGCTATATAAGCTAACTGTGAAACCTCTAATTCCAACAGTTAAGCAGAAAGTGGGACAACCTTTGAGCTTATAAATAAGCTAGCAAACAAGCTTCTTATGCCAAAATGAGTTAAGACAGATGTGAACCATGTACCAGAGAGTACCAAAACCAATTTTTAAAAGTTTTGAAGCCCAAATGAAGGGGTGATGAGATCTGATATAAATGGTGCTCAAGGACTTACAGAACCTGTTTTGCTGATAAGCAGTTTGGGCAGATTTGAAAAGCCAATTTTGAGCTTGTGAAAGCTAATGGAAGTTTGTAAAAACTGATTATAAGCTGAATATGACTGCTAAACTCTACCCTAAACTAATTTTTTTGGGTTTTTGAAATGATTTGGACAGTAAAAGTAGCTAGAGAAAATGACCAAGAATCTGTTTTTGACAGAAACTTAAAACAGTGAGAAATTTACCAAAACCTTTTTTTACACTTATAGACACTAAACCAGAACTTATAATAGACTCAAAAGGTCCTAACTAACTCACAAGTGACGGACAGCTTGGACCAAAACTAAGCTATAAACTGTTGTGATAGCTTATTGATATCAAAAACTTGAAAACACTCTAAATTCTATGAAATCTGATCAAACTTACTACAAATAACTCTAAAACTACTAGATCTAATGACCACAAGTTTGTAACCCAAAGAGTACCTTAAAATGGGTCAAAAACCCTTTGTGCCAAACACTCCTTTTTGAGGGGTGTTTGGTACAAAATGATTGGCTTTACCTCTTATAAGGGTCTAACTGATGAAATAAAGGTGAAAGTACATTCTTTTCATGGTGAAAACACAAATTTGAAAATAAGCAATCTCCAAATAAGCAGTTTGACTTTTGTTGACTTTATTTGATTTTACTGAACAAGATGGAGATAAGAATGGTAAAACAAGCTCACATAAGCTATATAGAGCTTATATGGTAGAAACTAACAATATTTAAAGCTAGAACCAGTGGAGTAATATGGATTGATATCAAACAAGAAATACTTGAAAAACTTATATTAAAACTGAATTGAGAATACAAGATCTGAAATTTTAAAAACATTAAACTCTGAAATCTTTGAAAATACATTAAACATAAACAAAACTTTTAAGGAAATTAAGCTAGACTACACGAATACAATGTGATCACAAGGGTCCTATATATAGCCTTGAGGAGGAGGAGGTCTTGGGATCCTTGGAATAGCCTAGAAGCAAATTCAGAGCCACACAATCCTCCATTGCCTCTTTGTCCAATTAGAGCCTTCCAAGTAGCAAGATGAGGTGTTTCGTCCACTAAGGTCTTTCCATTTGGCCGTGGTCTTCTCTACAAGTCAGAGAGGTGGGAAATGTTTCTAGAAGGATAAATAGATGCTAGGTACGAGGTTGATTGTTTGGGTGTGGTATTGGTGGGTGAATGGGTGAGACAGGGTGTGTTTGGGAGAGATAGGCAGAAAGGGCGCGTTTGGATTTAATATTATTGTTTAAATGAGAAGACCGGGTCGTGGGTTTAACCGGGTAGTGATATGTTGTGGGATTGGGCTCGGTTTATTTTTTGGGCCGTGGGTATTAGTTTTTGGATTGGATACTTGGATTGTTAATGGACTAGTAGTGATAATAGCTTGTAACCATAGGGACCAAACATGTAATTCCGTATTTTTGAGGGACCAAAGGTGTATTCGAAATTATCTTCCAAGGACCACTCTTGACAGTCTTCAATAATCTAGGGGCTGATTTGCAAATTTCTGAATCTTCAAGGGTCATTTCGACAATTCTTGAAACTTGAGGGCTGTTTTGACATTTCTTCAAACTTTGATCAAATCTTCACAAATCATCCTCAGAGATTAGAAATCTTCAAAAATGCATAATTCTGACCTTCCGGCTCAGCTAAAGCTCTCTTAATCTCTCGTGCTCGGATTTACGTCTGATCTGGATCCTTTTTGCGAGTTTTTACATATCCATACCTGCACAAGCACAAACTCAAGAAAACCACAAATATTAGCAATAAACGGCTTTTTCTTGGTTATTTTGGGCTATTTTGATAAAGAAAAGGTATGTGTTTTAGCACATACCAGTAAGCCTCTTACTAGGTCCTTTCTGGAAAGATCATTAATGGTGGCGAAGTTCAAGTGATTGAGACGACGATGCCATAACCATGACTTTGTTTTCAAAGCCTTTGACAACAAGCAGATTGGAGAAGACTTCATCATATCTTCGATAGAGATGGTGTATAGGTTTGTACCACGAGTTCCTCTTAAAAGTTCCACACCATCAAGTTCTCTAACGAAATAAGTATGGTTTCTAAAAGCCACCTCTAGATCGGAATCACAGAAATGGCCAACAAAAAATAGGTTATGACGAAGACCTTCAACATAATAAACCCTAGAAATTACACTATCACCAACAACATAATCTCCATAACCCATAATTGCACCAAAATGGTCGTTCCCAAATCTAACAGTCCCAATAAATTTACTCACGAAGTTCATGAGCCGCGAGCGGTCTCCAGTCATATGCTTGGGCAGCATGGAGTCCAAGTACCACAGAACGATTTGAACGACCTGCAGTTGAACAGAGACAAGAATGGATAACTGGATAATTGGGATCCCCATGCAAGAATGGGTTCCACTTGTTTAGAAAACGAGATTGGAACATCCATATCAGAAACAGAATCAATTAAATCATTAGAGGTAGATGCCGGGCTAGTATAAGTAGTAGATCTATTCAAAGTATGTTCACTTCTTAAAGGTATAGTTCTACCAGTGGGCATCCATTTCCTAATAGGCATTGATCTAGATAATTTAGGGCACAACTCATTAAGATTGAATTTACGGCCAGTAGGTATCCAATGATAACCTACATTACTAAATTTTCTTCCTGTTGGTTTCCAATGTTTTCTAGCCCTCTTCCTCCTTGGTCTTCTAACCTTTTTATCACTGTGTCTAGTGTTAACCATTTTAACAAGAAATTTTGCAGTATTACTCATCTCATTCACAACACATTCATGATTAATACCAGACATCAAGCATTCATTACATGTTTTGCAAATAGTAGCAAAATTCGAATTAATTACAGTACACTTATAGCTAATACTAGAATCAACACGATTCGTTTTATTCAAATCAAACTTAATTTTCCTAGGGTGGTCTTCTACTCTCTTCCATTGATCAGTCTTAGCTTGTGAGGTCCTATCCTACTTTGTATTGCCTGGAGGCTTTGACCCGCTTGCTTTTGTACCACTGATTACTCCTGTAGAGGGAATTATGGGAACATTTGTTGGTTTTGCTACTTTTTGCATTCCTGATCTAGAAGTCTTTGGGATCTGAAGTACTTACAGGCACATCCACATCAAAGCTCACATGCTTGACTTTCGGCATAGAATGGGTTGTATACTTAGCACAAGTCATAGAACAAGGCATTGCAGCTTTATCTTTCTCACATAAGGATTTAGGGCATGTTGCTCTTAAACATTCTAACAGCTCCTAAGATCGTTTGGCATATAAGCATGCATACCTAATTTTACTATCAAGTGGCTTATTTATGCTATCCTCTTCTACAATCTCACGGAGACATTCTAGATCCTTAATGGTGAGAAATAGTTATGAAACACAAGTTCGTTATTTCTAAGATGAGGAGGAATGTATTTAACAGATCCTTAGTATATTTAGAATATGCAGATGACTTTGATGCAACATTCTCATTAAAGACAAGTGACATTTTCCTTTTACAGATCTTGAGTTTCTCAATTTCCTTTTGTAACGAAGTTATTTTTCATTGTTCTTGTCACGAGTGACTTTCATTGAATCGTATAACTCTTTGAAGTGTCGTTTGACCTTTTCATTTTCTTCGAGAAAACTCTCATTTTCTTGTTGCAATACGTTAATGATGTTTGAAGATGAAAATTTTGAAAACTTGAGAATCTAAAGGGAGGAGCATTTGGGAGCGGTAACATTGTTCTTTTCACCCTTTAATTGTGAAATTTGGGTTTTCAACTTTCATTCGTTTACGATGAGCTTAAATCTGTTCTTCCGCGTTTGTTTATTTCAAAAGCGCATCAAACTCACGGAACATCCGAGGATATTTTGATGTTTGAGGTTTTAACATTTTCTTTGAGATGTTGATATTTTAATTGCAAATCAAAATGTTCAACTTCCAGCTTAAAAAAGTGTTTTACCAAATTATCGTGATCATCCTTGTGGAAAACTAGAATGGGGGGTTGAATAGTTTTGCCGATTTTAAGTTGATTTAAAAAAACTTTAGATTCGATATTATGTTAAATCGTTATGGATGTTAAGAACGTATAGATCTAATGATAATGCAAGCAAATAAATAAAGTTAAGATATAGAAAAGACACAACCGATTTATAGTGGTTCGGCTACAAGGACACCTTCCTTGCCCTACTCCACTCCCCGAGTCACCTACTCGAGTTCAAGCACTATGTCAACAAACTCCTTCACTTGGCGGAGAAGCCTTCACTAGCGTTGCTTACACTTTATCCGGTACAAAGCTAGATACGGTTCGTAGCCGCGTGGACCAAACCAACACGACTGTTACACAACAAATATGTGAAATATCAAATACAAGATCTTCGCTACTGAAATCTTGCGGAGTGACAAATCAATCAAGGACCCCTTGCTTGGATGACTTGTAGAATGATCGTGATCTCACCTTAGAGAAGGACCTATATGAGGATCACAAATAGAAAGAAAGAAGAACAACTCTCTAGATCAAGTGATCTATATGTTAGAAGAGAATGAGAGTGTATGAGAGATTTAGTAAGAAGAGGTATGAGTTAGAATGAAGAAATGGCTCTCTATTTATAGGCAAATTTCTCCTCTGTTCCACGGATCCCACTGATCCCTTCCACTTGGGATCCGTCTAGTGTAATCCTAGGGATCCGTGGTACGCTCCTCTTTGCCCATGAGTTTTTTGGTTATGGGTCATGGGTTATGGGTTGGTCCATGGGTTTTCTTTAGATTCAATGTATCTAAGTATACATTGTATCAAGTCATCTTTGGTATGGGTTAAGATCCATAGGTTATGGTCCATGGGTTATGGTTTTACCCATCCTAATAAACTATTACAACAAATGCTTAATTATTACATTTTGTATTTAAATGGCTATATGTAAATGCTTTACAAAAATAACATGTATCCTTATAATTATACTTAAGATAACATTACATTTGTTATCAACAAAACACAAAGAGATGCAAAATATTAATAAGCGTTTTTACGGTTTATTTATAACAACTCCCCTTTTGTTGATGATGAAAACATAATGTTATGATGAGTAAAACTTAAGAATAGATGCAAGTTTTGAAAGCCCTAAGTTTTACTTCTTCTCCCCCTTTTTGTCAAAACAAAAGTTAACCCTTGGAAGAAATAAACAAACTTCTAACTCCCCCTTGACGGTAGCTCCCCTTGTTTGGGAAGTCAAGTGAAGAAAAATAAAAATCCTACAAAAGAAAGGTTAGTAACATGCTTATATAATCTTGTGGTTGCCGAGAATCAAGATTGGGAGCCAAGGTATGTAAACAAGGCCTTGTAATAAAACAACAAATTGTAGTGGTATGTATGCCACTTACAAGCATGTAAAATAAGAACAAGACTTGTTCTTGAAAATGACTTCAAAAAAAAATAATACTAAAAGTAAAATAGTAGTGATTCCTTCCATGCTTGCATAAGGTTATGGATGGAAGTTTTGATGAGTAATGGTATTGATGCGATCAAGGATGAGGTTGAGTATGAAGCGCATTTCTTCCCTAACTTCTATTGCAATTTCCCTAGTGGATTGGCAATGTTCACAATGTAAATGATGTGGGTAATGAGTGCGGAAGTTTTCGGGTTGTTTTGATTTGAGTTATGCGAAAGTTGTGGTGGAAAAATAGGAAAATATGGATCAATATCCGGAATGTTTGTAAATGGTGGTGGAAAAGAACCTAGATGTTCTTGTAATGTGATGGGAGCTAATGGTGGTGATGTTTCAAGATCTTGAAAGATAGTATTTGGAGATGGGTGGTGCTGAAAAGACTATTCTTTTTGTTTAGGGTTGTTTAGATCTTGTTGAGCTTAAGGATTCCCAAAGGAGTGACTTTAGGTGGTGATGAAGTTGGTGTACTTGTTGGTGATGAGGGAGGTGCTATAATGGAAGCATCTTGTGGTGAGTTATTTGTTGAGGATGAACCATTTGAGGTTGGTTTTGCTAAACAACAAGATGGGATACTAATCCGCTTGGATATCTAAATTTGATTGTGGTATTATGGATGGTGGAAGTACAAAGGTTTGGATATCATGATTGTTTGTACTAGATGATTCTCCTAAAGGGTTTTGGATGACATGATGAAGTGTGTTTGTGAGAAGGAGATGGAGTATGCAAGCATTTTGGGAGTTCTATATATAGAAAAACAAAGCATTGTAATGAATGCTTGACCCAAAATGTGGATTAAAATCTAATGATTAGATATGAATTCAAGGCATGTGATCATGAGAACACAAGCATTAAAGAGCATACTCCCAAAAATGAAACAAATGTGGATTTTTCATCCAAAGTGAAAAAATAGAAGTTGAAAAATGCTTCTTTCACGCTTCCTTATCCTTCTCGAGGATCCGTCTCAAGATGGCTTGGATCCGTGGTTCTGTGATTCGTAGCACAAAATTTTCTTTTCTGGAAACATTTTTGCCTAGTGTGTGCCTATATGCAAACTATTTGGAGTTTCGGTTATCTCGACCCTAAAAGAAATAGAAAATAAACTAGAAGTATAAAACCATCCTATTGAGATAATCCGAAAACACATATTTAGTACATGAGTACGTAATTTTGTGTTATCAATGCTCTTAATTCATTGTTGCTTAAATGAATGTACCCGAAAACACATATTAGTTATGTGTCCCCTTTAGCATTCAAAAGACATGAGATGCAATGAAAGCGGGTTTTTACTTTGTATTAATAATGAAAAAACGATTTGTCATATACGTGAGAAATTGCTTTTGTGAAATTGATACCTGAAGGTATCATCCTTTTAGAAACATTGTGAAAGTATTTTCTTTGAAAATGTGTATATGAAAAATAAAGAAAGCTATAATGGAAAACCGGTTTTGAAAATTCCCGTATTGTTTGTGAGTTGTGCGTGAAATAGAAATCCTAGACTCGAAAAGAAGAAGGCTAGTGTTTACATACCTTGTAGAGTCAATTAAGTTATGACGTTTGTTCCATTAGACCAAGACCAAGACCCAAGGTTGAATTGTTCCGGCTTCAACGGTTTGGTGAGGACGTCGGCTATGTTGTCTTTGGATGCTACCTTCTCAATAGAGATGTTCCCTTTTGAACATTGTCTCTTAGGAAGTGATGACGAATCTCTATATGCTTTGCCATGAGAATGCAATACGGATTCTTGCTTAAGTCGATAGCACCTTTGTTGTCACATAGGATGGCTATGCTGCTTGGATGTATGTAGTCTACTAACGCTTGTTTCATCCATAGTGCTTGTTGGCACATGTTTGCACGGAGACGCATCGGCTTCGGTTGTTGATATTACAAGTGCCGTTTTGTTTCTTAGAAAATCATGATGTTAAACAACATCCCATAAAAGTACATACCCCACTTGTACTTTTTCTATCAACATAATCACCTGCATGGTCAGAATCTGCATATACAATTGTTTCTACTCCGTGCCCTTAGGGTACCATAATCCTAATTGTGTTGTACCCTTAATATATCTAAATATCCTTTTACGGCTTCTAGGTGTGATATTTTAGGGTCTTCTTGAAACCTAGCACATAAGCAAACACTAAACATGATATCCGACCTACTTGCCGTGAGGTAGAGAAGGCTACCTATCATACCACGATATTTAGTATTATCTACAGATTCTCCGTCTTCATCTTTTGTGAGTTTGGTGTCGGATGACATTGGAGTCCTAATTGGTTTTGACTCTCTGAACCGAATTTCTTTAGCATCTCCTTGATGTATTTAGATTGATTGAAGAAGATACCATCTTCTACTTGTTTTATTTGTAGACCAAGAAAGAAACTAAGTTCTCCCATCATACTCATCTCGAACTCGTCATGCATGATTCTAGAGAAATCATCACACATGTCTTGACAAGTGGATCCGAATATAATATCATCTACATATATTTGTACTATGATTATATGTGACTCTCTTTCTTAGTAAAAAGTGTGTTGTCAACTAACCCTATGGTGTAGTTGTGTTTAACTAGAAATGACTTGAGTCTATCATACCAAGCTTTTGGAGCTTGTTTAAGACCGTAAAGGGCTTTCCTTAATTTATACACATGTTTGGGTTTTTCAAAATCAATGAAGCCCGGAGGTTGAGCTACATATACTTCTTCATTTATGAAACCATTTAGAAAAGCGCTTTTGACATCCATTTGATAAAGCTTTAGATCATTAGCACAAGCATACGCAAGAAGTATTCTTATAGACTCTAATCTAGCCACGAGGGCGTAGGTCTCATCAAAGTCTATTCCCTCTTGTTGGTTATACCCTTGAGCAACGAGTCTAGCCTTGTTCCTAGACACTACTCCGTTTGCATCTAATTTGTTTTTATAAACCCATTTGGTTCCTATTATGGTTTGATTACTAGGTGGAGGGACAAGTGTCCAAACATCATTAGAAACAAATTGATTTAGTTCTTCTTGCATAGCCATTACCCAACTTTCATCTTTTATGGCTTCTTGTGTATTCTTAGGTTCTAAGGTTGAAGCGAAACAAAACAAGCTACTTTGGTTTTGAACTTGAGACCTTAATGTTCGTTCGTTTAGTTTTCCTATGACTTTATCTACGGGTGATCTTTGGACTCTTTAATGTTTATTATTTCATCACTTAGAGGTTCTTCTTCTTCACTTATCTTTTCTTTATTACTATAGCTTCACTTTCTATAATCTCGGCATCGACAAGAGGTGGAGAGGGTTTGGGTGGACTTTCATCAAATTTTATATTTAATGACTCTTCTACCTTCATTGTTTCTTTGTTTTATATGACGTAAGCTTTGCTATTTGGCGAGTAACCTAAAAAGATACCTTCGTTGATTTAGGATCAAATTTTGTAAGGTAATCTTTAGTGTTAAGAATAAAACATTTACTACCAAAGACTCTAAAGTGATTTAACGTAGGCTTTTTGCCCTGTAACTCATATGGAGTTTTCCTAAGATTGGTCTAATCAAGACTCGATGAGTATATACGTTAGTATCAACATTACACCAAAACTCTTGAGGTATGGATTGTTCATTAAGCATGGTTCGACTCATTTCTTGTAGAGTTCTATTCTTTCTTTCTACTACCCCATTCGATTGTGGAGTGTGGAGTCGTAGAAGTTGTGGAGTAATACCATAAGGCCACAAAAGTCTCGAATTGCACTTCATTTTCGAATTCCCTACCATGATCCGTCCTAATAGACACTATGGGACTTCCTAGTTGTCTTTGGATCTTTTTGCTTAATATTTCAAAATAGTTAAAGGTTTCGTTTTGTTCTTTAAAAAATTTTGTCCATGTATACCTAGAGTAGTCATCCACTATTACCAAAGTGTAGTAGTTGCCTCCATAACTTTGGATAACGGATGGACCAAATAAATCCATATGTAGTAATTCTAGACACCTAGTTGTGGACACCATGTTTTTAGCTTTATGACTTGAATGAGCTTGTTTTCCTACATTACAAGCATCACAAAAATGATGTTCATATTTTAACTTAGATAGATCTCTTACTAGATCTTTGGATGATAGCGATTGAAGAAGTCGCATGTTGGCGTGACCCAATCTTCGATGCCATGTCAAGTATCATCCATAGAGGTAAGACATAGTTTGTCTTTAGGTTCATTACGATTTTAATGACATAGACTCCATGTTTCCTAATTCCTCTTCCTATGGTTATGCCATTTTAAGTATCTTACTACCGGTTTTGGTAAAAGTACATTGCACTTTTTATCACATATTTGCCCTATACTTAAGAGATTAAAGTTTAGGTTTTCTACGTGACACACATCGTTAATGGTTAGAGATTTGTTAGAAATCATACGTTTACCGATGATTCTACTTTTGCTATTTCCAAACACCACATTACCTCCATTTATGGATTCATATGTGGAGAATAGATCCCTATCGCCGGTCATGTGCCTCGTGCACCGCTATCCTTGACCCATTCATCGGGGTCTAGGTCGACCTTTAAGCACACCTAAAACAATAATAAACTCAAAGTTTGGTCCCCATTTGTTCATGGGTCCATTAGTGTTAAACATTCCATTCATGTTAGACATGTATGGATAAGATGAGTATGCATTCCATGGAGCAAAGTTTTGAAAAGGAAAACCGTTTTGCATGTTTTGATTCCATCCCATTTGATGGTTACTTTTCTAAACGTATTAGGTCTCCTAAACGAATTAGGTTTTGAAAAAGATGGAGCTTTGTTTCTTGCAAAAGTAGGATTATATTTTGGAGGTGGTTGTCTAGTGGTGACATGATTTGGTTTCTTCCTATTAACTATAACAAACTCGGTTCTAGATGAAGAAGTTACGTTATTGCTATCTTGTTACAGAATCCACGGATCCCTTTATGTACACTAGCGGTCCCTTTTTAGGGATTGGGATCCCCACAACAAAGGGCTGGTTTTCTAGTTCCTTAAATAATTTTGTTTCTTTACTTTCACTAGTTGATGGATCAAGTTGTTGACTACCTAGACCCTTTTGATTGTTACTGTTTTAACGCTATCGAAAGTATTGTATATAAAGTGTTCGCGGCTCATTCTAGCAATTTAAGAATCTAAGTGATCAACTAGTGTTTGAAGTTGAACGCAAAGTTCACATTCACCACTTGCTATTTTACCCTTTCTAAACGTTTTAGTTTAGCTTTCAATTCTATGACTTCTTTATCTAAACGTTGACTTTGACTCTTTAAAAGCTTGTTTTGGTTAATTAGTTTTAAGCTAATATTGCATAGTTTGTCATATTCATTATGCAATGAGTCGTCATCAAGTGATGAACTACTATAGTATTCGTGATATACCTCGTCATTTGCCATGAGACAAATTTCTTCGTCTTCGCCGCTCATTCCCCACGTAAGGCCACGAACGCTTTTGATCATCCCGCTTGGGACACTTACTAATAAAGTGGTTTGGGTCCCCACACTTAAAGCAAGTATGATCATCCTCTTTGTCCTCTTTGCTTTTCGAAAGCCTTTCTTATCGTCATACGGTTGTTTGACGTATCTTCCTTTCTTCTAAAGAACTTTTTAAAGTCCATTACCGCCATAGCGTACTCTTCGTCGTCACTACTCGAAGAGGAGTTCTCCTCATCGCTCGAAGCTTTTTTGGCTTTAAGGGCAAGAGATTTGTGTTTCTCTTTCACCTTTGTAGCTTCAGAATCTTTAGCAAGGAAAAGCTCGTAGACTTTTAGGTTGCCTATGAGTTCATCGAGAGTGAGGATTGTCAAATCTTTTGACTCTTCGATCGCCGTTACCTTGGATCTCTACTTCGATGGAAGTGCCCTTAGATATCTCCTAACATGGTTACGACTAGAAAAAGATTCATTAAGTGCTTGTAAAGATGTAATAATAGTATTAAAGTTAGCAAATGAATGATCTATAGTTTCCTCATCCGATATTGAAAATTGTTCATATTGTTGAACAAATAAATCAATTTTATTATTTTTAACTTGTTGGTTGCCTTGATGAGTTACAACTAAAGAATTCCAAATTTCTTTAGAGGTTTTAAGCATAGAAATTCTTTCGAATTCCTTTTTCGGTAAAGCATTATATAAAACCATTTTGCTTCACTATTTTTAGAAAGCTTTTCTTCATTTCATCGTTTAGTTTATCATGAGGTATGTGAAGTAAATTTCCTTTATCATCATTTGAGGTAGCCTCAAAATCACCTTCAACAATAATGTACCAAAGATCAATATCTTTAGACTTCACATATGTTTCGAATCTATTTTTCCCATATATAAAACCATTAGTTTCAAGTAGTGGTGGTCATTGCATAGATTGCCCTTCCTTATAATTTTCAGAACCCATAGTGATCGAAAAGTTTTTAAAATACAATTTTATTTTAAAACTTTTATAAACTTAGCTCTGATACCAATTGTGGAAAACTAGAAGGGGGGTTGAATAGTTTTACCGATTTTAAGTTGATTTCAAAAAACTTTAGATTCGATATTATGTGAAATCGTTATGGATGTTAAGAACGTATAGATATAATGATAATGCAAGAAAATAAATAAAGTTAAGGGATAGAAAAGACACAACCGATTTATAGTGGTTCGGCTACAAGGACACCTTCCTTGCCCTACTCCACTCCCCGAGTCACCTACTCGAGAGTTCAAGCACTATGTCAACAAACTCCTTCACTTGGCGGAGAAGCCTTCACAACGTTGCTTACATTTTATCAGGTACAAAGCTAGATACAGAGTCCGTAGCACGGTGGACCAAACCAACACGACTATTCCACAACAAATATGTGAAATATCAAATACAAGATCTTCGCTACAGAAATATTGCGGAGTGACAAATCAATCAAGGACCCCTTGCTTGGATGACTTGTAGAATGCTTGTGATCTCGCCTTAGAGAAGGACCTATATGAGGATCACAAATAGAAAGAAAGAAGAAAAACTCTCTAGATCAAGTGATCTATATGTTAGAAAAGAATGAGAGTGTATGAGAGATTTAGTAAGAAGAGGGGTGAGTTAGAATGAAGAAATTGCTCTCTATTTATAGGCAAATTTCTCCTCTGTTCCACGGATCCCACGGATCCATTCCACTTGGGATCCGTCTAGTGTAATCCTAGGGATCCGTGGTACGCCTCCTCTTGCCCATGGGTTTTTTTGGTTATAGGTCATGGGTTATGGGTTGGTCCATGGGTTTTCTTTAGATTCAATGTATCTAAGTATACATTGTATCAAGTCTTCTTTGGTATGGGTTAAGATCCATAGGTTATGGTCCATGGGTTATGGTTTTTACCCATCCTAATAAACTATTACGACAAATGCTTAATTATTACATTTTTGTATTTAAATGGCTATATGTAAATGATTTACAAAAATAACATGTATCCTTATAATTATACTTAAGATAACATTACATTTGTTATCAACAAAACACAAAGAGATCGCAAAATATTAATAAACATTTTTAAATTTTATTTGTATTAACAATCCTGGTCAATTTTCTCATTTAGTTTTGAGTTTTTGTTTTCAAGCTCAATGACACGATCATGGGAACTTTCAAAGCAACAGATAATTCTTGAAATTGAGAAGCAATAATAGAATACTTAGTAACAGTATAAAACATATCTTGAGCCACACAACTTGATATCAAGTTCTCATTTAAGATATGCATATTTTTCTTTTCAATTTCATTATATTTGAGTTTCCGTTCATAATTATTGACCTCAACTATCATTTCATCAAATTCCTTTTCCATTTCTTTAATCTCTGAGTCTATCCCCTTTTGAAGACTCTCAAATTGATTTTTTAATTGTTTAAAGAAAGGTATGACCTCAGTTAAATAACATTCTTTAGTTTGCTCAAAACCCCTCTCCCTTCTCCCTTAGTTAAATGCACTAGTGTATTCGGAGGATACACAGTAGCTGGAGGCACTTTCCTAAGGGGAGGGTTTGTTTCAACAAGTACATTTGCTTTTTGCTTATCCATGTCTTTTTTCCAAAAAACTTGTTTTGGGTTAATTGAGTTTGAGGCTTAAACATGTTCAGGGAAATCCAATTTTCTTTAGTGTAATCATGGGGTTTGACCATTATGTTTTGCTTTTTACACTTAGGATCTTTTAGCTTCTAATCCATTTTCTCCCTAGAGGCATTTTCTAATTTTCTATCCTCTTCCGTGTTTCCAATACATGATGGTGTTTTCCTAGGCTTGAGGATCTCATTACCATCATATACAATCGTATGGTAAGCTTTAGCCTTTTTACAGTATTCGGGGTTTGGCTCCTCTACTAGGGGAATACTATGCTTATCGCTTAAGACTTTGTGGTTAGTGATCATGTGAGCAGTCTGAATGGTGTTCCCTTGTACGTACAGTTTGTTTTCAAGTTTATTTTTCAACGTTTTTAGATTGGAAAAGTCATTCAAAAGTTTTGATTCCTTAGCATTAAATTCTTGTTTAAGCACTTTAACATTTTCTTGAAGTTCTTGCTTTTGCTTAACAGTTTTTGTAAGCTTTTCTTGTAAGGAGTTTAACTCTTGTTTTAACATTTCTTCTCTAAAATTACTTTTTCTAATAACTGTACGTATTTGGTTATCCATCTCCTGCTCACGGGTGGTCAATTCAAACTTAACACGTTGTTCATATATAGCAAATTGTTCTTTATAGGCATTTAGTTCAGAAATAATAGAATCATCAGGGGCACATGCAGTGAATTCATAAAAAATATAGTCATCATTGACTGCAGAAGATGCATTACTTGGTACAATTTCACTTTCATTTTGTTTCACATATTGCTCATATGGGACAACATTGATATTACCCATATTTTCAATATCTGATTCAATAATTTCTGTTGATTGTACTTTGTCGTGCATCTTTTGCACATCAACATCATCGTATAGTTTTAATACCTCTGAGATGATAGATTCCATGGAAGGAGTGGCCTGTTTAGGTGAAGAAGCCCTTGGAGTTACCGTTGGTGAGATATTAGCCATGAAGATGGTCTGGGCAGTTAGTTCATCATCAACATCTGAATCAAATGCATCATAGTCTGCGACTTGAAATGCATTGGGATTGTTCTGACCCATACCTGCCGGCTGTCATCCACATCAGCATCATAAGTTCTGCATTTCCTCGAGAAATAGCAATTCTTCCTCATTCAACATTGCTCCACTGTCTTGAGCTTGGACCAGCAACATCTTGTCCCTAAAGTACTCTGCATTTTGTAGACGTTTTGGAAGAGTGCAATTCCTGGCGATGTGTCCTTCTCCACCACAGTTGTAACATTTAATGGACTTTACTTGACCTTGAGCTATGTTCCTTCCACGATTCTGATTACCCATATATCCACCACTACCACCAGCATTCCCATATCCAGTACCAGCATTCCCAAATCCAGCTTCAGTAATCCCATATCCAGCTCCAACGTTCCCTTGCTCATTATGTGGAAGGTATGCATTTTGTCTTCCTTGCACATTTTGTACCACTATCTTTCCTTCTTTAACAATAGCATGATTGTGAAGATTTGACGCAGTTCTGAAATGATTGTTGGTATGTGGGGTGAGATTCAAGTTTTGCTTGACTATAAGAGCCAGTTGATTGACAAAGTGTTCCATGACTGCTTCAGCATCAGGAAGCTTATATCCTGGATCAGGAATGAGCTTGTGGTTACCATTTCCAGTAGGTATGACTTGCGATGCTTTGGTAGTAATCCCTACATTGGTGTAGAATGCAGTTGAGTCATTTGAAGAGCTTGCATCACCAGCATTGGTTTTGAACTTTTCCATGATCATTCGCTCAAATGAAGCATGTTTCTCATTTTGTAGTAAATAAGCATACAGTTGCTCATAATTGGTGTTCCTCAATCCTTTGTTAAGTTTGACTACAGTGACAAATTTGTGCCATTCAGGATTCATGTTGTTCACAAACTTTGAATTTAGCTGGATATTTGGCATTGTCATTTTGATATTCCTCATGTCATTCACGAGCTGTGGAATCTCACATAGTATTCAGTGACATTTTCTCCTGGGTTCATTTTGAAGTTCTCAAAATCATCATACAGTTGAGACTCTCTGTCTTCTTTAGTTAATTCTGAACCGGAGAGAAGCATCTTGACATTGTCCCAAACTGCTTTGGCTTCAGTGTTGTGATTGATTAACTTGTAGATGTCCTTTGGTAGACCCTGAAGTACAATGTTTGAAGCCCTAATATCAGCATCGTATCTCTTTTTCTCCTTGTCAGTAAGCTCATCATATGGTTTTGGTCAATCCAATCCTAATGTCACTGAGCCATCAGCAGCAGTCTCGAGTATGTCTTTGGTAGTCTCAACTTGGTACGGTCCTTCATCAATTGATTTGAGAATGTTGACCCCATTTTCTTTACCCAAGTAGTACAACCTAATTTGTTGAGCCCATGAGTCATAATCAGTTCTGTCTAGCATAGGTGGACGAGTATCGGATCCAGCAGCTTGAACATCTTCAGCAACAGAAGAGATGATAGTAGGTACATTGGTAGACATGATTACTGATTCTACGGGATTTTAAAACTCTTTGATTAAACCGGGAAATAGATTCTTTCACTGGATTTTACTAAATCAAGAGAAAATCGTAAAACGTAACACGAAGAAAACACTAAATCTCAACAGAAAAATCGCTCAAAGTGACAAGTTGCTTCAGCCAACAAATTGCTCAAAACAGACAAGTCGCTCCAACTAACAAATTGCTTATACTGACAAATCGCTTGATAAGACAAATCGCTTAAACAATCAACTCGCTTCAATAAGCAAGTCGCTTAACCATACAAGTCGCTTAAACCAGCAAATCGCTTAAATGACAAATCGCTTAAACTACAATTCGCTTAAATAAACAAGTCGCTTAAAGTGACAAATCGCCTCTCCGCATAACTCGCACAAGTACAACCACTAGCCTGACAAATCGCTTAAACAAGTGATTCTTAACAGACACAAGTCGCTTCCAACCAAGGACAAATCACTCGTCAGAAAAAGTGTACGAGGCACAAGTCGCTTCCTTTAACACAAACAAAACGCCACTTTTTAATTCAAAACCAATCCAACCACAGTGATTCAAGCCTTCCAAATCACAACCTAAACACTTATGATGATTCTAAACACAAAAGTACAATCAAAATCCAAACTTTAACACTGGAAATGGTCCAAATGATGCAAATACCACTAAACTTTTTTGATAACGCTACACGCGTCGTTCGGGGTCAAAGGAACTTCCTTTTCGTCGAGCAAGTTTTTCAACACCCTAGGCAGTGAACCTAATCGTTGTAGTGTAGTAATTAGGGTAAGCCAAGGATATTAATATCGTTCTCTAGGGGAATAGGAATGCTAGTAAGAAGTTACTATGCTAAGGTTGGGGTTGAGGAAGATTATTTAGGAAATTAAAAGGTACGAATCTCGGGGTTTGGATTTGGGGGTTGGTATTGCTACTGATTACTCTACTTATCTAATTATCTAGTCTAAGGTGTATGTAGTCCATGTCTAATTATTGTGTGCTCGTATGATAGTTTAAAGATGTGTTTACTTAGGTTTTACTACTCCTTAATTATCTCCTATTGGTGGTTGAATTGTCACGTCCTTATTCTTAGTTGCGTTGTGTGTCTAAAGTCGTAGGGTATGCGTATGTTACCTAACTCTTTGAACTTACCAAAGGGTCTCGTCTACAAAACCCACTAGGGATAATAAACTCTTACTCTAAGGCACTCTTTGGATGGTTTAGCTTACAACTACTCAAGGAGCTATATTCTAAGGTTCACAAAGATTTAATCAAGCATTAAGTACACAACGAATGACCTATCACATTACTAGATCATTAATCAACTAAGATAAGAGACAACCAATCAATATTCAATAATTAAATTTCATATTCCCTAAGCAAACACACAAGTAAATTAGCCGGACATGGAAAACATGCAAGCATACACACAAATAATCAAAGACATAATTGAATTAATGAAGTAAAACACTTATCTTGGTGTAAGATAGGGTTTGGAACCCTAAAATACTGTACAAGACAGCCTTGGTTCGGTTTAGGTTTTTACTCCAAAAGACTACACACCAATACTGAAAAAATTCGGATTCTATATATAAGATTACACATGCGACGGCGTCACCTTATGTTTTGTGACGCCGTCGGGTCGCCGTCATTAGGGTTTCGTCTTGGCCACGTTAGACTTGCGACGGCACCTTGTGCTTGTGACGCCGTCCTCTTCAGCTTCTGACGGCCGATGCAGTTGAATCTAGGCCGTCTGAGTTGCGACGACCTACTCTTTTATAACTTGACGTCGTCACTTGAAAATAAGAGTTTTGGCTTCGTCCCGTCGCAAATTCCTCCGACGGCGTCGCAGATAAGCAGTGACGCCGTCACCTTGTATTTTCAGCAGCTGGAGTGTCTCGATTCTTGACTTTGGCCATTTTCTTCGTATATCCGCGCCTTTTGGTCCAAATAAGTGCCATTACAGCAATTTGCCTTCACGAGACCTAAAAAGTGAAAAGGAACGATATTAAGTAATAACGGATACAAAAGTGATCAAATAAGGGCTTAAACGATCCCTCAAAAAGGTACCTTTTAAAACCTTATCAAATATCCCTACACTTGGTATTTGCTTGTCCTCAAGCAAATGTGCTTTTAGCCAATTAATTTATAAGTTAGGGGTCATGAAGCATTGGTTTAAAACAGTCCACAACACATATAAGCCCCGCAAAAGTCATAACAAGCACGGAAATTACATACTAGCACCTCACATGGGGTGTTTGGATACTCACATCTCTCGGGTGTATATGAAATATAACAAGTTGGAAATGGAAGATAAACACTCATTAACCGGTCCTAGTACATAGATTACCATAGGCTTGAGAATAGATCAAACCTCCATCGCTTTGGCGTAAGCACCTAGAAAAGACTATCAAAGAGGTCTTTAAAGGGTTGTAACGTTAGGCTTACGGTAGGGAAACAAAGGGTTTGGTGGGATAGGCTTTTAAGTGGTGGCAAGTCAAAAATCTCTATGTTAAATGCATACGAAGAATGGCGTTGCTAAGCCAAGACTCGACACTCTAGACTTTAGCTAACTGAAACAAACAAACATAAATTTAAAGGATAGGCTCTGAGGGGTTAACTAGGGGTATCGTGTACTAAAGGTGAGTACAACGCAAAGGGTGTGAGGGAATTACTCAACCGAGGTGGAAGAAGTAATTATATTACGGGTATCAAACAAGGGTTATCCTAATGCCTCTTATCATTTAGTTATTCCTAACTACACAAGTGTAGTCTTACTAGCGATCTCGGAATGCATCACAAAACAAGTTCTAGAATCTAATATACTACCGGTTCACACTCTAAGCATTAAAGATGAATGCTTTAATTCCTACTAATCTAAGGGCGATCCTCGCATTTTTGGTGGAATTTAGGTGGTAAAGGGTTTTTGTGCTAGTCATGCAACTTCCTATCCGTGAGACGCTCTTGTTAAAACTAATGGCCCACTCCTATATGTAATGAAAAATTAAAAATTTGGTGCCAAAATTACCTTAACCGACATTTTCTCATGGTTTATTATACAAATACAATTGGACAAAGCAAATAATCAAGGATAAGCATAGTTTCAAAGTTCCCGTTTTATTTTCCCTCCCTACACTTAAACTGAACATTGTCCCTAATGTTCCCCGAAAGTATCAAAGTTATAATAATGGAAGGTAATTAAAAACGAAAGAAACTAATACTCCCCTGATTAGCTCGGTAGGATCCGTGTAAAGTAGTGGTTAAATCCTTTCCAAGAAGAATTTATGCGTGAAAAGCTCCTTCCAATCTTATGTAACTTCTTCTTGATAACTTAAACCTGCACATTTGAAGAAAACAAACGAAACCTTCGCGTAAAATCGGTGGTAATAATATATATAAGACTCGATTTAAACTAGGATATAATGCTTGTGGAATGGATGTTTACGGAATTTCTGGAAAATTAAGACCTGGAAAATTCCAAAAATTTATAAGTGGCTCAGAAAACGAGAAAAAGTAATCTGATGTTTTTACTCCTTCCTGACGCCGTCAGGTTGCAATCCGACGTCAGTTATCCTGACAAAAACTGGTCTGCGATTTTCTGTAAAATTTACATCTTTAGAATCTGGAAAAATTTCTGCAAAACATCCATTATGACTCGATACAAGCATTTGACTCGAACAAACACACATATATATCTTTTAGTTAATTGTTATTCTCATGTTTACGTTTCTTTTGAAAATGTGTGTAATCCTCCCTACACTTATCCCTTATGTAAAATACCTTTATATGCAATTAATACGAGGTTAAAAACAAAATAAAGCATTTTTACAAATTTAAACATGAGAATAAACAATCAATAAAAGACATATGACACTAACAAGCAAACAATTAAGCATGGGTTGCCTCCCACGAAGCGCTTTTCTTTATTTAAGAGTCTTGTAGCTAGACTCGTAGTCGGTAACTCCTACGTCCGATATAAGTAATCCTATCCTCAACAATGTCATGAGGATCAAACTTATCATTCAAGTTCCTAGTAGTACGTTCGGTTAGATATGCCTTTTCAAACTTCTCTCCATCGGGATCATAGATTGTTATCCTAATGTGCCACTCTCCATCACCGTCACTAGGCGGTCTATCCCAATCCCATTTGTGTTTAGATTTCTCAACTTTCCACTTATTCATGACAAGGTTGATGGGCAAGCTTCCTAGGAACTCGGTCATCTTCGAACGGGTTCACTTCCATGTCCCTAGCCATTTCTTTTTCTTGGAAAGTTGCTTTACTAGTGAAGGTTTCATCTAGGTAAAAAGGTCTTTGGGGACCTATGAGGTTCTTATCTATCCAAGGTCCATATCTAGAAGGCTCTCTATCCAACCTAATCTCATGTGGGATTTCCTCTTCTTTGTAGTACGTATGCTTTTAGACATCGCAAATTGACCTAGCACTTCCCTCTCCTACCACTATCTTGGACATCTTACAATCGATGATGGCACTCGCGGTAGCTAAGAATCCTCTTCCTACTAGTAATGGGCATGTCGGGTCCTTATTCATGTCTAGCACATGAAAGTCGGCCAAAAGAGTCAACTCTCCTACGTGTACTACCATGTCTTTTATTATTCCTACCGGACGTGCAACACTACCGTCCGCTAGACCTAAGATGGTTTCCGTTGGTTCTATTTTACCTAAGTTAAGGCTTCTATGGAGGGACAACGGAACAAGATTGATGCATGACCCTAAGTCGGCTACAGCGTCGAGAGGTTTGGAAGTTCCAAGCCTACACGGAAGAGTAAATAGCCCGGGATCGTCTAACTTCTTAGGTAAATTATTTCGCACAAAAGCGGACCCATGTTTTCCAAGCTTAAGTTCTAACTCATATTTTTCTTTTAAAGCATTATAATAAGGTGCATGAGCTAAGACCTCAAGAATCGGTTTTTCTTGATGGAGTTCCTTGTACTCCTCCTCTAAACTAGGTTTGGATTCTTGGTTGACGGGTTTCTCAAAAGTAGGTTCTACCAATGGTGCAGGGCCTTGGTCGGGAAGCTCAATGGTGTTCCTATAGCCTAGGTGGCTTGGTCTCGAGTATTCACCAAGAGTACGGGCTCTTGGCGGGTCAATTGGTGGTGGATTGATGAATGGTGGGTGGTTATCACCTTTCATGATGAAAAGTGATAGGGTTACGAACAAAGGTCACGAAGAAGGGGGATAGACTAAGAGAAAGCTAAAAATGAGAAAAAATTTTACTTGAGAAACCTAAACGAGGTGGACTACTAACTAGCTATTCTATTCCCCGGCAACGGCGCCAAAAACTTGATAACGCTACACGCGTCGTTCGGGGTCAAAGGAACTTCCTTTTCGTCGAGCAAGTTTTTCAACACCCTAGGCAGTGAACCTAATCATTTTAGTGTAGTAATTAGGGTAAGCCACGAGTATTAATATCGTTCTCTAGGGGAATAGGAATGCTAGTAAGAAGTTACTATGCTAAGGTTGGGGTTGAGGAAGATTATTTTTTATCTTTTTATGTTTTTTAGGAAATTGAAAGGGACGAATCTCGGGGTTTGGATTTGGAGGTTGGTATTGCTACCGATTACTCTACTTATCTAATTATCTAGTCTAAGGTGTATGTAGTCTATGTCTAATTATTGTGTGCTCGTATGATAGTTTAAAGATGTGTTTACTTAGGTTTTACTACTCCTTAATTATCTCCTATGGGTGGTTGAATTGTCACGTCCTTATTCTTAGTTGCGTTGTGTGTCTAAAGTCGTAGGGTATGCGTATGTTCCCTAACTCTTTGAACTTACCAAAGGGTCTCGTCTACAAAACCCACTAGGGATAATAAACTCTTACTCTAAGGCACTCTTTGGATGGTTTAGCTTACAACTACTCAAGGAGCTATATTCTAAGGTTCACAAAGATTTAATCAAGCATTAAGTACACAACGAATGACCTATCGCATTACTAGATCATTAATCAACTAAGATAAGAGACAACCAATCAATATTCAATAATTAAATTTCATATTCCCTAAGCAAACACACAAGTAAATTAGCCGGACATGGAAAACATGCAAGCATACACACAAATAATCAAAGACATAATTGAATTAATGAAGTAAAACACTTATCTTGGTGTAAGATAGGGTTCGGAACCCTAAAATACTGTACAAGACAGCCTTGGTTCGGTTTAGGTTTTTACTCCAAAAGACTACACACCAATACTGAAAAAATTCGGATTCTATATATAAGATTACACATGCGACGGCGTCACCTTATGTTTTGTGACGCCGTCGGGTCGCCGTCATTATGGTTTCGTCTTGGCCACGTTAGACTTGCGACGGCGTCACCTTGTGCTTGTGACGCCGTCCTCTTCAGCTTCTGACGCCGTCTGGATTGAATCTAGGCCGTCTGAGTTGCGACGGCCTTCTCTTTTATAACTTGACGTCGTCACTTGAAAATAAGAGTTTTGGCTTCTGTCCCGTCGCAAATTCCTCCGACGGCATCGCAGATAAGCAGTGACGCCGTCACCTTGTATTTTCAGCAGCTGGAGTGTCTCAATTCTTGAGTTTGGCCATTTTCTTCGTATATCCGCGCCTTTTCGTTCAAATAAGTGCCATTATAGCAATTTGCCTTCGCGAGACCTAAAAAGTGAAAAGGAACGATATTAAGTAATAACGGATACAAAAGTGATCAAATAAGGGCTTAAACGACCCCTTAAAAAGGTACCTTTTAAAACCTTATCATTTTTCAAACCCAAAAACAATATAAAACCACTAGAAATCCAAGAACATGTAAGAGGGATGATCAAACCATGGCTCTTGATACCATTTGTAGCATATTGGATTTCACAAACACATCAAACCATAGTATATATGGGGCATATGGCTTAGGGTTTAGTGAGAGAAAGTTAAGAGGTTTAGGAAGCTTAGTGAGAGAAAGAAAAATCTTATTATGAGCTCCAACCCTCTACCTTGTGAGGTAGTGGGTATTTATAATATCTTACAAAATACGCCTCCTACGGGCTGTGGATCAGGCATACAGTGGGTAAAGACCCGTCCGTACTCCACGGTGTTACTTAACTAAATACTAACTAACATATAATGACTACGACTACGAGCTTTCTAACGATTACATATACTTGAGGTGACCGACACTTTAACAACTGGATTTTTTAAATCCTAACAAAAAACCACTAGAAATCCAAGAACATGTAAGATAGATGATCAAATCATGGCTCTTGATACTAATTGTTACATATTGGTTTTTACAAACACACAATCAACCACAAATAAAGGTCGAATAGTTTAAGTTCTAGAGAGAGAAAGTGGAAGAGAGTTGGGAACTTTAGTGAGACAAAGAAAAATATTTTATGAAAGCTCCAATCCTTTGCCTTGCAAGGCAAAGGGTATTTATAGTTCTTACATGAAACGCCTCCTACGGGCTGTGGATCAGGCATACAGTGGGTAAAGACTCGTCTGTCCACCACGGTGTTAATTAATTAACTACTGACTATCACTAAATGATTACGACTATGAGCTTTCTAACGAATACATATACTTGAGGTGACTAACTCTTTAACTACCGGATTTTCTAAATCCTAACAACAATTTAAACAAGCTACAACATAATCCAAAATATAAAATAATTAAACACATAATTAATGTTATTTTTAAAAACACCCTAAAATAAAAAGTACATGTTATTATACCCATTAATAAAACACACAAAGCTTCATACAAGCTAACAAGTTGATGGTACACACAGTTTTGAAAACCGGACGGACCAACTGGTTCAACCGGGAACCGGTGTCGCCACCGGTTCGGCTAACCAATAAAAGTCATTCGAAAGCGAATCAGATAGAACCCGTTGAAACCGATACAAACTGGTGAATCAGGCCTCATCGAGATCTATTTCTCCGGTTAATCGTTACAAGGTACCCGCCGCTGCAACGCGCGGGTACCCTGCTATACTATATATAAAGGAAAAACCAAAGAGTGAAAAGTGAAAATTTGAAACTAAAAATGAAAATGTTGAAAAAATATATTTCAAAAGGAAACCACTAATACACAACGAAAACCTGGTTGACCCGGGACGCTTAAAGCCCGACGGGTTGACCCGGGACGCTTCAAGCCCGGCGGGTTGACCCGGTTTAATTTGACCCGTTTTAAATCGACCCATTTTTTGACCGGAACGGTTCAACCGGTTGAACCATCCGGGTTCGAACCGGGTCTCAAAACATTATGTTTAATCCCCAAATCTTCAAACTTTTCTTATTTTTCGTTTATAGAATGGGTACTCGTCTAGAATAAGGAAATGACTAGAAGTGTACCTGCGCAATGCGGTGACAGATACCCGGTGACTTTTGTGGCTGATGCGGTGGGCTGATGTGTTTCTAAGAGTTTGTGTATTTTTTTTGTTTAGAGAGAGCGTGGTTAAATGGTTTGTGTGTTTTTTTGTGTCATGTTTAAGGTTTTATATACCTGTCTACCACTAAAACCACAAGATCTACCACAATACCACATATAAATGAACACATAAAAAGCATTGATTCTGACGTACTGTGGCGGCCGAGGAGGATCTGATGGTGGTGTACCTAAGAAGATGGTTTCTTAATAGAGAAAGAAAACAAAATAGCATTTTTTTGTCTAAATATGTGTCGTATGTTATTTTATTTTAATTTGATTTTATAACCAATAAGCTGTTATAATAGGCTATATAAATGTTAGTGGTTACAAGTTTGTGGAAAACTAGAATGGGGGGTTGAATAGTTTTACCGATTAAAACCTCATTTTAAAGTATTTAGATCGACTTATGTCAATCTATTTAGTATGTGTGTTGGATATTTATAGATGAGCATATAAGTAAGTTATACAAAAGATAAAGAGTAAAGGAACACAAAACCATGACACGAGTATTTATAGTGGTTCGGATACAAGGACATCTTCCTTGCCCTACTCCACTCCCCGAGTACCCTACTCGAGAGTTTGTAAGCACTGTACAACACAAGTTCCTTAATGTGGCGGAGAAGCCTTCACAACGTCTCATACTCTTTATCCGGTACAAGGCTAGACACCGAGTTCTTCTACGAGTTAGAACCAAACCTCTCACAACTTCTCCTACACTTTATCCGGTACAAGACTAGATACCGGGTTCCATTACAAATGAGGAACTACTACCCAACACTACACCACAACACAACTACCCCAAATGAGACACTTCTTGTTACAACACTAGAGAGGATATCAACATCCTCTAACCTAACCTACATAACTTGTACATCGATGCACCATATCGAATGTACACTTTTGGCACCTTTCACTGATGCCTTCAACACGACACTTCGACACCTTTCACTAATGCCTTCAATACGACACTTCTATGGAGGGAGGAAAGAACTATCAACAAGATGCACTTCAGTGGTCTTGATGATGATGAAGCTTAGCAACTCATGACCTTGAGCTTGCACGTCTTCAAGAGGTGGTGATCTCGCCTTTAAGAGGAACATAGAGAATCACACAAACATAAAACTACATAGAATGATCCTTTCGATATGTGGTTAGTTATGTTAGAATACTGGGAGAAAGTATATCTAAGAGTAGTAGTGAGCAAGAGAGAAATGGCTCACTATTTATAGATAAAACATGTCTACTGTCCCCACAGTTCCCGCGGATCCCTCACCAGAGGTATCCGGCTAGTGCAAATCTTGGGATCCAGCTCTTTGGGTCAGTTTAGTCCAGATTTTAGGTTGCAAACCGTGTTATGGGTTATGGGTTATGGGTATTGGATTATGAATACCCAACAAGATGCAATGTACCTAGTCATTGGGTTATGGATCTTGGGTCATGGGTCATGGACTTTGGGTCATGGATCATGGATAATACCCAACATGACTTCATGCATGATGTCATGCAATGGCTCATGGGTTATGGATCATGCTCCATGGGTATGGGTTATGGACTTTGGTTTTTACCCAACAACATTCGTTGTACCTAGTCAATGGGCCATGACTCATGGACTTTGGTTTTTACCCATTACTGCATATACAAAGTACATATACATTTCTATAAATTGTAAACACTAGTTGTTATACATACACATTTCTATAAGATGTAAATAATATTATTTGTTAGTGTTTTATAAAAATGTCTTTGGTTTTATAACTTATTTACTAAACATGTTTTGATGGTTTTAATATGTTTAATAAAAGTGTGTTAGTAAACTATTGGCTCAAAGCTTTTACGTATTTTATTTGTTTCGTTAAAATGATTTTACGTTTGTTATCAAAAAAACATTAGAAGATCGTAAAATATAAATAAACGTTTTTATGGTTTATTTGTATTAACAGTCTTTTCCCTTTTTGTTGTTGACAAAACATAAGATTATTTTAAGAAGAAAAAAAAATTCGTAAAAATTTGAATTCAAGTTTTTACTCTCTTCTCCCCCTTTTTGTCGAAACAAAAAGAGGACGTAGTAAGATGAGAGAAAGATTCTTGTCTTAGCTCCCCCTTGACAGATGCTCCCCTTTGTTGAGGGCGTCAAGTAATTTGGAAGACTAAATGAGTGTGTTGCAATTATTTTTGCAATGGTTTCCTATTTGACGAAGTGCTCCCCATTGACGAGTGCTCCCTTTTGATGAGGGCGTCAAGTAATTCGAAAAAGCTATGTGAATGTATTGCAAGAGTTTTTGCAATGCTTTGCTTTGACGAAAAGCTCCCCCTTGTTGAGGGTGTCAAAGTCTTCATGTGCATTTTGAAAATATACAAAACAAAGGTTTGAAAACAAGTATATGGTGCATTGTTTCCTGCAAATAAGATTTACATTAGACAAAAAAATATGCTTCTGTTGGACGGTTCCGGTGGATCCTTTCTGTGAGGGATCCTTCTAGGCTAAATTCTGGGAATCGTGTACCTGCATTCAATTGGCGGCAATGTAGATATAAATAGTGTCGTAAACGTCCAAATGAGTTATGTATTGTTGCACCAAACATATTCACATAACTATATAGCATACAACATGTAGTTTCATTCAATAAAACAAGAGAAATAATACACATATCTCTAAAACTAAGAAAATAATACAAACATGTAATAAATTCCCTAACAATTTCTAAGTTGTGCCTAAGACTAGATGAGAACACAACTTGTGCTTGTATTCCTAAGTTTTAGGGATGTTTAGATCTGTTGATTTCATCAAAACGTTCGATAAGGTGATAAAACAAGAAACGTAATTCGTCACGTACTTCATGAACTAATCCTTCGACATGTTGACAATGAAAACAATCATTGTCATGGCTAGGGAATGGTGCGGTTTGAGGTGGAAGGTTTGATGAGGAAGGTGGAGGTTCCACAAAATATGGAGGGATTTGTGGAGGCAAGTTTGATGATGTTGGAGGTGGTTCAACTAAGGGTGAAGGTGGTGGAATATGTGTTGATGGTGGAGGTAAAGAAGTATCTACTTCCATATGGACTGGTTTTTGACTTTGGTGATTCCTCATAATATAAAATGGACCATTTGAGGGTGAGGGAGAGTAGGACTTGGTTGCTAGTGTGGTTTCAACACCAAAGTTTTGGTGACAAGGTTGTTGTGACACCATTTTCTCAATTGAGGATAATGTCGGCAATGGTGGTGGATGAGAAGGCCTATGTGGTAAGTCCTCCAAGTTGTAAAGGTTTGGGGATGAAAGTGGGGTGGTGAAAGAGATAGCTCTAGGTACTAGAGGTGATGGTTTAGTAGAGGTAGGGGTATTTGGTTTAGGAGGTATGGTAGTGTTTGGCAAAGGTTGTCTTGTGGGAACAATCCTTTTGGGAGTTGGTCTGATTGGTAGAGTTGGTTGTGAGGGAGTTCTAGCGTTTGAGGCTTTTAATGGGTGATGATTCGGTTGAGGAGATTTCATGAAAAACCCGAGCAGTTTTCTTGGGAGGTCCTTTGGTTGATGAGTTAGCACTAGGAGCTTTCCTCATAGTGAAATGGTAGAAAGGATAGGTGTAAAAAGAAGACTTTATCTACTGAGAATGAGTGTGTGAATGGTGATTTGGAAGTTCTAACATAAGTGGTTTATAAAGAAAGAGATTTGGCAAGTGAGTTAAGGCTTAAACCACTAAAATCTTTCAAATTGCAATGATTTGCATGCACAAGAGTCAACTACAGAGTTGTACTGATCTAGGGAGTCATTTAAGACAATTTGAAGTGTTTAGATTAACAAAGAGGGTTTGAAATGATTATATCAAGTAGGATTGTTAAGTCTGAGCAGACGGTTCTCACGGATCCCTCACTTTAGGGATCCGGCTAGGCAAAAACCGAGGATCCGGTTCTCAAGAGCCAAGAAGAGGAATGATGAGGCTCTAGTAAGGTCTAGTACCTCTATATCTTGAGTGTTTTTAGTCTCTTCCGGTGTCTTAAAAGATATGAGACTTAAATGATCAAGTGTAATGAGTGAGGATAGCTAATGATGCCTTTTATGGAAAGAAATGGAGTTTTCATGAATACCAATGGGTTATCAAGGATGACACTAAGAATTTTGAAGGTGTCAAATGATCCTAGAGACCAGATGGTGATCTAAGGAAAATTTAGAAAATTCGTTAAAAATCACAAGAAATTAAAAAAACTAGTCTTTAGACCATTTCAAGATCAAGATGACTAAAATCAATTTACTAAAATTGAGATAAATATCAAACTAAGTGTTTTGAGATGAGAGGAATAATGTGTGAACATTGGAACGGAAAGATGGTGAGTTTTGAAATAATGATAAATCAAAAATATCTTGAATGTGATCCTAAGTTATTCATGAGTGAGTGTGAGATCAACTAAGGCTAAGGAAAGTTTAAGTGATCTTAATTAAGCATGTTTAACTAGTTCAATAAGGTATGGATGGTTGGGTTGATGTAATGAAAGGAAAGAATCACTTCTTTCTGCCCAGATCCTACGGATCCTTCAATTGAGGGATCCGGCTAGTTATAAGCCAGGGATCCGGCATCTGGGACAGACTACTTAACAGTGAGCGTGCAATATTTTGCTCTAGGTATCAAGTTTTGAAACTAATGATTTTCAAAGTAACTATACATGTATACAATTAAAAACATAGTAAACATAGCATATATAAACAACCTATGGGTGAGCAAACGAGATAATGATCATATATCAAAAAGAGAACAATCAAGTAATCTTGCATAAAGTAATGAAAATACATTGTTTTAACAATTGTAAAACATCTAAAATAACCAGAAAAGAAAGTAATGGGGTACAATGTTTCTTTTGTCAATCTCTTCACTTCTTCTTCTTTCCCGAGTTCATGAGAAAATGAGTTAGACACTTGAACATCCCTTTTGTTTGCTTGAATTCATCGGATTCATTTGGAAGAGTGGGAAGTTGTTCAAAGTAGGTCATAGGGTCGATTTGATAATTAGAAACGGGGTTGACTTCAACATCTACATCTTCATCTTCCTACGAAGAGTCCGAGAGAGGACGAGGCCTTTTCCCATTGATCATGAAGTGTTTGGAGAGTTTTTTGGTGAGAGGTACCATAACATGGTTGGCGAGAAAGTGATCATCGGTAATAGGAGTGGGTTGCATTCTACTATGTTGGGATTTATATTTGAGTTGATAAGACAAAACGTGTGAAAGATGAAGGACTAATGAAGACTAAGAAAGAATTCTTCAAATGATTGATAACATCAAATAGTCCTGAATATTGAGTGTCAATTTCCCCCGTTAATGCTCGTTATTTATATCATTTATATGGATTTACGCTTGTTTTCCATTGTTTTCCACTTTCAGGTAAATTACGAGCATTGGAGCTAAAGAGACGCAGAAATGGAAACATATCTAAATATTTATCACAATATGCTATTTTGAAGAAGTTACGGCGTAACTCATCTCTCACATTACGCCGTAACTATTGCGTGACTCAGTATTTCAACTTATCAGAAGGTTACGGCGTAACTCTTTCCAGAGGTTACGACGTAACTACATTAGGTCAAAAGAGGTTTCACGCCGCTGATACTTACGCCGTAACTGCTGTATTACTTACGACGTAACCGAGTTTATTGAAGACTACGGTGTAACCACTCATTAGGTTACGCCGTAACCAGCAGATCTAGTGCGTTTTACGAAGAAATAGAAGGTTACGGCGTAACTCATATATTGGTTACGCCATAACCCAGATCTGGCCTATAAATACCCCACGAGTTCCAGCATTTCTAATCATCCCATTCCACACATAACACACTGAGAACGTGGGAAAAAGCGCAAGGCAGGTCTAGAGGAGCATACGGAGCTATTTCCAAGGGAGAAGTCACTCCATTACGATAAGCATTAACGTTTTATATTTCTTTTACTTTCAATTCATGTATTTCGTACCTTTGAATATCGAATTGATTTGCATGATTAATATGAGCGGCTAAGCACCTTTTGGTGCTAGCCTAGTTATGATTCCTTAATTGTTTTGTTTACGTTACCTTTACTTCCGTACAATTATTTCTAAGTGTATGCATGCATAGTTCATTCGTAGTCACCCTTGTTTCGGTAGTTTTGAATGGCGGTAGAGGCCAATTGCATAGGAGATATGACCAATTGACCCTAGGTGAGCGGAATGAGACGGGAAGGGTAAGATATGACCAACTAACGACCATTTATACTTGTGCGATTTGACCAACTGATCACTTATCGTTTGGATGAACTTAAGAATTGGGGGGTGTAGTGTTTAAGTTCCTAACGGCCGGGCACTCACTATTATGAATCTAGCATGTAGCGGTACTTAGTGACTTGGCTTAGGGGACCAGGAACAACAGGACTTATAACGGTGTGCCTGATTTCTCCTGTGGTGGCATCTTTGCTGATAGGTTAGGGTGAATTGACCAAATGTTGTCCTCTCGAATTTGACCGCACCTGAAGTAATTGGAAGTAAGTAGACGTAGACATAACTAGCTAGGATGATTAATTAGGTTAGCATCACTTCTCTCTATTGATTTCCCTTTACCATTTATCTGCTTTCATTTACTTTATTTTGCATTAGTAGTTTAATTAATTAAATCCCTATCGAAACCATTATTATTCTGTGACACTAGACTTAGTAATAATCCAACACACATAGCTCTTGGGACGACCTCGGCTTTACCAGTTACTACACTATACACGACCGGGTACACTGCCCGTTAGTGCACTAGGGTAGACCATAGGTATTGCGAGAGACTATAAATTTAAGACCTGGTCAGTAAAACCTGCATCAAGTTTTTGGCGCCGCTGCCGGGGAGTTATATTAGGATTGATATTAAGTCTTTAATTTCGTTTTAAACCTTTCTCACGATCATATTTCAAGTTTTCAGGTACCATGGAAGTTGTTAACATCGATGACCTCACTCTTGAGGAATACTTGGCGTTGACAAGAGCGGAACAAGGGCCGGGTCTCGTAAGACCGGCAATTAGAGCGGATGTCCGTTTCAAAATCAAAGACCAATTTATGAGGGAGCTTCGCGCTAACCCTTTTCAGGAAACAGGAACGAAGATGCATATGAGCACATTGAAAATGTCCTATACATCGCAAGCCTTTTCAACATTCCGGGCGTGTCTCATGATGCTGTTATGCTAAGGGTGTTCCCTATGACTCTCACTGGAGCTGCCAGGAGATGGATCGAGAGATTGCCCGCGGGGGAAATTAATACGTGGGTGCTACTAAAAAAACACTTTATTCAAAGATATTGCCCGTCGTAAAAAATTTCTAACCAGATTTTAGAGATCCATAATTTCAAACAAGACGACGAAACGCTGTATCAAGCTTGGGACAGATACAACAATTTTCTTTACAAGTGTCCTACCAATGATCTGAACAACCAGCAGAAGGTCAATATTTTCTACAAAGGAATTAACGTAACTACAAGTTAAATGCTGGACTATCAAGGACCTATCCTGAACATGACTCCTACTCTTGCAATTGAAGCCATTTAAAAAATGGCAGATCACTCTCAAAAATGGCACGACGGAGGAAGTAAAAGAAACTAAAGCGGTAGTTTTGACGGAATTGCAGCAATCGCCAGTAAAATTGAAAATCTTAGTCGAGATATGCTGAAAGTCATAGAAACCGTTCATGCCATCCAAGTAGGTTGTGAAAACTATGGGGGAGGACATCTTACAAAAAATTTCCTCATGTGGACGAAGAGAATATTGAAGAAGCTAAGTATAGAGAAAATTGACCATTTTACAGAGATAATCGAAATAGTAATGGTTATCGTGGAAATTACAACCGTGGGCCTTATGGAGAAAGAAAGCCCGGTCTTGAAGAAACAATTAATAAGTTTCTGGAAAGTTCAGCCCAAAGACAAAAGGAGCAAGATGAGTGGTTGAAAGAATTCCAGGAAAATACTAACAGGAACCTTTCCAAGCACGACACAACTCTGAAAAACCTAGAATCCATGGTGGAGAAACTCAGTGAAAAAGTAAGGAGGAATAACGATAAACCTGGGGGATCTAAACCAGCTACAGAATGTAAAGTGATTTTTGCTGATGATAAATCGAAAGTTCAGGCCATTGAAACGGGTTCGAGGTATGATTTCGTCGACAGATCTGAGTTACGCCGTAACCCGCCTAATGAGTTATGACATAACTATGTCTTTGACAGTGATAACGGGGTTATGAAGAACACTGAGGATAACGACTCTAGCGAATTACACCATAACCAAGAAACTCAGTTACGGCGTAACTGGGATATGTGGGCAGAAAAATTCCTTGAAGTAGAAGAATCAGGAAAGGACTGGTCCCATGACATCAACTTGTGCCCTCTACCCGAATCTAAGAAGAAATATCGCTGGTGTAAAATGATACCAGTTGCTAAGGGAGATTGGTACGATCTTTGGGCTTCTTGTGACCCGAGAAATGAGGTTTGTGATGGCGGAAGCAATAAACATAAGTACAACTATAACAAATTTATGTGGCCGGCATATACTGATGATGAAAGACTCGAGAAACTCTCCCTTGAAGATGAAGAAGAGCCACTCATAACTCACTGGTGTACTCCTGTCATCATAACTGAGGAAGAGTCTACACGAGCATGGCCTACATGCAACCCCTTCCGTGAATATTGCAATGGCGGGGATAGTGAAAGAGAGGAAGAATGGACATGCCCTCATGAGCGTGAAAGACATTGTATAAAGTTCGGTGACTTGGCATTTGCTGACTGGTACGCAATACAATTCGGGGATGCCAAGATTAACCCGAATCTCCTTAAGAAGCTAAAAATCGATTACGAGGAGCACATTCAAAAAAAGGAAGAGGCTAATAATGACATATACTGCACGGATGAGCATTTAAGTGAAACTGACAACAAGGAATTACGCAGTCACTGGTGCGAAAGAGTAAAATCTCATGGGGAAATTTTCCGGGCTTCATGCAACCCGTATGATGATATGTGTAACGGGGGAAGCAGCTCTGGGAGAATAGGAAAAGATGAATTCTTTTGGTCCTCAACTAATGATGAGGAGAGAACAAGTTTGCCTTGGCTGGACAACCTTGGATTCGATAGTTGGGTGAAGATTAAGTATGGACATGTGGACACGTTAACCAAAGAGAAGATTTGGAAGGAGTACATGGATCAAGAAAATTCAAACAACGAAAGTCTCAACAAAACGAGTGAAATAACGATTGAAAATGACAAAGAGTTGGTTAATGGTGAAAAAGAAGAATGCAAGCGCGTTCTAGTGGAGAATTTGCTCGATGAAGAATGGTTCAAGGGTACAGCTTCTGATGATGATGATATTGAAGGGATCCTAGAATACCTTCAGTTGCAAGGTAATGAGGAGTTTACTGATCCCGACGACGAAGCTTACGAACAAAGGAGGTGCAAACTTCTAGGGATTCCTTACAAAAGACCACCTCCAATTATAGTCGAAAGATATGAATTCACTCGCTACCACCTGGGACTGGAAGAGAAATTTTGTAAAGTCCGAAAAATCGAAACCAATGAATACATCCGTACTGCTTCGAATGTCGCCTGGATGAGGCATAACTTGATGAAAGATATTGAAGAAGTTGGGGAAGTCCAAAGGCCCCCAAAGAAGCCCCGCGGATCTGAGTCTAACTTAAAGACTCGTAAATAAAGAAAAGTGCCCTTTCGAGAGACAACCCGAATTATCCCTTTCTTTTGTTTTATTCCCTTTTCTGTTGGGTTTTATGTTTTCTAAATATTTTTGCAGGAAACGAGGAAGTAATTGCTGCTACAGTTTGCTGATCTGCACAGAGTTACGGCGTAACTCATCTTTGTGATTACGCCGTAACCAACATTTTAGCAGCAGAATTTTTGACGCATTACCAATTACGACGTAATACCATCTCATTGGTTACGCCGTAACTTCTCGCTTTGCAGGTCATTCCAGGTTTTGCCAGTTACAGCGTAACTCCCTCAAAAGAGTTACGACGTAACTTTCCTCTGCTTTAATTCTTTCATTTTAAAACACAGTAACCTTGTATTAGTTTTTAAATGAACTTTGTAGGTGTGTTCCCTGTAAAACCTTCACGAGACTTCACTCGTCCACTTGGGACACCAAGTGGTTTAAAAGGCTTGTTGCATGCGTTAAATGCAACCGTGATTCATACGAAAGTGAGTTAGGTTTGTTTTTCGTTTTTCATTTTTTTTATCTTTTTAGAATTATGCTTGTCGGTATTGTGATTTCAAGGATTGAAGTTTGTTCATGACGCTTATACGAAGGCACGTTTCTTTTTCGTGGGCCTTCTTCTTTATGGAGCAAATTTCAGGGAAGTTCTCGCTCTAATTCTACCTTTCTCTTCACCTTTATTTTAATGCCTAGTACTAAAGGGACTTTGTACAATTCAAGTGGGCGGACGGGAGTAGAATTATCTCTTGAACTTTATTTCGCCCTCATTTTTCTAGTTTATTTTAAAAAATTATGCGATTTTTAAATTTTTGACATGTTTTTCTTAACCTAACTGGATTAGACCTTAGCCGAGCACATACAACCCTTGATATTATATGGTGAGATTAGCCTTATCCGTTTCCAATATTTTACCCCAAATCCACCAAATTATGAGTGTGTCGGTAGCTTGTAAACTTTAGAACTTGTCATTTGCATCATTTCGAGATCATAGACGAGGTATATTGAGTTAGCTCGATGTATTTGGACTTTTCAGTTTTAGAAGGCAGTATTATAGGATTATCACCCAAACAGCCTACCATTGTGAGTCTATCGATTAGTCACCTCGACTTTTCGACCCCCATTTGAAACCCTTTTGTTGCACTCATCTTTAGTGCAAGATACACATAGATACACCCTTCTAAGACATTCCTTTCATTTTGTCAACCCGATATATTGTTTCGATACAGCTTAGCCTACCCTGTAGTCTTTATTTGTGATTGGGAAGTCATCATTTGCCTAAGTTCAAGGTTCGAGTGGAAAGGTTCGGAATTCACACTTTCACCGACAGCATTTATGAAGATCATTGAAGACCCCCCGAATTCCCATTGTTCATCTCATGTGGGGGGATATTATGTTATGTTGAAAAAACAATTGTTATGACTATGTTATTGTAAAGTGCGTGATTATAAGCACTATAGTATGAGCTTTATTTATTTAGTATCGAGGAGGCCACCTCGGTCACATTTGAAGATTGGAGTTGGTAGTTATGCCAACAGTTTAAGAAAAGGTAGTGTGCCCATCACGACGTCCTCTAATGACACATCTACCTTGCATTTCATGATCCGGTTTCTTGGCTTCTGAGCTTGAAATTTGGGCGGACGGTAAATGGTGATGACTTGGTTATAGGTTTAGACTACCTGCTTGTTTTTTATTTTACACCAATTATATATCCCATGTCTTATCCTACCATTTTAGTCATGAAGCGTGTCTAGGTGATGCAGCGAGCAATCTTTGGTGTCTTGGCCATGGATTTGGTCATGTATCATTGATTTTTTCCACTTCGCCGTGACATGTTAGTAATGACGAGTCACCCCTTAACCTTTGTCGTGTCTACCCATATTGCCTTCGAGAATTGTTTAGCCCTTAACTCTAGTGGTGGAGATTTGTGTAACCGCCAAGCTTATGATAGAATACATGCTATGACTGTGCAATTGAGTGATCACCCCGAAATTGACACTTAGAATAGTTGAGAGATTTGAGTGTTTGTTCCCCTTTCGTGAGGTGTTCGGCTTTGTTTTATTCTAGCATAAGGGATTTATCAACTCATATTTTCCAGGTTTGAGGGCAAGTAGAGTTCAAGTGGGGGGATATTTGATAACATCAAATAGTCCTGAATATTAAGTGTCAATTTCCCCCGTTAATGCTCGTTATTTATATCATTTATATGGATTTACGGTTGTTTTCCATTGTTTTCCACTTTCAAGTAAATTACGAGCATTGGAGCTAAAGAGACGCGGAAATGGAAACATATCTAAAGATTTATCACAATATGCTATTTTGAAGAAGTTACGGCGTAACTCATCGCTCACATTACGCCGTAACTATTGCGTGACTCAGTATGCCAACTTATCAGAAGGTTACGGCGTAACTCCTTCCAGAGGTTACGACGTAACTACATTAGGCCAAAAGAGGTTTAACGCCGCTGATACTTATGCCGTAACTGCTGCATTACTTACGACGTAACTGAGTTTATTGAAGACTACGGCGTAACCACCCATTAGGTTACGCCGTAACCAGCAGATGTAGTGCGTTTTACGAAGAAATAGAAGGTTACGGCGTAACTCATATATTGGTTACGCCGTAACCCAGATCTGGCATATAAATACCCTACGAATTCCAGCATTTTTAATCATCTCATTCCACACACAACACTCTGAGAACGTGGGAAAAAGCTCAAGGCAGGTCTAGAGGAGCATACGGAGCTGTTTCCAAGGGAGAAGTCACTCCATTATGATAAGCATTAGCGTTTTATATTTCTTTTACTTTCAATTCATGTATTTCGTACCTTTGAATATCAAATTGATTTGCATGATTAATATGAGCGGCTAAGCACCTTTTGGTGCTAGCCTAGTTATGATTAATTAATTGTTTTGTTTACGTTTACCTTTACTTCCGTACAATTATTTCTAAGTGTATGCATGCATAATTCATTGGTAGTCACCCTAGTTTCGGTAGTTTTGAATGGCGGTAGAGGCCAATTGCCTAGGAGATATGACCAACTGACCCTAGGTGAGCGGACTAAGACGGGAAGGGTAAGATATGACCAACTGACGACCCTTTCTACTTGTGCGATTTGACCAACTGATCACCTATCGTTTGGATGAACTTAAGAATTGGTGGGTGTAGTGTCTAAGTTCCTAACGGCGGGGCACTCAGTATTATGAATCTAGCATGTATCGGTACTTAATGACTTGGATTAGGGGACCAGGAACAACAGAACTTATGACGGTGCGCCTGATTTCTCCTGTGGTGGCATCTTTGCTGATAGGTTAGGGCGAATTGACCAAATGGTGTCCTCTCGAACTTAACCCCACCTGAAGTAATTGGAAGTAAGTAGACATAGACATAACTAGCTAGGATGATTAATTAGGTTAGCACCACTTCTCTCTATTGATTTCCCTTTACCATTTATCTGCATTCATTTACTTTATTTTGCATTAGTAGTTTAATTAATTAAATCCCTATCGAAACCATTATTATTCTGTGACACTAGACTTAGTAATAATCCCACACACATAGCTCTTGAGACGACCTCGGCTTTACCATTTACTACACTACACACGACCGGGTACACTGCCCGTTAGTGCACTAGGGTAGACCATAGGTATTGCGAGACACTATAAATTTAAGACCTGGTCCGTAAAACCTGCATCAATGATGAAGAATGAAACAGAAGGGACTTAATTGTTAAAGAAGAAATTATTATTTTGGTCCCTTGTAGTCATTTGTAACCCTAGTATCTCTATTATATAAAGAGATACAGGGAATTGGTTTTAGGGGGTGTCAAGATGTAAAACACCAAAGGCGTGTGTGTACCTAGGGCATGAGTTTGTAAACGCCTAGACTATAGTGTTAGTCGACTAGTTGGTTAGCCTTAAGGATCCATGATTCCTTGTTATAGATAGATAACACGTACTACCATTGATCAGGTAGTATTGGGGCTGTATTGGTTGTGGTTGTAATAGTGTAGGAGATGATGACGAAGAAACCTTGTTCAATAACAATTATGTTTTGATGTATTCCGCTGCGTATTATTGTTTATTGTTATTATGATCCTAGATAAGGTCTAAACAACCTCGAGTATCGATTCTAACATGTGGTATCAGAGCGGGTTGCTCTTGATATCTAAGATTTCGCAAGGTTTTTGGAAAAAGAAGAAAAATTCGAATCTAAAAAAAATTTCGTAATGCTTCTGCAGGTCAGTTTTCAAACAGGTATAACTTTTTCGTTAACCGTTGGATCGGGCTGTAATTTTGTCTGGAGCTTCTCTATATACCCATCTAACTTTTCACCAGAGGGATCTTTCATTTGAGGTCTGAGTCGAAAGTTATTCGGTGTTAAAAATGGCTGCTGAGAGAGGTATACAAAGTCAAATTTTTCTTGGGTTTCTAGGGTTCTTAGTGATACATGTTTATTATGGTTTGTCATTAATTGTTCCTCATGATTAATATTTGAGCAATTAATGTAATTAAAGGTTTTAAAAAACCCTAACTATTCTAAACCCTAGCCCATTATGAAAGTCGTTTTGAGATTTTATGGTTTCTCTTCAAAACATTGTGGTCTAAGGTTGTTGGTATATGCTTTGTCAAAACCCTAATGGCTTAGGGTTCGTTACTTGCTATCTTGCTGCTGTAATAACCTAAATATGATTGCTTCAAATACTTGCTGCTTCATTCACCTCAACCAGTTGGGTTCAGTGGGTATTTGCTTCATGATTAGAGGTATGCGAGGAGAAGTAATGAAGAGTAGTATGAAAAAGAAAGTAACGAGTTCGCTGCTACAAATGCTCGCACATGTTAACTGCTGCACGTTATTGATGTCTCTGCTGCTGGAAGTTACGATGACTGCTGCTCATACATGTTTATGTTGTCGATTATATGATTCGTTTATGGGCTGCTTGGTATTTGGAATTAATACTATTGGAGTATTATATAACTGTTCGATAGGCATATGTGATTGGAGAACAAAAGCAGCTATTATGGACGGTGATATATTTTAATTGGTCGATGGCTTGATGGTTTTTGCTACTGATTCATGCGTGTAAGTAACAAAGGACAAAGAACCAATGGCGAGTTACCATTGCTAGTTTATGCGAGATTACCACTGCTTGTCCTTTGATTTCCAATGATGTACAGTCAGTTTCCACTGCTCGTCTTTTTCGTTACCACTGCCTTCATGTTCGTTACCACTGTCAGTCTACAAAGGGTTAGTACTTCCAGAAGTGATTTTGGTAAAGAAGAGTTACGAGAAAAGGAAACTCAAGAAGCGTGGAAAACCTTGATCTTGGAAGCTGAAGTCATTTAACATGGAGGTTGATATAAGTGCTACAAGGGGTAGAATTAATTTGAAGCTTTAAATGATTAATTGCTGCTATTTCTTGGTATTGTTGGCTCAGATTATACTTCTTACTGTTCGAAGGATATTAGTACTGCTCGACATACATTACAACTGCTTGTGGTTATTGGTTTGAAGGTATGATTGATGACAAATGGTAAGTGTTGTGCATGAATTGGTATTTATATGCATGCAATTTGTTGTTGGATTTAAATAAATGGTGAAAGCATGACATTATTGATCACATACTTCATTATTTTTGGCAAAAGTGTACTGATCGTAGGATTACTCTATTCGTTAAGGTTTGCTTCAAGTTGTTGTCTATTGCATGATCTCCATTGGTCACTTAAAGTAACCTTATACTGATTTAGTTATTTGGTCAGTAGAGGATTGTTTTCTAATAAACAGTAGTGGGTCGGTTATTGTGTTTTTATTAATTTGTGGCTACTGATTGTGGTATGGGAGTCTACTGAGATGAAAACTTTGTGTTCAGATGGAGTTTTGTGGACATGATACATGGTTTGACATTGGATATTTTCTATTGTTCGTGTATTGCTATAGTTCTTGAATGTGTTTGAAGATGTCGGATAATACACACACATGGATTTTTGGTTCACATACACATGAGGTTTTTGGTTTTTGTGTTATATGTTCTTAAACGTTTCAAAGGCTCATTTTGGTTTTATGGAAGAATTCGGAGAACACATACACAAGGAGATTGGGTACACACAAGAAAGTTTGGTTGATTTCAAGGTTCAAGATCTCAGATATTGTTATACTTATTTGGACTTTGACGATGATTGGAAAGATTGGTAAACCTTTGAACTATTCTTCAACGTTACTACTGCTTTTTCACA
This sequence comes from Chrysanthemum makinoi, assembly GCA_910596185.1. Classification (NCBI taxonomy): domain Eukaryota; kingdom Viridiplantae; phylum Streptophyta; class Magnoliopsida; order Asterales; family Asteraceae; genus Chrysanthemum; species Chrysanthemum makinoi. The sequence goes on from OU343221.1 coordinate 115,620,287, forward strand.
AATGCTATTGTAGTCATTTTTTAGTAACCGTTTTGGTGCTCGTTCATGGATGACACTACACGGTGTTTGTTACTTTGGTGGTTAGTTCTTCAATAAGTTCTTATGGTTACTACATGCATCATTCGAGGGGAAGATTTTTACTACTACTTGTTGGTATTTATACTGTTGGTTTAGATTTCTTTTGCCTTAATTTCATTTTTAGCAAGCTTTTTGCTGATCTTCATGGCGGGTATCTTGAGGCATTAGAAGGAAGAATTAGTTGTATGATATTGGTTCGTGGTGGTGAAATCAAAGTTGCTTATATTCGCAGTTGTCACACCCCCAAATTACCTGTTTTGCAGCGGAATGGAATTCCTGGGGATTGACTGTCATAGCATCACAATCACAGTTATATTGAACGACCTAAAGTGTCGTTTGGAAAATACATCGTTTGATTTAATAAAATAATCAGAGTTTACAAAGTAGGTCCCAAATGAAAATCAACTTGTGCGGAAATAAGTTTGTACAATTCAAACGATGTTTTAAAGTACGTAAAACCTAAGTGAGACGCGTCGTCACCACGACTCCATGATGTGTCCAAATGCATGCCATGAAGTGAATGCCTTAGATACCGGAGATAAAACATGCTAAAAAGTGTCAACACAAAGGTTGAGTGAGTTCATAGAGTTTGTGTTGAAATGTAAAGCCTTTCAAAATCGTTTATGTAGCAAAGGCATTGTAAATCCACTCAGTTCCAAGTCCCGCCCATACAAAACTTGCAACCTGTGTGTTCACAACCCACTGCCAGAATATGTAGAGTTAATGTTCAAGTGCATGATGTCAAATGAATTCACATAATAGTGCATGGCTCAATGTATCGAAATCGTTTATGCAGCAAAGGCATTGTAAATCGTTGAAATGTAAAGACTTTCAAAATCGTTTATGTAGCAAAGGCATTGTAAATCCACTCAGTTCCAAGTCCCGCCCATACAAAACTTGCAACCTGTGTGTTCACAACCCACTGCCAAAATGTATATAGTGTATGTTCAAATCGTTCCAAGACCGTTAGTCCATGAATATACCAAGACCGTTAGACCAATGAATATACCAAGACCGTTAGACCAATGAATATACCAAGTCCGTTAGCTCAATGAATATACCAAGTCCGTTAGCTCAATGAATATACCAAGTCCGTTAGCTCAATGAATATATGAAATAGAAATTCTAAGTATGGCAATAATGTTACTTCGCATGACTAGCATTTAGTTCGGATAAACATATAATTTGCAAATAGTCATGAATGTAATAAAAATAGTCGAGCATGTATCTCCCCCAAAACAGTTATGAAAGCATTAAAACAAGAAAAGTGGGGCTATGGAACTCACAGTAATCCATAAAAGTTAAAGTACTTATGAACGTAAATGAAAACAGTTTGAGCATGTATCTCCCCCAAAACAGTTATGAAAGCAAGTAAAAGTAGGGGCTACGAACTCACTTGGTCAATGATGCGATGGCAAAAGTGAGTACACCGATATGTAATGTGAATCTCTATACTCGAACCTATTATGAATGATATGATATATAATGAGTTGCAATGTAATGTTATGCATGCATTTCGTATGTTATTTATACCATTTGCGAGTTTTGAAAAATATAATTTATCGTCGAAAAATACTCGTTTGACGTCTTGACCCATCAAAAATCACTTTACAAGTATTTACGTCAAAATGTCATCCTACAATGGTTTCGTAATGATTTATGGTGAAATTATCACTTTTCGTCGCAAAACAATGTCGTCGGAATTTTTATGAAGTTAACAAAAATGGCTTTGGAAAACTAGTCGTAAAGCGGTGTACGTCGATCGTTAGAGAACGAACTCGACTGTTTTGGAAAGTTTGTATCGATATCTAAAAGTTTCAGTTCAGGAGTTTTCATCCAAAAGGTCTCGATCATAAAGATATTAAGGGTTAAAGATAGTGATTTTAGTTACCGTAGCACTTATCTCGTAAAAATAATATAGTTTTTCTAAAAATAATAGTTACGGCAAGTTTATGAAAACGTGCATATCTTTGTCGTTTCAAATCCGTTTTCTACGTATAATACGTCCTTAGCTTCGTATCGAAGTAAACTAATATATTTTTGAGAAGTCGAAATAATTTGTGAAGCTTAAGGCTCGTTTTTGACCCAAACAATGTAAAAACAGTTTGCTGAAAATTCTGAAAATAATATATTTCGTCGTCAAACTTGTAAAATCCATAACTTCTTCGTTATGAGTCCGTTTTCATCCGTTCAAGCGGCCACGGATTCGTTTTAAAGTATATTTTCTAAAAATCAAGGCCAAAATTTCGTGACTATAGTCGGATTTTCCAGAAAATCAAAACAAGGACAGAACCTATTTTATAGTTATCGAAAATAGTTTTTCTCGGACAAAACCTATTCTAATCCCTTCAAATCAACTCCAAAACTATTCTAATCCTACCATACACCTTCTTAGGGTGTCATGGGTTCCTAATCATCATCAAGACCAAAATATAACAAGGAAATAATTATAGGATGACTTTATATATATAAACTCTAAAATCAATGTAAAAATGGTATAAATAAACACAAGTCTTGCATGCTTGCTATGAAAATGATAAAATACATATGTAATGATAAGAAAAGATGAAAAATGATAGAAACATGCTTACAAGTATATGATGAGGTGCAAAGAACCAAGGTTAGCCTAAACACCCTAGGTTTTTATTTCAAAACCTAGTAAAGAGTGTTATCTAGATTGTATTTTAACTTGATCTTGCAAAATTTGGTGTTCCCTTGGAAATCCTCTATATGGCCAGTTCTAGAGAGCAAGAAAAAGGAGAGAAATATCTTGAATGTGTATGAAAATTATTGAGGTGAATGATGAAGTAAAAGAGGTGAAGTGTATATGTAAACAATCAAGGAAAATTTTCACCTAAGCCAATTAATGCATACATCCCCCCCTATGGCCGGTTTAGGGGGGATATGTTTTCCAAAATATATATTTTTTTTTTATATAAAATGTTGTGTAAATGTATACTTGTATAAATTTTAAGAAAGTGTAAGTAAATGGGTGGTTAAATGTAACTTGTAAGGTAATTGGAAACTTTTTGGTACAAGTAGGTTTTTAATAGATCAAAATAGAATGTAATGAGATAATAAAATTGTAAAAATACATTCCTTGTGAAATTTGAATGATAAAATAATTATCGTGAAATTTTTAAGAAAAACGTCGTAATAATATAACTTTAACGATTTATGTACCAAATAAATTCAAAACACTTGTTGAACTCAAAATATAGTTTTTATAAACCAATGTAAGTATAAAAATATGTCGGGATCATTTTTGAAAGTAATGGATTAAATATTTAAAATAATAACTCACGCGATAACGTTTATTAAATATAAAAAAATTACGCGGTAAATGTGAAATGAAATGTCATGAATGAACTAATGAGATGCAAATGATGTCAATGAAATGTAGACTAATCTTAGTCCATATGAATTGTTCGTGATGATATGATCATGAATTCGCCGCTAAACCATAAAGGTTACGCGAATTTGGAACAAGTAAACCAAGTTTACTATAAATGATGAAATAATGAGACATGAATTGCATCGAGAAATGACCTGAAAGTACGGGTTGTCACATTCGCCCATCCAAAAAGGAATTCAGTCCCTGAATTCAGTTCGTGTTGGTCTCTCGGGTTTAGGGTTTGATGAGGCAGGCTTTCCCATTCTCGAGCAAAACCCTCAAAAGACTTTTTGGTAACCGATTTTTACTTAATCCCACAACTCATCAAACAAGAACTGTCATACGATTAGGCTAAATCGGTTTAGGTAACAACTTGTTTCTAGCTCGATCTTTGCAACTCATCAAACAAGAACTCTCACGCGGATCAAACTGGAAACAAGTGGTTTGAAGAAAATCTTTTGAAAATTTGGCTCGATTACGAAATTGCTTACACATATAAGCCTACTACTCCCTTCATTGCATGATTCTTCCTGAATTAGACATAGGTGATCGGGCTATGTATAATTTAGGAGTAACTATGCAATGCTTGGACTAATCGACTCATATGATGTTTGGTGTTAAGTCAACCGGTGTAAAATTTGTGATAGGGAATGACAGGGCATCCATGTGACAATCGTTATGAAATGAAAGTAAATAACTCAAAAATGTACGTATAAATCGTATACAAAGTGAACATGCACTTATGATGAAATGATGAGATGCTATGATGATGTAGTTATAGTCTAGGGTCAATGATGCAACCTAGTTCTCTATAACCGAAGCTCTGATGCCAATCTGTCACACCCCCAAATTACCTGTTTTTGCAGGAATGGAATTCAGGGATTGACTGTCATAACACCACAATCACAGTTATATTGAACGACCTAAAGTGTCGTTTGGAAAATACATCGTTGATTTAATAAAATAATCAGAGTTTACAAAGTAGGTCCCAAATGAAAATCAACTTGTGCGGAAATAAGTTTGTACAATTCAAACGATGTTTTAAAGTACGTAAAACCCAAGTGAGACGCGTCGTCACCACGACTCCATGATGTGTCCAAATGCATGCCATGAAGTGAATGCCTTAGATACCTGAGATAAAACATGCTAAAAAGTGTCAACACAAAGGTTGAGTGAGTTCATAGAGTTTGTGTTGAAATGTAAAGCCTTTCAAAATCGTTTATGTAGCAAAGGCATTGTAAATCCACTCAGTTCCAAGTCCCGCCCATACAAAACTTGCAACCTGTGTGTTCACAACCCACTGCCAGAATATGTAGAGTTAATGTTCAAGTGCATGATGTCAAATGAATTCACATAATAGTGCATGGCTCAATGTATCGAAATCGTTTATGCAGCAAAGGCATTGTAAATCGTTGAAATGTAAAGACTTTCAAAATCGTTTATGTAGCAAAGGCATTGTAAATCCACTCAGTTCCAAGTCCCGCCCATACAAAACTTGCAACCTGTGTGTTCACAACCCACTGCCAAAATGTATATAGTGTATGTTCAAATCGTTCCAAGACCGTTAGTCCATGAATATACCAAGACCGTTAGACCAATGAATATACCAAGACCGTTAGACCAATGAATATACCAAGTCCGTTAGCTCAATGAATATACCAAGTCCGTTAGCTCAATGAATATACCAAGTCCGTTAGCTCAATGAATATATGAAATAGAAATTCTAAGTATGGCAATAATGTTACTTCGCATGACTAGCATTTAGTTCGTATAAACATATAATTTGCAAATAGTCATGAATGTAATAAAATAGTCGAGCATGTATCTCCCCCAAAACAGTTATGAAAGCATTAAAACAAGAAAAGTGGGGCTATGGAACTCACGGTAATCCATAAAAGTTAAAGTACTTATGAACGTAAATGAAAACAGTTTGAGCATGTATCTCCCCCAAAACAGTTATGAAAGCAAGTAAAAGTGGGGGCTATGAAAACTCACTTGGACAATGATGCGATGGAAAAAGTGAGTACACCGATATGTAATGTGAATCTCTATACTCGAACCTATTATGAATGATATGATATATAATGAGTTGCAATGTAATGTTATGCATGCATTTCGTATGTTATTTATACCATTTGCGAGTTTTGAAAAATATAATTTATCGTCGAAAAATACTCGTTTGACGTCTTGACCCATCAAAAATCACTTTACAAGTATTTACGTCAAAATGTCATCCTACAATGGTTTCGTAATGATTTATGGTGAAATTATCACTTTTCGTCGCAAAACAATGTCGTCGGAATTTTTATGAAGTTAACAAAAATGGCTTTGGAAAACTAGTCGTAAAACGGTGTACGTCGATCGTTAGAGAACGAACTCGACTGTTTTGGAAAGTTTGTATCGATATCTAAAAGTTTCAGTTCAGGAGTTTTCATCCAAAAGGTCTCGATCATAAAGATATTAAGGGTTAAAGATAGTGATTTTAGTTACCGTAGCACTTATCTCGTAAAAATAATATAGTTTTTCTAAAAATAATAGTTACGGCAAGTTTATGAAAACGTGCATATCTTTGTCGTTTCAAATCCGTTTTCTACGTATAATACGTCCTTAGCTTCGTATCGAAGTAAACTAATATATTTTTGAGAAGTCGAAATAATTTGTGAAGCTTAAGGCTCGTTTTTGACCCAAACAATGTAAAAACAGTTTGCTGAAAATTCTGAAAATAATATATTTCGTCGTCAAACTTGTAAAATCCATAACTTCTTCGTTATGAGTCCGTTTTCATCCGTTCAAGCGGCCACGGATTCGTTTTAAAGTATATTTTCTAAAAATCAAGGCCAAAATTTCGTGACTATAGTCGGATTTTCCAGAAAATCAAAACAAGGACAGAACCTATTTTATAGTTATCGAAAATAGTTTTTCTCGGACAAAACCTATTCTAATCCCTTCAAATCAACTCCAAAACTATTCTAATCCTACCATACACCTTCTTAGGGTGTCATGGGTTCCTAATCATCATCAAGACCAAAATATAACAAGGGAATAATTATAGGATGACTTTATATATATAAACTCTAAAATCAATGTAAAAATGGTATAAATAAACACAAGTCTTGCATGTTTGCTATGAAAATGATACAATACATATGTAATGATAAGAAAAGATGAAAAAATGATAGAAATATGCTTACAAGTGAATATGATGAGGTGAAAAGAACCAAGGTTAGCCTAAACACCCTAGGTTTTTATTTCAAAACCTAGTAAAGAGTGTTATCTAGATTGTATTTTAACTTGATCTTGCAAAATTTGGTGTTCCCTTGGAAATCCTCTATATGGCCGGTTCTAGAGAGCAAGAAAAAGGAGAGAAATATCTTGAATGTGTATGAAAATTATTGAGGTGAATGATGAAGTAAAAGAGGTGAAGTGTATATGTAAACAATCAAGGAAAATTTTCACCTAAGCCAATTAATGCATACATCCCCCCCTATGGCCGGTTTAGGGGGGATATGTTTTCCAAAATATATATTTTTTTTTTTTATAAAATGTTGTGTAAATGTATACTTGTATAAATTTTAAGAAAGTGTAAGTAAATGGGTGGTTAAATGTAACTTGTAAGGTAATTGGAAACTTTTTGGTACAAGTAGGTTTTTAATAGATCAAAATAGAATGTAATGAGATAATAAAAATTGTAAAATACATTCCTTGTGAAATTTGAGTGATAAAATAATTATCGTGAAATTTTAAGAAAAACGTCGTAATAATATAACTTTAACGATTTATGTACCAAATAAATTCAAAACACTTGTTGAACTCAAAATATAGTTTTTATAAACCAATGTAAGTATAAAAATATGTCGGGATCATTTTTGAAAGTAATGGATTAAATATTTAAAATAATAACTCACGCGATAACGTTTATTAAATATAAAAAAATTACGCGGTAAATGTGAAATGAAATGTCATGAATGAACTAATGAGATGCAAATGATGTCAATGAAATGTAGACTAATCTTAGTCCATATGAATTGTTCGTGATGATATGATCATGAATTCGCCGCTAAACCATAAAGGTTACGCGAATTTGGAACAAGTAAACCAAGTTTACTATAAATGATGAAATAATGAGACATGAATTGCATCGAGAAATGACCTGAAAGTACGGGTTGTCACAGCAGTTCTCCTAGTAGTTTATGACAAAAAGGGGAAGAAAGACGACAAAGACGATTTACAACTTGAAGATCCTTGGTGATATTGCATGTTTAAGGGGAAGTTCGTTTATTTATTTTTCATGACATATTAACTTCAGGGGAAGTACATGCTTATTTGGTTTTGTCATTATCAACTAGGGGAAGATTGTTGGGAATTATATTTGAGTTGATAAGACAAAACGTGTGAAAGATGAAGGACTAAAGAAGACTAAGAAAGAATTCTTTAAATGATGAAGAATGAAACAGAAAGGGACTTACTTGTTAAAGAAGAAATTACTATTTAGTCCCTTGTATTCATTTGTAACCCTAGTATCTCTATTATATAAAGAGATACAGGGAATTGGTTTTAGGGGGTGTCAAGATGTAAAACACCAAAGGTGTGTGTGTGTCTAGGGCATGAGTTTGTAAACGCTTAGACTATAGTGTTAGTCGAATAGTTGGTTAGCCTCAAGGATCCATGATTCCTTGTTATAGATACATAACACGTACTACCATTGATTAGGTAGTATTGGGGCTGTATTGGTTGTGGTTGTAATAGTGTAGGAGATGATGACGAAGAAACCTTGTTCAATAACAATTATGTTTTGATGTATTCCGCTGCGTGTTATTGTTTATTGTTATTATGATCCTAGATAAGGTCTAAACAACCTCGAGCATCGATTCTAACATACTAACATACTCACGGAGATGAAGACCGGACAAAAATTTTCATCAATTTTTAGGAGACAATCAAAGTTGATTGCCGAAAAGACTTGAGGAATGTCGGTGTTTTCAAGGGAATTACACTACCTTCGTGAATAAGTCATTTTTGGAGCATTTTGAAGGTTTTATGATCACGTTTTGACAACCCGACCTTGCGGTAGTATCTAGGAATGTAGTGAATGGTATCATGATGGTCTTGTTGAGTAGATTTAGGTATGTTTGATCCTAGAAAAATAATATTCCAATTAGGTAAAGTTTGTCAATATGGGTTTATGACTTTACTTTGTATTAACAATGCCGTTTTTCAAATCCTTAATTATGTAGAACCTTTTTGTATGGAAAATAATTTTTCAATAAACAATTTGCCAATTGATGATATAAAAATTTTAAACTAATTTGAAAAATTTTAAAACCATAAACCCTAGGATGGAGACGATGATGAATAGATAATATGAGTGTAATTACTTACAATAATATTTTGGATTGAGATGCTTGAGAGCATGAAGCCCTAAAATGGTATGAACTGAGATTTGGTCATTAAAGGTTTTAGAAAGAGGGAAAATAGAGTGTTTTGGGTTTTAAAAACGAGTATCCTATTTTGACTGTTTACACGGTTCCCCCGGATCCCTTGTTTGAGGTATCCGGCTAGTACAACTTGAGGGATCCGGTGCTGCAGACAAATATTGGAGTGTTTTGGATTATTCTTTCACTTGTAGTGAGTTCTACAATAACTTATTTTTTAGAAGAATTTTGTAGAATGAGATTACTTCCTATTTTAATAGACGTTTAGCTAAGAATAAAATAGTTTATCGAATGATGGTAGATCAAGACTTTAACTATCAAAGAGGAATACCATTCCCGATGATGTGTTAAGATGGAAAGTAGTGAAGAGAAAGGAATACTATTCCCGATGATGTGTTAAGATGGAAAGTAGTGAAGAGAGATTTTTTTAAACTTGCGACTTTGATGTTAAATGCTTAATTCATATATTCATACACATATTGTTAAACATATGCAAGATTTTTTTTCAAAAGATGTTTATTATGAGAGAAAGTCATATATCATCATGTTATCCTCATGTGATTACTACATTTATATATCAACTAGTTGTAGGAAAGAGAACATACCTTTGCTCTATTTTATAGTTTTTAGAAACCATAGACGCGAAATACTTCATGAGCTTTTAAAGTAATCAATTGTACTTTATGAAAGTAAGTTGTGATTACACTTGGGTTCTTCCTTGGATGTTGACTTCATTTTTCTTAAGATAGAACGAAGTCTTTGAAAGAATCCTAGCATGAAGATTTCTCAAAAGAAAATGTTAGAATGATCTATCACTATCCAACATTTGTTAAAATATAAAAATTCCCAAAACATGAATTTCTTGTTTTAAGAAATTTCCTTCTTTGTATTTTTCAAACATACACGGATCATATCAAGTTTCTAAAGTACAATATACTCTAAGAAACTTGGTAACGAAGCTCTGATGCCAATTGTAGAAAACTAGAAGGGGAGGTTGAATAGTTTGACCGATTAAAACCTCGTTTTAGAGTATTTAGATCGACGTATGTCAATCCATTTAGTATGTGTGTCGGATATTGATAGATGATCATATAAGTAAGTAATGCAAAAGATAAAGAGTAAAGGAACACAAAACCACGACACGAGTATTTATAGTGGTGCGGCTACAAGGACACCTTCCTTGCCCAACTCCACTCCATGAGTACCCCACTCGAGAGTTTGTAAGCACTACACAACACAAGCTCCTTAATGTGGCGGAGAAGCCTTCACAATGTCGCCTACTCTATATCTGGTACAAGGCTAGACAACGAGTTCTTCAATGAGGTAGAACCAAACTTATCACAAAATTGCCTACACTTTATCTGGTACAAGGCTAGATACCGAGTTCCATTACAAAGGAGGAACTACTACCCAACACTACACCACAACACAACTACCCCAAAGGAGATACACTCCTTGTTACAACACTAGAGAGGATATCAACATCATCTAACCCAACCTACATAACTTGTAGATCGATGCACCATATCGAATGTACACTTTTGACACGTTTCACTAATGCCTTCAACACGACACTTTTATGGAGGGATGAAAGAACTATCAACAAGATGCACTTCAGTGGTCTTGATGATGACGAAGCTTAGCAACTCACGACCTTGAGCTTGCACATCTTCAAGAGGTGGTGATCTCGCCTTTAAGAGGAACCTAGAGAATCACACAAACATAAAACTACATAGAATGATCCTCTGGATATGTGGTTAGTGTTGTTAGAATACTGGGAGAAAGTATATCTAAGAGTAGTAGTGAGCAAGAGAGAAATGACTCACTATTTATAGACAAAACATGTCTACTGTCCCACGGTTCCCGCGGATCCCTCACCAGAAGGATCCCGCTAGTGCAAATACTGGGATCAGGCCACTAGATCAGTTTAGTCCAAATTTTGGGTTACAAACCGGGTTATGGGATATGGGTTATGGGTATTGGATTATGAATACCCAACAAGATGCAATGTACCTAGTCATTTGGTTATGGATCTTGGGTCATGGGTCATGAACTTTGGGTCATGGATCATGGATAATACCCAACATGACTTCATGCATGATGTCATGCAATGGGTCATGGGTTATGGGTTATGGATCATGCTCCATGGGTATGGGTTATGAACTTTGGTTTTTACCCAAAAACATTCATTGTACCTTGTAAATGGGTCATGGGTCATGGGTTATGGACTTTGGTTTTTACCCATTACAACATATACAAAGTACATATACATTTCTATAAAATGTGAACACTAGTTGTTATACATACACATTTCTATAAGATGTAAACAATATTACTTGTTAGTATTTTATAAAAATGTCTTTGGTTTTATAACTTATTTACCAAACATGTTTTGATGGTTTTAATATGTTTAGTAAAAGCGTGTTAGTAAACTATTGGCTCAAAGCTTTTACATATTTTATTTGTTTTGTTAAAATGATTTTACGTTTGCTATCAACAAAATATTAAAAGATCGTAAAATCTAAATAAACGTTTTTATGGTTTATTTGTATTAACAAAGTTGATTGAATTCAATAAGCAGTATAAATATTAGCAGTTACAAGTTGACTGAATTCAATATATAAGTATGGCTTGTTAATTTGCTATTAAAGAAATGTAATTGGTCTTACAAATTTTAAAACTTCATTATTTAAAAAGCCTTAAGCCTTTTATATAGCAGTATAGATAATCAATAAAAGAAAATATGAGATACTATGTCGCACCTTGAAACAAATGAGGTGCAATTGTTGAAAAAAAAGGGTTTTAGAAAAAAAATAATCACCCGCTCTAAAAAATGTTCTAATATGGTGAGTGTATTAGTTTTCGTTCCAATATAATACATCTACTTTTGATTTTGTGTTAATATGGTTATGTTTTTTCTGGATACCTGTAAAACCGGCTAAAACTTTACCAAAGTATGACGTGCTTTTTTTGAGCAAAAATGGTTCCTTGTGATTTGTTTCTTTTGCAAAATAGGTCCTTTGCGATTTTTTAAAATAAGTCTTTGTACGTTTTTAGGGTGCATTTAGATGGTGAAAAGTTTTCTTTTTTTTTTAAAATGAAGATATTTTTTCTTTGTACGTTTTCATACGTTTACATCCGTTTTCATCTGTTTTTATTCGTTTTCATCCGTTTGTAGTCGATTTTATACCTTCACATCCGTTTTTATATGTTTTCATCCATTTTCATGCGTTTTATACGTTTTAGTACGTTTTTTATACGTTTTCATCATTTTTCATTCGTTTTCATCTGTTTATACGTTTTCATCTGTTTTTATACGTTTTCATCCGTTTTCATTCGTTCTCATATGTTTTTATACGTTTTCATCCATCTTTATCCGTTTTCATTCGTTTTCATCTGTTTTATACGTTTTCATCATTTGTATACATTTTCATCCGTTTCCATTCATCTCCATTTGTTTTATACGCTTTTATACGTTATTATCCATTTTTATACAGATAAAAACACATGAAAACGTATTAAAATGGATGAATACGTATAGAAATGCATGAAAATTGGATGAAAACATATGAAAACATATAAAAACGTACAAAAACGCATGGAAACGGATGAAAATATAAAAACGCATGAAAAAGGATGAGAACATATTAAAACGGCGGTGATGTGATAAGGTGGATACTGAATGGTTACGCATGTGCCCCCAAGCAAAATGATTCAGAACCATGTAGAATCTTTCAAAGGCTCGTCATTATGTTATCAAACAATTCAAGCTTTGACCGATTCATAGCTGGGCTCTGAATTACTTCATTCAATAGTTTGGCATAAAAACCTTAACTCCGTGCATTTTTATATAGCGGTTTACCCTTTCTCAAAGACTTAATTTCATGTATTGGCATTTGGGATTGCATTTTGAAGTTTAGTAAATATTTAAAATATAGGTTTAAATATCGTACTATATACAATAACAGGAAGTGTTAAGCTAGACAGCGACTGGAAATTGAAGCTTGCCACCTTACCATTTGCATTTAGGGGGTTCGGTGTCTAATCTGCAGGCGATGTTTTGAATTATGCCTTTCTTGCATCACGATTACAGTCTGCTGGCTTACAAACTAAGCTTCTTCGGCATGCTGCCATTGTAGCTTCTAGGCCTACCTTTGAATCTTTGATGATGCTTTTTGTGTGCTTAATACGACTATGGATATTGACGCTTTAAGTAAAATTCAAGTAATCTTACTGAGTATTTACTAATTAGCAAGTATTTTTCATTGCCAATCATTACAACTTTGTAATACTACTGACTACTATTTCTGTAGCGTAATTGTATCGTGATACATAGGTACTTGACATTTTATTATAAAATAGTGTGTGAAAAGTTATTCTCAAAGTTCTGGCCGTGGGTAAAGTTATTACCACGAAAAACATGTATTCAAAAAAAATATTGTTCGCCAAAATTTTTATTACACAATACCCGTTGTCACAACGCACGAATACCCTGCTAGTGTTAAAAAAATGTAAAGTTCGTTATATTTTGAGTGAACCAATAGGCTGTAATGTTTGTATACAAGATAAAGTTTGACCCGGTAAGCAAATAGGCCCACTGAGAATATAATAAAAAAACCTTTGCAAGTCTATGCGCTTGTTAGAGCACCAGGTGTGGTGAAGAGGGTTTACCTCTTCATCACCGTCACGTCAGCGCCACCTCAACATAACAAACCTTTACAACTACCCCCACCTCACTCATAACAAACCTCAACCTCTTCATTTGGGGCCCAACACTACAACTTTAATTTTTTTATTCAAATTTTCAAATAAATTAAATTCATTTCATTACAAATAAAAATACATTAAACAACAAAATAAAAAAACACATAAACACGATACGTAAAAAAAAGCGCCACGGGAAAAAAAAATACAACACATACTAATGGATCGAATCTTCGACATCCCACCTTTTATAAATATATTTTCTTTTCTCTATATTTAATCAAAATATTAAAACATAACAAAGCCAACATGGATTTGTTTTTTAACTAACTGAACAATTTTTTCATCCCAATTCCAGCCCACTTTCCACAAACTTGGACCCAAATAAAAAAAAAAAAAAAAAAAAAAAAGACAACATTATCATCTTCATTAAAAACCTGCACACACAAAATTGTCACACACACACACACATTTATACAACCTTATCATAGCTTTTAAAATCGAAAAGAGAAAATATAAAAGAGAAAAAAAGTTTTATCCGTTGCTTTGTCAGAGCTTGAATCTCGTTGTCACCACGAAGAGGCTGTCGACGGCGAGGGGGGTCGGTGTAGCGGCGAGCCACGGCGGGCTGCCTTGAATAGACCGATATATAGCCCATACACAAATCTATTACTCCATCTCTTTTATCAGGGCGTTCATCGGATATGTTATCAGGTTATTTTATTCGATTTAGTTAGTTTCATTAATTTACTTTTGGGTAAAATTGAAAATCAAATCGAGCCAAATGCAGACTGAATTAAACGGAACCGAAACCGTATTTGAATTTAGTTCGGTTTTCAGGTTGACCTAAATAACCTGTGTTACATAATTTATAATTTCTTTCATTTAATTATATAGATTTTTAGCATCATAAAAAATTTCAAGCTTAAAAAATATAATATTAGAAGAGTTTTAATGGTTTTTCTTAATATAAATATATAAAAAATATACTAGTCGGATACCCACGCATAGCGACGGCGATAAGTATAGTTATATGTGTTTGCTTACCCGTTTAGGGAATTCGTTTCACAACACTCTGAATGTATATGTGTTAGTTATATGTGTTTGTTTGGGTTACCCGTAGATTTCCCGTGACATCATTATTCCCGCATATAGAAATACCCTCGCAATCTCTTACCCATCAAACACTCCCCCAAAAAGTATATGATTTTTAACGATCAAGATTGTATTGATTGAAATAAAAGTTAAAAGTTGTAAAAATTTGAATTAATATTAAAATAAATCTACTAAAAATATAAAAACAAAAAACTCATAAAAATATATAAAAATGGATGTTGAATTAAAGAGCACAAAATTTTAGAAAATATGGTGAAATTAGATTATAAAAAAAAATTAAGTAGATAAAAAAATATTTCAAATTGAAAATAAAGATGAATTTTTAGTTGAGAAGTGACACACGTTATTTTATAATTGAAGCTCCTTATCTTAATTTTTAGTGGTTAGGAGTTTGTTAAGAAATGACACATGTCATCTCATGATTGAAGCTCATTATCTTAATTTTTGGTTAGAAGTTATGTTTGAAATTAGGATTGGAATATACATGCATTATAATATAGTATAGATATAGATATATTTAATGAATTCAGTTTTTGGTTTGGTTCGATTTTCATTTGCTAAAACCCTATGTTTTTGGCATTTAGAGCTCAATATAACTTCTATTTTGGGCGACCAACATGAGCACTTAAAAAATAAAACCATAATTATAAACCTAAACAAATATTAAAGACATTAAAAATTGTACCTATGCAATAGATTCAAAAATATTGGTTAATTGGATGCAATCAAAGAGACACCAGTCACAACTAATGATGGGAACTTGCTTTAAAATAGTTGCATTTCAATTTTGGGAATTAACGACATTTGCGTTTTTAGATATTGACAATATTTGTGGCTCAAATCTCGCTACTTCAGTTTAGACAAATTATTTGTTAAAAAAAAAGTTTAGACAAATTATAAGCAAATTGGGCTTCCAAACTGGGGATACACTAATGCGAAAATATAATTTGAGGCCACTTAAAGATGTTGAGCCCGGGTAGTTTCCAACTTTTAACAGGCCCTGGTCAAGATGGTCTAGTGATAAGCCATTCGACTGTCCGTAACAATAAGTTTGAGATTTAAATCTAAGGCTGGACACAGTCGGTGACCGAGGTCACCCTGCCACATCAGTTTTCTCTCTCGAATGATCAGATACGATTAAATTGTCAAAGTCGGTGACCGAGTTATTATTTTTTTTATTTTTTATTTATTTTTTTATTTTTTAATCCAGTTATTTTAAATAACAAATTTAAAATTAATTAAAAACAAAACATTACATAAATTAAACATGAAAACATGAATTACATGTGAACAAACTACGATACGGACATAAAAATGAAAATACAAATTACAACGGAAAGTCTGAGTTGTAACCCTCGTCATACAATTCTTCCCAAGTCTCAACAATCCTGTCCTCTTCATACTCTCTTTCCAAGATATCAAACAAGTTATCCTGTCAGTATTGGGCTTCCCTTGTTTTTTGCTTCATACGAGCAGCTTCCACTCGTAGTTCTCTTTCTTCTGTTTCTCTCCTGACTTCCTCATCCTCCTCAAGTAGTCGGAGTTGATCTTCAGTAAGATTAAATGGATTTGGTTGGTGTTCCACAACCGGCGGAGTGTTAACCGGTTCATTTTCCGTTGAAAATACCAGAAAGATATCTTCCGGTGGAGTGTTATAAACTTCATTTTCCGTTGGGTTGGAGCTGGGGATTTGTTGTGAGAAGTCGTGTGGACTAGAGAATTGTTGTGAGAAGTCGTGGTGACTGGGGAATTGTTGGAAGAAGTCTTTGCGAGACATTGTTGAGAATCTGTGTGTGAGTTGTGTGTATGAGAACCAAAAGAGTGTGGTTATATAAAGGGAAATTTTTGAATTTGAATTTTGAATCCTACCGCTCGTACTCTAGTATTTAATTTGAATTTGAAACAGAGTGCGAGTAATATTTTTTGTTGTTTGTATTTTATTTTATGTAAGAAAAAAAAAAGAAAAAAAAATGTAATAATCAGTTGAAAACTCGACCTATATTTCCAAAATCAAATGCCTCGACCGACTTTAAAGTTTTACCCACAATGGGCTCGACCGACTTTAATGTCAGTCGACCCATTGCTTGACCGATAGTATGGTTGCCCACTGTGGTTAGCCTAACTAGTTAAGGGTGGCGTTTACCCCATTTTTACTTTACAATTTACAATGTGAGTCAAAATGAATTAACTCGATCATAAAAGATTATCTACTATTTGGATTTCAATATTTTTTTTAAACAAAGGGTTATACCATGTAGTAGTAGATTGGTGAATTGTTGGCTCGAGTTGGATTTGAACAAGAATAGACATATTGCCAATGAATTTACAGTCTGTCCATATTAACCACTCGGACGTCGACCCAACACCTAATTCATTTCTAACAGAGAGGTCTCACGAGATATTCATAATGTAGGTAGTTTACACGAGGGTTGATAAGTTTCATTCCTTCCTAAAACTCGATACTTGAATAGTGTTATTATTCTATATGATACAATAAGAATTGATTAAAGAGGGCGATCTCTAACATCGTTCAAGACAATTTCTTTACTTAAACTTTTGAAATCATTTTCATCCAAGCTTAAAAAACTTTAAGAAAAGTATCTAAAATCTGGACCTCCAAGCTTCTAGGATTAAGTTCTAATCATTTGTAATTTTAGATACTATAAGTATATCACACCGTGCGTCTTATATTTTTTGAGTTCATAAAAATTGTGAGGCCAACCTCACGCATTCTTATTGTTTATCATGCTTTTGTTTGGTGTAATGCTTGAGCTAGGAGAAAGATAGATTGAGTTGGTTGGCTTAAATACCCTTTGATTGAGCTTTTGTAATTGTTGTTTTGTTCGAGTGTTAGCTCCTTGCTAGACTCGTTTTATTAATATATTTGCCGTTTTAAAAAAGAAAAAAAAAAAAAGAAAAAAACTCACGTATTCTTAAGATCAACCAGGCAGCCTAGCCATTATTATAAAATCTCGCTCATTGCTCGAGTTATGTTGGGCAAAACTTTCGCGATATAATAAAACTTTTATTTAGGATCATATAATGAACGCTCATAATTTTTTTTTAAAACGGCAAATTTTATATCTTGTACCATCTGTTTCACAAATTTTATCTCACATTTTTCAACGAGACTTGAACCCTCAACTTCTAGGTTGATGGGTCACTCGAATACCGCTGGACCAATAGACCTTTGGTGAACGCATATGAAGTTTTACCAAAGGCCTTATATCCCAATGGTACCATTTATTGTGAGACAAGCTCTTCAACCAAAATGATAATTAATTCGAGTCATGCTTAAGACATGTGAGATAGTTTGTGGTGTATATTGTGAGATGGCGATCTTAAAAAAAAACATATAGCTTAGTTATGCTTATTAAAATGCTACTATGTGTATAATATAAGTAAAGATTTTATTTTTTGTGTAAAATAAAGCTAATACATATTTAATTAGTTTTAATACATTTGCACACACGGTAGAGATGTAAAGGGGGTGAACACGTTTCCGTTTAAAATCTAAAATTTTTTGTATCAAATTTTCGATCAAGCGTGGCTAAATATGAATAGTAGTTTTGATGGTTGTAACAATTATACATATCATAGATTATGTCATAAACATAATTCCAAATATGTTTACCAAACCAAGACACATGTATTGACAATACAATATAAACAACCAATTACACAAAAATAAATGTTGATGCATAATCTGGCGCGGGCTGGATTCGACGACTCTCCCTGGGCCGTTCGTCGTCTTCTCGAGCACTAAGTAGACCTGTCAACAAAGAGAACCCGTTAGGAGTGGACCCGAGGCCGTAGCCCCGGGGTCCACCTCTAACGGTCAAGTTAGTATCGGTGCGATGTGATGAGTTAGGGTTAGAGTAACCTGTCATGTTATATTATGTTCTTAAGAAGGAGATCCAGCCATGTATTTATAGGGCATGGATTAAGGTTTAGGCGTAGAGTGGGCCGCAATATTCCGGGCCTGACCCATTCCTGGCCCAGTCCGGACTATACGTCCACAAGCCCCCCAAGTCTAGTATGAGATAGTACATGGCTATGTTATGCTAGACTTAAGTTCTGTTCATGGCCGCGTAAGCCTAATCAATCATGACGGCATGGCCCATGTGTGGGCAACTCAAGTGTGCACATGGGACGGACCATACTGCGCAGCCCAAATGCGACAGTGCGCACTTGGCCCATGACGCTGTCCTGTTTAGCGCATATGCTAGGTTTCCCGCCACAGGGTGATAGTAAAGACCTCGTAGGAAGAACGCAATGGTGGAAGTGGATCCCGTATGCTGCATCCTGGGTAAGGGCGTACCTTTTGTACCAGTAGCGACGCAGCATGGTGCGACGAAAACGCATTTCAGAGTCGCGCTGTGCGCGACAAAGAGGTGCGACGAAGACGTGCTTCGTAGCAGAAGTGCGCGCTTGGCGAGACAAAGAGGTGCGACGAAGACGTGCTTCGTAGCGAAGTGCGCGACAAAGAGGTGCGACAGAAGACGTGCTTCTGCGCGCATATTACATCCGTCTTTACAACCGGAGGGCGTTTCCCTGCGGCAAGATAGTGCGAATATTTAAATCCATCTTTGTACCGGGCTTGCAATACCTCTTACATACTATCGCTTCCAAATATGCTGCGTGGCGCGTACGGAAACAATGGTAGTATATACCACGTAGCCCCCAAGTTTGATGGTGCTACTCGTGTAGGAGCATTAAACTTATTTATGCCTGCGTAAAACACTTAATGCAAATATTAAAAGTATATGCCACGAATCGAAACATATAAAACCGAATGAAGTGAAGCAATATATAGCACATAGCATGTGAACTTAACACATAAGAGAAGTGGCGGTCGAATTACCCTATCGCGAGGTTTTACAAACTACATAAATAATTAATTGTTTTTGCCTTTAAAAAAAACCGGATGGACGTGCGTGACCGCGACTAAAAGACGCAGATGGATATATCGTGACCGCATAGACTCGAACGTTTGTGGATGATCGTAGATGAACATAAAATGACCACGACCTTTGTCCAGTGCGCTCATGGCGATTGACTAGCATCGTGGTGTTTGTTCGCGCGCGTAGCTAATCTGCGAAGATATCCGAATGCACGGCCTAACGCGGGTAGATTTATCGTGACTGCGTCGTTCGATCGTACAAACAAGCGCGAACAGGCATACCAACCGTAAAAACAGTATCTGCGCGAATTAATTCGTGGCTAAAAGATAAAATAGGTCCGATCGTGCGGACTTTTTCTTAGGTCCAATCGTGCGGACTAAAAAATAAAATAGGTCCGATCGTGCGGACTTTTCTTTTCTTGTATCTTATGTAAAGAAATATCATGATCCTTATATTTGTATGATCATGAGAATATAATGCATGTACAGTTAAATTATAGAATGAATACATGCATGCATGTATCTTCACTGTATCTGAAGTATTAATTGCGAATGGTATTTTAAAGCATTAATTGTGAATGACACTTTAAAGCATGCATGTAAGACTATACGTCAGGATTTATATCAGAATATATGGTTTAAAGCATGCATGTAAGACTATACTTTAAAGGTGCGAATATTCTATATCAGAATATACGGTCAATCGATTATAGGGATTTAGAGTTACCGACTTTAGAGATTGATTTCTGCTTTCGGTAATATGAGAACACGAAACATAGTTTATTCGTGGTCCCACGGATGGCGCCAACTTGTTGATGCATAATCTGGCGCGGGCTGGATTTGACGACTCTCCCTTGGCTGTTCGTCGTCTTCTCGAGCCCTAAGTAGACCTGTCAACAAAGAGAACCCGTTAGGAGTGGACCCGAGGCCGTAGCCCGGGGGTCCACCTCCAACGGTCAAGTTAGTATCGGTGCGATGTGATGAGTTAGGGTTAGAGTAACATGTCATCTTATCCAGCCATGTATTTATAGGGCAAGGATCAGGGTTTAGGCGTAGAATGGGCCGCTATCTTCCGGGCCTGACCCATTCCTGGCCCAGTCCGGACTATACGTCCACAATAAACATAACACAAACATAATAATAAGCAATAAAGGTGAATATAAACGTAAAGCAAAGGGTAAAAGAAAGCGCAAACCAAACATAATGATTTATAGTGGTTCGGTCACGAAGCTCCTCTTCGCCCTACTCCACTCCCCGAGTACCCAACTCGGGAGTACCTTCATTAATTAACAAGCTCATTTGAGGCGGAGAAAACTACACAACGTTGTTTACACCGATTTTCGACACAAAGTTAAATCTCGAGTTCTAGTCTTATCTAGAACCAATCTACACAACACTACACACAATACTTTACGAACTTACACACCGTCCGGATCTACGCACAACACTTCACAGACTTATACACCGTCCGGATATACACACAACACCTCACGGACTTACAAGCCGTCCGGATCTACACTTATACAATTATCCTCGACTTACACACAAGTCGGATCTATCAATATACAATAACAAAGATTGAGAGAGTTTAGATAAAGAAGAAAATCGTAACATGGTTACATATGTGATGCCTATTCTACAACTCTTTATTTCTTGGTGAATACGAGCGTTCTTCTCTTTGGACTTTGATGGAAGAAAGAGTGTGATCACTTATAAACAAATATATACAAGTTAATGTGATCAAAGAAGGTAGGAGAAGAGAGTAGGAGCTAAAGAGGTTAAAAATTCTGGTGGAAATAGTGCATTATTTATAGCCACCAGAAAGAGCGGGGGACGGTCCCTTAATCATGAGACCATCCCTTATATATATGAGACCGTCACCTATTTAAGGGACCGTCCCTAGGACGCTCCAATTTTTTTTCCTTTTGTGGTGAAATGTTCATATGGTGTAGGTGCTATCTTTGGGGTGGGGGGGGGGGATAACTGTTTGATGATTTCAAAATTCAAATTTATTTTTCTTATTAAAACATTTCTTTATAAATACAAAAATAATTTGTATAATTTATTTTAGTAAAAAGGTTTTGTCACATTTATAAAAATGTGAGGTTTAAGGAAAAAAAATAATTCTTTGATCACTTAACAAATTTAATATATTGTTTGTACATAACTTAAGAGATTCACATTTGAGACGTCGAGAGATGTTGATGCGTGCATGCATTGATAATTTGTGTTTACCAGTAACTTGTGCACTTTACGTTATGTATTACAAGTTACATGTTTTTCATCATTAGAATACAAAGAGACTGTATAGATTAATTGTCGTACTGTTTGCACTATCAATCTCCCCTTTTTGATGATGACAAAATATGTAGAATGTAACTCAAAGTAAAGTGTAGAAGTTACTTGTTTACACTCCTTCTTCCTCTTTTGTCGAAACAAAAATGTATCACCAATGTTGAGATAGAAAGAAGATCAACAAAAATAAGAGAGATTTATTAGCTTGTAGAGATTAGAAGAACTAAGTGATGTAGACATTAGGCGAGCTTGCATCATCCTAGTGAAGCCTTGCTCCTATTCAAATACCTCCGAGCTCCTCTAGCTCATTGCATCCCCATGATCATTTCATATTGACTTTAGCGAGTCCATGAATCAAATATGTTACAAAAGCTTAACCTAAATCAAAGGTTAGTTTCAAGTAACAAAGTATGTAAAAAGATATGAGTAGCATTAAAGAGGTGGAATACACATAGTAAGAAATGTGTAGACGCGTCAAATGCTCATCCTTAGTGTACGCTCCCCCTTATTTGAGCCATCAAAGAATCAAGCTATGGATGAGTACTACAAAACAAAGTTAGTAGACAGGCGCATATATGTGTATATAATGATAAATATATATATATATATAGCAATACAGACGCATATAGTAGACAGACACTATCAGAGAATAAGACACGCACAACTTAGATATGTGTTTTCTAAAGTATTTAGAAAAGAGTTCAAAACTATGCAATCATTGTTTCTATAATGACAACCTAAATGATAGATAGAATCAAGACGCATGCTTAAGGACTAGGACTCGACCGACGCCTTTAATTATAATTGCACATCCAATTATACCAACATTAATAAATGAGAAATTAATTCGTTTATTGATTGACACACCATTATCTAATTTCTTCTAAGAAAGTGAGGAATCAAGAATAATGTATAATATCGAGACATGAGAATGAAGACGATATGCTTCCTAGATGAAAAAGAAAAAGACTCGATAAAATTTGAAAAGTATGGAAGGATGAACAGTAATGAAGAAAGACGGTGTTAAGCCAAGATTGGCAAGGACGATGTGAAGATGAGAAGAAATGAGGAAGATAAGAGACTTCATATTTGAAGTTGGTGGTTTAATTTTGGCATATGTTGAAGAAGATGAGAAGAAATGTATGTGAAGATGTGTGTGGCAAAACCCTGAAAGGACCGTTTGCACTCACAACGATATGCATTGCATGATCAAAGAAGGCTCATACGATCTCAGTTTTGTTGGGTGTGTTAACATGAAGAAGTGGATGTATGAAATGAGAAGAGGTGGTAGTAGATGTGAGACAAAAGAAGTGGTGGTAGTGTGAACTATGAGTATGGTTTAGAAAGTGAGGAAGAAGAAGAATTTCCTCTTTTTGATGGATGCACTTTGTGGAATAATTGTTATCCTATGCTTTTTGAGAGGAAGAAACTCTAGTGGAGAGTCATGGAAAGTGAAAAGTGGACAAGATGAAAGGAATAAAACGAGGGATTTGATGAGGAATGTTCAAAATATTGTTTAAAGAGAAAGAATCTGGTCTAGAAAGTGGTGAGTCTAAGATGCAGAAAAAGAAAAATAGTGAACCAGTTGGTGACAGCTTTACTGGAGACGGTCCTGTAAATATGGGACTGTCCCGTGTATAGAGGGGACCACCCATGTGTTTCTGGGACCGTCGTCAGTGGGAGTGCAGAGTCTTTCCAGTTTTCTCTGTTTTTCCTAGTTTATGTGAAATGATCAAAGGATTGATTATGTGAGAATCATATTGTCACTAAGAAACAAAAGAATTGGACAATAATGATTTAGGAATGATTTAGTGATTTGGTAAAGAATATTTATAGGAATGTTGGGATTATGTGGAAAGGTGTGAATAATTATTTGTCGGGTAAGAAAAGAATTTACAAATGATTAGAGAATATTTAGAAAAAAGAGAGGTGTAAGTGATAAGTGAACATAGATAATGAAAACCAAGAAAGTTTAGATGAATGGGGTAGCCCATGGTGGTGATGGAATAAGAAAAGCAAAGTCCAAGGGACTCATAGTAGAGTGAGAGTGTGATGTCTATTGGTTGGTGATATAGAGTAGGTAGTGGAGTAATGAAATGAACTACGAATCACATATGTAGGAATTCGTAAGTCCTTTATCACTCGAAAGTTGATGTCAGCTTTTAGCTTAAGGATGAGCGTTTTAACTTATTTAGTTAAAAATCTTGAATATGAAGAGGAGTATTAGATTTGTATCTAATCTTTCCTAGACAAAAGAGTGGGTTATTTAAAAGAGAACGAGATGATTAAGGAAATGTATTCACAAAGACATCGGGAGACCCTAAGGAAGAGTGGATTATTTAAGATCATTTTTCGACTATTATGACCTTTTGTGGCACTAGAGACCTAAAGAACAATATTCTAGTATGAGGAGATATTGCCTAGATGCATAATACTCAAAGGTTTATGCATGTAAGCGCATTTAATCATGCATCACATAGTAATCAAAGATATTAACGTGTAAGACTATATGACATCTAAGAGGTTATCACGATAGGTATATCTATTTCGTTATATATCAAACCGACATAGTGTGGGTGCACAATTAACATGTAAGTCATGTAAAAAGATGCATACGAAGCATGATTACTTTAAATGAAAACCTTAAGTAAAATATGTTGACATTTAGCCCACAAGAGCATGTATCATGGATTTATATCAAGAGATATAATATTAGAATAGCTAAACAAAACCTCTCTAATAAACATGCATTCAATAATTAATCAAAAAATCATAGAGAATTTAACAAAGCATGAAGACATTTAATCATATCTCACAAGAACAAATAATAATTTTGAAATATCAAAAACACATATGTGAGATGCAAACAATCTAGGTTCGCTAAGACGAATCCTAATTACTACTTGTTCAAAATGCAATCCTAATTGGAGACAAAGTTCACCGATGTAAACTATTTTTAATTGAATGTAGGAATGGAAAATTTTCAAGTTAGAGAATGGATATGAGACTATCACTAGAGGTGCACAATTAAGGCTAATCACGATCATTTTTATGGGTTTACCACAAACCTAAATTCTCTCCTGAAAACAATTCAATCGTTAGGTCAAATTGAATTTCTAGTGCAATAGGTTCTCCAGTAGTGATTGTCATGTTAGAAAAAGTTAATATCCTATATTTTCCTATCAAAGTGTACCAAAGATGATATTAGATAATACCGCTAGTACATGTCCTAATATGACTCTAACCATATTATAAAAGCCAGTTGATGAAGATGACATTTCTCACACATTATCCTAAAAAGGGCAAGCATAATATTTCAATCATGTGTTTGAAATTTGGAAGTTATTTGGTTTAGTTGGTGCACTACATGATCTCATGGATGACATCTTTGTTTGTTGAGTTGTTAGATGTTATATTAACACGATTTGGTTTTCAAGAAATGTGTTCATGTGAAAAAGAGAAGAAAATGTTCTATAGAAAGTGTTTCAAGAATACTCTTTAGTATATCTTGAGAGAAAAAGTCTAATTAAGGTTACTTACTTTAATAGATCTTGTAGTGTTTTAGGATGTATCATTGAGAGAAGACATATTGTATCTTTTAACAAATATGCTTAATTAAGAGAAAAAATTGACTCCTGTGAATTGCTTAGGAAAACAAGTATTTTAGTGTATAATGTGATGAATGAATTTTACTTGTTTATGCAAGGACACACGTTGTATTTGGTTACTTTCCAAATCTAATATCCTGTATTTTTCAAACAAGAGGTAATATATTCTCTTGTAACATAACCATTCATGTTACAAAGAAAATAAAATCCATAGGATATAAATTATCCTTTGTTAATCTTTTGACTAGAGATATACTCTTCTCGAAGATTGATGATGTGCATATTATGTGTGACACTTTTTACTTGACATGTAATTTTGAGTGTTGAGTTATTCATGAGCAAAGTTTACATATGTTGTTTGTTTACTCGTATTTGGTTTTTCAGAAATGACACATTTACAAATTGCTTTGCAAAATAAATTTCTTGAATATTTCGGATGAAACATCAAGTTGTCAATCCTACTTCGTTGTGTATTTTATGCATACTTTAAGCATATTAGTTTAATATTTGGAACACAACCATCGGACAAGAAGACTCAATATGACATCATTAGCACAAGTGTGAGTTATGATCCAATGCATATTCTTTTCGTCATTGAAAATGACGTCATTATTTTCATAACAATCGAGTGTGATTGAATATGTAGATTCAAGATAATATATATTATGTTATATTTTGATGTAATCTTGAAACTATACAAATAATGACTTCAATATCATGTCCATACTCGAAAACTTGTTAATTAGATTTCACAATGATATCAATCATAATTTGAATAATGAATCGATACACATTCGAAATAGTTCTTGACTCTCACAACCACTCTTTTTAAAGAAAATAAGTAAAGATTTATGGAATGTGTTCCATTAAGTCTAATATTATTTGTAAGTGTGAGGTTAATAGTAATGACATGTTGGCTTACAACTTTATGATTGTCATTTATTTTGTATGTGCAAAAAACTATTTATTATTACATATGATATCATAGTTTTTGAAATTTCATGAGTATAGACATAATTATCCTGACTATTTATGTGACACACAACTCTTGTAAAATATTATATGGTTAATACAAGCGTAAGCAAAATTCAAAAATACATTTTCTTTTACTTAAATACTAATATTTTTATGTGATCTTTTATCTTGTTTAGACACTTTTACTTAAATACTAATGTATTTATTTGATCTTTTATCTTGTTTAGACAACCCATAGTCAAGCAAGATTGGAGGTTGTAATGATTTAGAGATCATGTTAAAAATTTATGAAAGTGTTAAGAATTTTGAGGTGACATATTTTAACACTTATTCCTTTGAAAAGATAATTGTTTAAGACAATGTCTTTCGACACACATGATTAATAAACTTATTTTTCATTCCTAATCATGTCGAAAACACAAATGCGAGAAGAGTGATCTATGCCTATATACAGTGCAAGAACAATTTCGCAATCTCAATGCAAGAAGTGTAGCATAAGTTCTATTTAAGCATAATCCGGAAAACTAGTGACCGACAAATAATGTACATGACACATATGTATATAAGTAGCTCAATTACAAATAGTAATGATCACTTAATAATCTAATAACAAAGTTATAACACCAAAAAACACACATAATCATTTAGCATAACTGAGAAGGATTTAAAAGGTACACTTTTGAGGGGTCATTTAAGCCCTTAATCGCCCACTTTTATATCCGTTACTGCTTAATTTCGTTCCTTTTTACTTTTTAGGTCTCTTGAAGGCAAAATGCTGGAATATGTGAAGAAAATGGCTAAAGTAAAGATCAAGACACTCATGCTGCTGGAAGTGCACCCGACGGCGTCACAAACAAAAGGCGATGCCGTCCCTATAATTGTGACGGCTCATAAGTGAAATTGCTATTTTGCACCTGACAGCGTCAGGCTTTGAAGAGTAGGGCGTCACGACTCAGACGACCTAGATCCAGATTCAGACGGCGTCAGAAGTTGAAGCTGACGGAGTCACAACCACAACGTGACGCTGTCCCAAAGTTGACTTGGCCAAGATGAAACCCTAATGGCGGCGATCTGACGGCGCACAATTAAAAGGTGACGCCGTCGCAGTTGTAACTCTATATATAGAATTCGATTTTCAGACTTTTAGAGAGGTAGATTTGTGGAGTAAAAACCTAAAACGATTTTGGTTTGTCTTGGGTAGTATTTTAGGGTTCTCATACCCTATTTTACAACAAGATAAGTTATTTACTTCATTGATTTCATTATGTCTTCGATTGTATGTGTGTATACTTGTCTGTTCACCATGTCCGGCTAATATACTTGTATGTTTGCTTAGATCTATGAAACCTAGTTGTTAATTATTGTTAGGTTGTCTCTTATCTTAATTGTAACTGGCTTAGGAGTGCGACTAGGCTATCGTTGTGTTTAATGCTTGATAAATCTTTGATAGTTTATGAATGACTTGGTGGATTTCGTTTACAAAACCCAAAGATAACCTTAAAGTTAGTTTATGAATGACTTAGTGGATTTCGTTTACTACACTTAAGGGTGACCTCAAAGAGTTAGGAAAAGCACACCCTACGACCTTAGAAAACACAATGCGTTAAGAATAAGGACGTGACAATTCAACCACCAATAAAAGATAACTAGGGAGTAATAGTATCTAGGTACACACATTTTTAATCATCATACGAGCACACATCAATAGACATAGACTACCCCTTAGCTTAGATTAGATAATTAGAATAATAGAGTAATTAGTAGAAATACCACCCCCCCAAATCCAAACCCCGAGATTTGACCTTTAGCTTTATAAAAAAAATATAAAAAGATAAAAAATAATCTTCCTCAACCCCAACCTTAGCGTAGTAATTTCTCACTAGCATTCCTATTCCCCTAGAGAACGATATCAATCCCGAGGCTTACCCTAATACTACACTACAACGATTAGGTTCACTGCATAGGTGGTTGAAAAACTTGCTCGAAGAAAAGGAAGTTTCCTTTGACCTCGAACGCGCACTGTACGCGTATCAAGTTTTTGGTGCCGCTGACGGGGAATAGAATAGCTAGTTATATTTTTATCTCATTTAGGTTCCCTTGCTTGATTCCTATCAAGTAATATTCTTTCTCTTTTTTAGCTTCGTTGTAGTCTATCCCCCTTCTTTGTGTTTGTGTTCGTAAAACCCTTTTCATTTGTCGCTATGGCAAGTGAAGTTGCATTTGAATCATTAACAAATGAGGAACAATTGAATTTCACAAATTGGATTGCTTTTTATTGTTCTAATGAATTTGTGAGTGATCATAGAGATATCCAAAAGGAGACGGGTGTAAGGTTGGATGGATTTGATAAATTTTGTGCTTGTGTGGCTTCTATTCAACGATCATTGTTAGAATCAACTCCTTTTAGTGAGACCCTCTGGATTTTTTTTGAGAAAAGCCTCCTAAGCATAAACCATCAGTTGAATGATCTTAGGCACCATGATAAAAAGACCTAGTTTTTAAGAACATGGAACCTAAACCCGAACAAGATTGTGAGATGGTTAGAGTTGAACTACCTAGTTGCATGTGTGGGATAGATTTAAAAACATATGACACGCATGAGGAATCCTTTAGGCAAATAGAACATAGTGATCAAATTTTTGAGAATGATTCTTATGAATCGGACCAAGAATTTGAAATGGCTAAAGAAGGATTTGGGATACTTAGGAGTGTATTTGGGTTAGATCATACTAAAACACATGATGAACATTTAGGAGATCTAGATATAATGGAGAATGAGGTGGAAAATCCAAGCCCACAAGCCCTACCATCACTTGAGGAACACACATCGCCTATAACTTACCCGGAAGAAGTAGAAGAGACTATAGGAACCCTAATTGATATAGAACCTTTGGACCAAATGCCACTAGAGAATGTAGGTTTAGATGCTTGTTGTCATGACCTCTCTCTTAGTCCTAGGGAAGTTCCTAATTTTGATGAACCGGAGCCTAAACCAAAAACCTTACCATTTTTCCGTCTTTAGATGTGAATCTAGGAATTGAATTAGGCCCCAATCCACCCATCAAAATAAATAGTCCGGGTAGTTGCTTGATAAAGGTAGCGGACTCTAGGCCATGTAGAGTGGAAGCTAATATAGGAGTAACCCATGACCTTACACACTTACATCACCCATTCATGGTTGATAAAAAAAACATTATGGGTTTAAACCGGGTTTATTAGGTCAAGATGGATCCTTAACTAAGAATCTCTTAAAGTTGATAGAAGATTATCCATTTCTAGAAGAAAGATTTGATTTACCCGCTACACCCATAGAATTAGGTAAGGTTATAATGAAAGGAGCACACCCCTTTGAGCATATAAATCACCCATCACCCTCTCCTCACGTAGCAAATTTCCACCCTAAGGGTGTGTATCGCTACTATCACACGCACTTAAGCTTAAGTGTAGAAAAAACTTCCCCTTTATCCATTAAATAAGGGTGGAGTCAAGCTCGTGACTCGAACAAAAACAAGCGCTTCTTGGGAGGCAACCCATGTGTTTTTCTTTTTCTCTTTTATTTGTGTGTCATATATCTTTTCATTATTGTATGTTCTCATGTTTAAATTTGTGAAACTGCTTTATTTTGTCTTTAACCTCTTCTTAATTACATATAAAGGTGTTTTACAAAAAGGATAGGTGTAGGGAAGATTACACACGTTTTCAAAAGAACGTGAACATGAGAACTACGATTATTGAAAAAGATATATATATGTGTGTTTGTTAGAGTCAAATGCTTGTATCGAGTCATAATGGATGTTTTGCAGGAATTTTTCGAGATTTTAAAGTTGTAATTTTTCCAGAAAAACGCAGCAGACCAGTTTCTGTCAGGATAACCTGACGGCGTCAGGATTGCAACCTGACGACGTCAGGAGGAGCGGAAAAAACTTATTTAACTTTCGTTTTCTGTGCTACTTATAAATTTTTGGAATTTCTCAGGTCTTAATTTTCCAGAAAACCTGTAAACATCCATTCCATAAGCATTATATCCTAGTTTAGTTGAATCATATATATTTTTACCGCCGATTTTACGCGAAGGTTTCATCTATTTTCTTAAGTGTGCAAGTTTTATTTATCAAGAAGAAGAAACATAAGATTGAATGGAGCTTTTCACGCATATATTCTTCTTGAAGAAGAATTTAACCACTACTTCACACGGATCCTACCGAGCTAATCAGGGGAGTATTAGTTTCTTTCTCTTTTAATTACCTTCCGTTATCATAACTTTGATACTTTCGGGAAACATTGGGGACAATGTTCAGTTTAAGTATATGGAGGGAGAATAAAACGGGAACATTGAAACTATGCTTATCCTTGATTATTTGTCTTGTCCAATTTTATTTGTGTAATAAACAATGAGAAATATCGGTTAGGATAATTTTAGCACCAAATTTAAAATTTTTCATGACATGTAGGAGTGGGTCTTTAGTCTTAATAAAGCGTCTTATGGATAGGAAGTTATATGACTAGCACAAAAACCCTTTACCACTCAAATTCCACCCCAAAAATGTGAGGTTCGCCCTTAGATCTATAGGAATTAAAGAATTCATCTTTAATGCTTCGAGAATGTACAGGTAGTATAATAGATTCTAGAACTTGTTTTTTATGCATCCCGAGATCGCTAGTGAGACTACACTTGTGTAGTTAGGAATAACTAAATGATAAGAGGCATTAGGATAACCCTTGTTTGATACCCATATTATAATTACTTCTTCCACATTGGTTGAGTAATTCCCCCACACCCTTGCGTTGTACTCATCTTTAGTACACAATACCCGTAGTTAACCCCTCAGAACCTATCCTTTTCGCGGTTCTCGTGATGTTTCGGTTTTCCGGAATATCAATGAAGGGCATTGTTTACAACCCACCCCCAAATGTACACCCAAATCGCCTTAGCCACCTTGTATGTACTCACTTTTAGTGCATTATTGTTATCATACTAAACCCTTAGTTCAATTATATAGTTACTTGCATGGTTGCTATGTCGAGTCATATCTTTTGTACACAGTTTTGGGACGATTGGGACTCATGGGTAAAGTTAATTTTTATGGAGTGACGGGAAAGAATGTTAAATTCAAATTCCATTTATTTACTTAATAATGTACTCCGACTGTTTTGATATTTTCAAATCGGGTCAAATTAGTGTTAGAGTAATAAAAACTCAAGTGTAGGGATGTGCCTATAAATCCTTTATATTTTGATGTTATCATAGAGGATGGTAGAGTAAAAGTGTATGAAAAAAACATATGGGCTACCATCCTACATCTATCTTTATATTTATGTTTGTTTGTTTTAAAGTAATCTAGAGTTTAGAGTGTCGAGTCTTGGCTTAGCAAATCCATTCTTCTCATGCTTGTAACATAAAGATTTTTGACTTGCCACCACTAAATTGCCTATCCAACCAAACCCTTTGTTTCTCTACCGTAAGCCTAACGTTACAACCCTTTAAAAGACCTCTTAGATAGTTTTTCCTAGGTGCTTACGCCAAAGCGGTGGTGGTTTGATCTAGTCTCAAGCCTATGGTAATCTATGTACTAGGACCGGTTAATGAGTGTTTATCTTCCATTTCCAATTTGATATATTTCATATACACCCGAGAGATGAGAGTATCCAAACACCACCTGTGAGGTGCTAGTATGTAATTTCCGTGCTTGTTATGACTTTTGCAGGGCTTATACTTGTGGTGAATTGTTCTAAACCAATGCTTCATGCCCCCTAACTTTTAAATTGATTGGCCAAAAGCACGTTTGCTTGAGGACAAGCAAATACCAAGTGTAGGGATATTTGATAAGGATTTAAAACGTACACTTTTGAGGGATCATTTAAGCCCTTAATCGCCCACTTTTATATTCGTTACTGCTTAATTTCGTTCCTTTCACTTTTTAGGTCTCTTAAAGGCAAAATGATGGAATGATGCTTATTTGGACAAAAAGGCGCGAATATGTGAAGAAAAAGGCTAAAGTCAAGATCAAGACACTCAAGCTGCTGGAAGTACACTCGACGGCGTAACAAACAAAAGGCAACGTCATCCCTATAATTGCGACGACTCAGAAGTGAAATTGCAATTTTGCACCTGACGGTGTCAGGCTTTGAAGAGTAGGGCGTCACGACTCAGATGACCTAGATCCAGATTCAGACGGCGTCAGAAGTTGAAGCTGACGGCGTCACAACCACAACGTGAAGCCGTCCCAAAGTTGACTTGGCCAAGACGAAACCCTAATGGCGGCGATCTGACGCCGTCACAATTAAAAGGTGACGCCGTCTTAGTTGTAACTCTATACATACAATTCGAATTTCAAACTTTTAGAGAGTTAGATTTGTGGAGTAAAAACCTAAAACAATTTTGGTTTGTCTTGGGGCAGTATTTTAGGGTTCTCATACCCTATTTTACAACAAGATAAGTTATTTACTTCATTGATTTCATTATGTCTTAGATTGTATGTGTGTATGCTTGCATGTTCACCATGTCCGACTAATTTACTTGTGTGTTTGCTTAGATCTATGAAACCTAGTTGTTAATTATTGTTATGTTGTCTCTTATCTTAATTGTAACTGGCTTAGGAGTGCGACTAGGCTATCGTTGTGTTTAATGCTTGATAAATCTTTGATTGTTTATGAATGACTTGGTGGATTTCGTTTACAAAACCCAAAGATAACCTCAAAGTTAGTTTATGAATGACTTAGTGGATTTCGTTTACTACACTTAAGGGTGACCTTAAAGAGTTAGGAAAAGCACACCCTACGACCTTAGAAAACACAACGCGTTAAGAATAAGGATGTGACAATTCAACCACCAATAAAAGATAACTAGGGAGTAATAGTATCTAGGTACACACATTTTTAATCATCATACGAGCACACATCAATAGACATAGACTACCCCTTAGCTTAGATTAGATAATTAGAATAATAAAGTAATCGGTAGAAATACCACCCCCCAAATCCAAACCCCGAGATTTTACCCTTAGCTTTATAAAAAAAATATAAAAAGATAAAAAATAATCTTCCTCAACCCCATCCTTAGCGTAGTAATTTCTCACTAGCATTCCTATTCCCCTAGAGAACGATATTAATCCCGAGGCTTACCCTAATACTACACTACAACGATTAGGTTCACTGCCTAGGTGGTTGAAAAACTTGCTCGAAGAAAAGGAAGTTTCCTTTGACCCCGAACGCACGTTGTACGCGTATCAATAACACACATAAAAATGTTCGTCATCATTTTGTGTATTAGATGCAACAATGTATACTTAGCTCGATTTTATTTGAAAATAAAATAGTTTCCTCTCTATTCCAAAATTAATTAAGATCAATATTTTGAAAAAATAGAGACACTATTTTTCAAAGATTCATCGAATAGAAATCCCCAACTCGAAAGAAAAAGTAAAATACAAGTTTTACGTTAAAACAAAATGCAAAGTTTTGACCACTATGTAGTAATTTTTAATTAAGTTTAGAATTAAGATTTGGAAGTATTTTTAAATGAATGGTGGCGTGACTCTTACGGACTTACGGTTGATTTTATATGAATTTTAAAAATTGACTCTGTTCTTGGTGAAGGTTCCTTAAATACTAACAGTCCCATAAATATTTAAGCGAGCGTCCATATATTTGGGACCGTCACTAGTACTCAGAAAAAAAGACACATTTTTGGTATATAAATTTTAGATTTTAACAGTCCCATAAATATTTAAGCGAGCATCCAAACTCTTTTGAGAAGATATACCTTCAAGCTAGTATACAAGGTACATTTAATCAACAAAAATAGTACGAATCAAGCAGCAAAATATTCTAGTACAAATTAAGCGACAAAAAACACTTTTCATATTTAATCCCTCTTAATGAGAAATTTGATACATGGATCGTACTCTATTTTAAGACCATTTGTTTTGAAAACTAGAGCGACGTGGCTCTGATACCAATTTTAAAAACGTAGGGGGGGGGGTGAATACATTTCTGTTTAAAATCTAAAATCTTTTGTATTAAATTTCCGATCAAGCGTAACTAAATATGAATAGTGGTTTTGATGGTTATAACAACTATATATATCATAGATTATTTCATAAACATAATGCCAAATATGTTTAACAAACCAAGACATACATATTGACAACACAATATAAACAACCAATTACACAAACATAAATATAATAATCAGCAACAAAGATGAATATAAACTTAAAGCAAAGGCTAAAAGAAAGCGCAAACTAAACACGATGATTTATAGTAGTTCGGTCACGAAGCTCCTCTTCGCCCTACTCCACTCCCTGAGTACCCAATTCGGGAGTTACTTCACTAATCAACAAGCTCCCTTCAGGCAGATAAAACCATAGAATGTTGCTTACACCGATTTATGACACGAAGCTAAATGTTGAGTTCTAATCTTAACTAGAATCAATCTACACAACACTACACACAATACTTCATGGACTTACACACCGTCTAGATCTACACACAAAACTTCATGGACTTATACACCGTCTGAATATACACCAACACTTCACGAACTTATACACCATTTGGATATACACGCAACACCTCACGGACTTACACACTGTCCGGATCTAGACTTACACAACTATCCTCAAATTACACATAAGTCGGATCTATCAATACACAATAACAAAGATTGAGAGAGTTTAGATAAAGAATAGAATCGTAACAATGGTTACGTATGTGATGCCTTTTCTACAACTCTTCATTCTTGGTAAATACGAGTGTTCTCCTCTTTGGAATTTGATGGAAAAAACAGTGTGATTATAAACAAATATATACAATTTAATGTGATAAAAAAAGGTTAGAGAAGTGATTGGAAGAGAACAGAAAGTTTTGTGCCAAAGAGGGTGTTGGAATCACTCCTAATCTAGAATTCAAGTGTTAGTAATTAATATGTAATAGTTAGCTTAATATGGCTTTTATGTTAGTAATCATGCCAAGTCTTATGTAGAAAGCCCATGAGCCTTGGCCCAAGTCCAATAAGGAAAGGAAGGGACTAGGAGTGTTGCCCTAGCTCCCTCTCCTATAAATACCTTTGTAATACCCTCACTTGAGGGTTGGTTGTTCAATTCATTTCACTTGCTACGCTTAACTCTTCTTTCATTCATACGCATAGTGTTTGTATTGCTCATCCGATCACTTCTCTTTCTATTTCTTCTATTTGATGCTTGTGTTACTAATATGGTGACCTAATAGTGGTATCAATCGCCAAATAGTTGGGTGAATCGGTATTGTTTTTGAAGTAAGTTTTGGTCTTACGCGTAACATACGGTTCCAAACTTGGTCAAGCTTAAAAACTCATTTTTTACACTTTTCAATCCAAGATTCTTGTACTTTCAACGTTTTAAGGTGTTAAAATATCTGTTTTTGGCAAAAAGTTTCAAACTTTACGCGTAGATCATTATTTTTAAGCTTGGTTTCATACGTGGGTGTATATCTACGCATAAGGTGATTAGAAGTTTTGGATCATCAAGTTTCACACTTTTGTGTTATTTTGGTGATATTAAAGCTATTTCATCACAAAAATCTGGTTTGGAAACATCAGTTGGCAGAAATCAGTTTTGGCTACTTTCTACGCATAAGAAGACCCTATTCTTATGCGTAACTTATCCGTGGTTTGATCTTTAGTTTTCGTGGTTTACTCAGTGTTTTCTTGCTTGGATAAGCCTGAAAACACTTCGACTTTGGATATCCTTTACACTGTGATAGTGTAAAAGATCTTTTGGGTAAAACCCTAATCTTACGCATAAGCTCAAACTTATGCGTAGAACTCCTTACGCATAAGATTTTTCTTACGCCTAAGCTCTGTCTTACGCATAAGCAAATCCTACGTCTAAGTTTTCTATGCTTAACTTTCAGTTTACGCCTAACTTTAGTGTTTTCTCATTTCTTACGCGTAAGCTAATCCTACGCGTAACTATTGCTGTTACGCGTAACTTTGGTGTTTTTACGCATAAGTGTTACTTTGCCTTGCCGTGATTTCTACGCCTAAGCATACTTCATCAACATCGTTTCATTCGACTACAAAGATCCATTTAACAACACAAGTTTTCAACATGTCACAACCACCATACTCTAGCTATTTTCCTTACACTTATAATCAACAACAACTAAGTCCACAGTATCAACAACTTAATCATCAACAACAAATTTATCAACAACAATTTAATCAACAACATACTCCACAACTTGGAGCAATTCTACAACCACAAATGGTTCAACCACCTCCTAGTCTTCAAGTACAACCTTACACACACTTCTATAATCAACATCCATCCAGGAGTACTATGATGGAACTAACATGGTTTGACAAGATGTGTGAAGCCTTAAGTAGCCAATAATCAATTCATGAAGCTGGCTCACTTGATAGACCTCCAATGCTCACTCTCAGAAATTATGATCAATGGGTGATAAGGTTCTTTAGGTTTTGTGATCTAAAGAAGCCACATGGAAAGTTCTTAAAGAAGGTCATTATGGAAGGTCCATTTCAGATGCCTACTGTTGTCACACCCGTAGATCCTAATGCCAATCCACCAAGAGATGCTGTCACCAACATTGCAACTGTCTCAGACCTCACAGGTGATGAACTTCTACATTTTGAAGCCGATGAACTAGCAATGCAATACATCCTTTTTGTATTACCCAATCCGATCCTTCGAAGTGTTGATGCTCAAAAGACTGCTAAAGCAATGTGGGAACATATTCATCTTCTTATGGAAGGCACAACACTCTGTTAGCCGTAACATTTTTATTAGAAGTGATGGTCATTCACGTTTAGAAACTTTGTAACGTGTGTTAGATATCGTGATAGAATAGTCAACGGGCTCATGGATTGGGCTAAGCTAAATGGTTAGTAGTTAAGTTAAGCTAGCCTTGTATAAGTTGTCATCCAATCCAAGTCCAATCCAAGCCCATCCCAAAGCCCATTAGGGCATCATGTATTTAGAGTATAAATACCCCTCAAATGATCATTTGAGGGGTGTGCTTGAGTGTGTTTTGTGTGTGTTTTACTTATGAAATAGTGTTTCATCTTCTCCTCTTTGTCTCTCTAAAATACACATATCTTCATTCAAGTCACCACTTCTTTTCCTCATCTCTCTAGTTATTATTGTGTGAAATGGATTTTATAAAAGGGTACTAACAAGTGGTATCAAGAGCCTAAAGATGATTTAGAAGTGTTTTTGAGTTAAAAAAATCGTGTCTTTACTGTGCAAAATCACGTCTTAAAATTTTTTTTGGCACTTTTTATCTTGATTCTATCTTATTTTAAAAGCTTGCTTCTATTTTTTAGAGTCTATTTAAAAGTGTTTTTATGTTTAATAGCTTAACTCTTTTGTCCAAAAAGTTCTGATAATCAGTCCTTCTTTTTTTTGTCCAAACAGTTGTTATATTCAGTCCAAAGCAGAGTCTTTGCTTTCTATATTTTCTGTCAAAAATCTATCTCTCAAATATCTGTTGGAAAATACTCCTGAAAAGCTGTCTGCAAAAACTGGTCGGAAAACGCTGCTGGAAAACTTGGTCGAAAAAAAGTCAACAAAAAAGTCAAAACCCTCGTTTTTTACGCATAAGGATTCTGGTTTACGCTTAAGACACCATTTTTACGCCTAAGACATTACGACTATCTTCAGATCTATTACGATTTACTTGGAAAGTATCTCATAGGTTTTTTTACGCCTAAACCTTACTCGTAAGGTTGCTTACGCGTAAGGGTTGTTTTCGACTTGTAAAAAGTAGTTTACGCATAAGGTTTTTCAAAGGTTTACGTGTAAGGTTATTACGGCTAAAAAGTGTTACGCGTAACGTTTGGTTACGCATAAGGTTGTTCAAACAAGTGTTACGCATAAGGGTTAACAACCAAGAGTTTACGAGTAAGAACTTGTGTTTACGCGTAATGGTTGTTTACGCGTAAGGTTTATACCACAGTTTACGCATAAGAGTTTTCAACTATTGTTTACAAACAAAAGTTACAAGTAACTGATTTAAGAAAGATATTCGTAATCTACTTTCAATAACATAAAAACAAGACAAGATCCAATCTCATCAAACCAATCAACAATCATCAATCAAAAACAAAAACGTTAATTAGATCTCAGCTTGTGTTTTTTATAAGTTGATTATATCAAATCTGTCAAAGCAATAAACACAACCACATCATCGATCTTTTAGAAGCATTCACTCCCTTTAATTTCCGAACATCAAAAGAAATAACAAAACAAAGTGTTTCATCATCTTTTCTTTCGGTTTATCAAGATCAAAACGATACCATACCTACCTGTGAACATAAACAAAGTATTGAAGACGATTTGCTTCTGAAAACAAACGAAGGTGTGTTGTGTTGTTCGGATTGACCAAGAAAGAAAGGGAAAATCGTTGTTTGTTTGAGATAAAAGGGTAGAGAGATCTCAGTTATTTTAGTGGTTGCGTTTTTAGTGAAAGGGATTTTAGGATCAGGGTTGCTGCGTTTATTTTGGTGTAGGTTGAGAGTATCAATATTGTTGACTGCGTTTTTTAAGGAGTAGGGTTAGTGAGATTAGGGTAGTGAGGTGATAAGGTGCGTTTTTATAACATATAAATTAGGGCCACGGTTAGCATTACTTGGAATTGGGCTTCTAGAAATTGGTAGTTTGGTACTGAAGTTTTCTTTGGGCTTGTAAGAATTAATTTGGGCTGCCAAAAGTAATTATCTTCATTCTACAAAGGACGCTTTAGTTGGGGTTTTAGCTAATTTTGTTAGTTAAAATCATTTTTTGGGTTCATTGGAATATAACTACTGTGCTAGTTATTGAATAACACGTTTCGATAACAAAAATCACTTCTTTATCGTCTACAAGATCCGCAAATTCATTTCACACGTTCACAATGTCTTTTCTCAACAACTTCCTACCATCGATCGATATGGACTCTATTGTTCAATTCTTTGCTCCATATCCTAAGACTGAAAAGACGGTGTCCGAGACTGAAGAATATTTGACTGAAAATGAGAAAACGTCGACTGATAATGAGCAAGAGGTTGAAGAAAATGAGCTTCCAGATCACTTAAGATATCTTGACATAAGATTTCCAATTTCATTCGTCGAGCATATGAAGCGCAAGCCGTTGACAGAACAGGCTCGAAGTGCTGAAGCATTATTTGAATCTAAGCCAGATGCACCTGAATATCTGCAGATTATTGAAAACAGTGATTATAGTGAAACAGAGGATAAGAAATCAATTGGGAATAATTGTTTTATGACTTCGGTTCAGCAAGCTACCTCTGGCAATCACAGCAAAGATTCAGGTTATTTTGATTCAGAATGCAGTGTTAAAGCAATGACGATTCAAAAAAAGGTTCAGTACATGTTGATGTTAGCACATAAAAAGGAGTCGGGAATACAGTTGACTACTGAGGAATACGACTTCACGGAGACAGGAATGGCAGAATTAGCAAACATAATTGCAAACTCCAGTCATAAAGTCAACCAGCAAGACACAACATCATGCGGTACTTTTGATACACCTCCCGTCTATGACACAGATCCACTCAATGAGGTACCAAATTATAGTAATGTTTCTAATTCATTTACTCATGAGAAGCCTCATTCTGTGTCTCCTGCACCTTATTATGACACATATGTGGGAGAGCAAGTTAATAGCAATGTTAACTCTGAAACTCCATTTATGGATCCTAATGGAGATCAAGTTGAACAGAATGGTGCTAATGATGAGGAAACTCGTGCTTATTTTGAAACATTAATTAATAATTGTGGTATTGAAATTGAGAAAGTTAGAACGGTCAATCGCGAAGTTAAGGCCGCGAATGCTAAATTGACCGCTGAGCTTGAGAGTTACAAGGTGAACGCAAAAGCTTTTGAATTTCACAAAAACAAAGAGTTAGAATTAGAAATTGGTTATCGAGACTCCGTTTTAAGAGAACAACAATTGCAAATCAAATATAACACACTTGATGTTAATTTGAACTTAAAAATAAAATCTTTAAACGAGGAAATTTCTGATCTTAAAAACCAACTTTCTAAACAAAAAGCACTGTTTTCTGATCTTGAAAAAGAGAAAAAACAGTTGATTTCAGACTTTTCAAAATGAGAAGATTCTCTTCTTGATGAAATTCTTGATAAAGATGAAAAAAATCAAAAAATTGGAAAATTTGCTTGTTACAACGGGTCATTCAGCCAAATCAACAAATATGCTGATTAATCAAACAAATCCGTATTTTCATACAACACAAAAAATGGCTCTAGGTAACACACCTCCTTGTTTCCTCAAGAAAGCTCAGAAAGAACAGAATGTTTTGAACAATGGAAAAGCTTTGCATGAATCCATAATTGTTCGTGATTCTCTTGAAACGTTAGAACTATCTAAGGAGAGTAGAGAAAGAATGAAACAAAAACATCTGGTAATCAAACCAATTGATTATAACAAATGGAACAAAATTAATAGTATTTCTTTTGTTTCTCAAAAAGAACAATCAAAGTTTTCCATAACACCCAGTGTTTCAAACAAAGACTCAAAACCAGTTTCAAAACCAGTTCCAACTCCAGTTGTTGTCTCCAAATATCTTTCGAAAATCGAACAAATGTCTTCAAACAATCCTTTTAACACAAGTGATGCTAGAAGCATTTTAGATGACGTTAAAACTAGAATTGGGTATCTTCAAAAGACTGTTAAATCTAAAACCAATATCACAACTAACATCTGGTTTAATAGTTTTGATAATGAAAATAAAAAGTTTTTGAAACTCAAATTGACCCTCCGTTAACCGGCATCGTAAGTGAGGGTAATTCATTTCGAACAAGCGTTTTTAAAAGAAACAGCTGACTTTGTCAAGGACCATAAATCCCTGGTAAAACAAGCTAATGACAGTGTTGAACACATCCAAGTTTTGGAAAAACTAAATGATTCTCTCTTCGAAGATGTTATGACTACCGATATCATGTCCATTATTTTACAAACATATTCTATTGAAGATCATGAAAGACTCCATCCGAGACCTCAATTGTTTCAAAATATGAAAAAGCTCTTGAAAAACTTGAAAAAGAAAACGGGTCCTATTTTAAACAACTTGATCGAAAATCTGAGGAATGCAAGTATGAAAAACTGTCGTATGAGCGTGCCTACAAGGACATGAAAGAGCAAAATGATCTTTTGAGAGCTCAGCTGGGATGTCAAAAGGAAAGTGTGGATACTAAGTTTACTAAACCATTGACTGAGGAGAAAACAAATGTTCCCAAACCGGTTTTCAAACCAAAAATGTCTATTTCTCAGTTTCCTCCAAAAGTCAATGAGAATCTTGATTTGTCAAAAACAGTCACTCCACAGTCCCTGCCTATTAAAAAGAGAATTATCAATTGAAAAAGAAAAAGCGATTATTGAAAAACCAAAAGTGATTACACCTGGCATTTCTAGGAATAGTACACGGAATGTGACCAAAAATCCAGTTAAAGAATCTGTCGGTTCTAACAACATGGTCCAAAATCAATATCTAGAAGAAGCTAGGAAAAAGGCACAGTCTCGAAAAGACGAAATTTTAGGTGCAACATCTAGTGTGATGAATTCTACAAGATTTCAAGGCAATGCTAGTAGTAGTAAACCTTTACCTAGGAATTCTCAACACAAGACTAGGGATTGGCTTGCATCTAAGAGTAGTTGCGCAAAAGAAAATGCTATGCACGTAGGAAACAACACTAGAAATTCTAAGTCTTTTTCGAACAAGAAACAATTTTCAAAAGACTGTAGTGACAAAGTTAAAGCTGCTGTTTTAAACAAGAATATTGAATTTGTTTGTACTACATGTAAAAAATGTGTCTTTTCAGCTAATCATGATGCATGTGTCTCACAATATCTCAAGAAAGATAATTCTCGTGCCAAGGCACAATCCACTAAGACACCAAATAGAAACAAGCCCGTTGATAAAAAGACAAACAAAAAGACACCTAATAGGACGATCACTTTAGGACGCAGTTTTTCTAAAAATGAGTCTTCCATTTGCATCGAAAAGAAAAAACTCCTAGATCTTACCTTAGGTGGAAACCCTCGGGAAACGTTTTCAACCAAGTTGGTCTTAGATGGATTCCCACAGGAAAGATTTTTGATAGTTGCACCAACACAGATAATAGTGACAATCATCAGGATAAGGAAGTAGAAACCACTACAACCGTTG
Organism: Chrysanthemum makinoi; assembly: GCA_910596185.1. Lineage (NCBI taxonomy): Eukaryota > Viridiplantae > Streptophyta > Magnoliopsida > Asterales > Asteraceae > Chrysanthemum > Chrysanthemum makinoi. The sequence continues at coordinate 115,662,978 of OU343221.1, forward strand.
ATAGTGATCTCCCTCGCCGTGAGAAAACATATACTTCTAACACTGTTATTTGTGAAAATTCTTCGTCTGTGGATGCAGGTTCTTGTAAAAGTGTTGAAGGTTCATACACCCCATGTGGTAAAGAAGAACTTTATGCCAATTTCGCATGTGGAAATCCTTTTCTAATTCCACTCTTAACTCCACTTTTACATGACATAACTTAATCCTCTTTCTTCAAATCTTCTATGTAAATATTATTGAAAAACCAAATACAAAATTTGAAAATCCAACAAAAGCAAAATATAAAAATATAAAATCTTTCAAAAATACAAAAACAATATAAAATCAAAAATCCAAAAATACTCTTCTCACGACATGTCTCTCGTATAATCGATATTCTGTACGTTTCTAAAAATTTCATTCAACAATGATACAGACATGTACAGATGCTTGAGCGAGAGTTCTTTAAATGTTTTCTAAAACATGTCGTTTCACAAAAATTTCTTACATAATGGCTTTCGTATAATTCAGTACGAAACCCGGACTTTAAAATAATGGCTTCTGGACACATCAGTTCAGGACCCGCGCTTCAAAGAAAGGAAAGTGCTTATCAAAATCAAAGGTTTTTAAATATTTTTTCAAGCACTATTCCTTAAAACATAATGGCTTGCAGTTACTTCAGACTGTAACCCGATCTTTAAAGAAAGGAAAGTGCTACGCAAAATAGATTTTCATAAATATCGAGAACTTATCCAAAAACAAATGAAGATAATTCTTCTCTATAATATCTTCAAAATATTTTCAAAATCTTCATCATCTTGCGTACCATTGATTCGAAATGTTTCAAAAAGATTTTTCAAAATCTCTCACATTTGGTACCAAGATAACTCCCTCTAAACCCTTAATTGATTCTAAATTTTCTGTATGAAAAATATGCTTTAGTTAAGGGGGAGTATAAAACCAAAATTGTTCCAAAATTCATGCTAAATCAGTTTCTCTCCAAACGCTTTTCGAAAAACATATCTTTTAATCATTTTGTTTCAAAAACATCATAGATATGCTACTTTTGAGGGGGAGAAACGTGATTAAAAGGTGATCAAAAATGTTTAATGATCGTTGTTTGAATCTCAAAAGAGCTCGACTCAGATGAAACCAATGAATTGACGATAATATAAAGTCAGTACTCGAAAAGACTTGTTCCTGGACGGGTAATAATTTCAAGCTGGTCTAACCAGTGATGTAAGCGTGTCTCGAATAGGATTTGTCTAAGTAGAATGTACCATTTCGAGAAACTTTCTTTGGACTTGACCAGGCCGGGTAATAATTTCAAGCTATTTCACTAGTGATGTAAACGTGTCTCGAATCGGTCTTGTCTATTGAAAGTTGATCAATTCAAAAGTGCGAACTCTACCATCTCTGTGCAGATTTAAGCTAAAACAATATATAAGCACATGTGAAGGGGGAGTGTTTCTGAAAACATAAAACTCTCGGAGTGTTTCAAACATGTTTTCAATCATAAACACTCTGAGAGATTTTCAAGAAAAATGGTTTTATGGAAAAATGGGACAGTCATGGAGTTATAAGTTGACTAAGGATAGGAATATTCGTCCTATGATCCGCCAGAACCGGAGGGATCTACCCAAGGACATCACCAATAGTTAGTACTAGAAGTCCTTAGGTATGATTGAAAAAAGGAGTAATGTGAGAAAGGAGAAAGAAGGGGTTGAAGAATTAAAAAGAAATGTAATGAAAGGGTGAAAAGAAATAGCCCTCCATAATCAACCTTAGGGCAGAAACCGGGTTCAATACATATGCTCCTGGTTGTCACTAGATGACACTGGTATTGAAGACAAAGACGTTATGGACCCAGTGACGCACTGCACTAAACCTTCTAGCCACTCAATTCCTCTCAAAAGGGATTTGTTTCATTCTCACTGGGAACCCTACATAATCTATCGACTTTCTCTTAGAGATCGTTGGTATTGAAGAAGGAGACCCTCTCCCTAGTCTCCGCTCAGGAAAACCAAAATGCACTAATTGAGTCTAGAGCCACGAGATTCATCAAAAGATCTCATAGGAACACTTGACATGACATCGCTTGTTGTTCATCAATAAGGACACAAATGATATATTCTAGAGTCCTACGCAGATCTTAGCAATCTGCCAGAACATTTATGAGAAGTTTCACATCTGTGATCTTCAGTGATTGAATGGAAACTCCTGCCAGGGTCAACATCAAGCACCCCTGACAGCAGGTCACTTCGGTAACTCCCCGTGGATTACGCTTAGTGTGTCTCAAACGGTCTACAGTTATGGGGTGATGCTTCGGTGTACCTCAGCGACTCATCTGAACTGTAGGTGTACTTCGGTACATCGCGTTATCTCACTTGTGGGACTCCAGTTCAGGAACGGCCTTTGTGAGAATTAGAGACGTGTTTTCACAATATGCTGTTAACACACTCGAAGTTCAAACTTGTAGGCGCTGGATTACTTCTAACCCATGTTTTTATGTTTTCTTCTTATGGATGCTTGCGGGAGGAAGAGATCGTGCAGATTCTCCACATGCTCATACCAACAACACATGAAAGTTCTCATCAAAATCAAAGGCAACACAAAGTTAAATATGATTCTTCGTCAATGTCAAAGAATCTACTAAGTATAAAGACTCGAGAACTACATAATTGGTAATTAAAAGTCAAATAGAAGTGTGAGCATGGTGGAGAATGACGTGGAGACACCTAACCAACGAAGTTGACAATGGCAGAATACCACATTATCTGATCACAAAGCATGAAGGAACGAAAATTAAGACTATTCTATATCTACACACAAAGTTCAAGCTCAAGAAGAGTAAAGACCTATTCAAGTGGAGCATCTTTTGAATGACCACCCCTTAGGGGGAGATTGTTAGCCGTAACATTTTTATTAGAAGTGATGGTCATTGACATTTAGGAACTTTGTAACGTGTGTTAGATATCGTGATAGAATAGTCAACGGGCTCATGGATTGGGCTAAGCTAAATGGTTAGTAGTTAAGTTAAGCTAGCCTTGTATAAGTTATCATACAATCCAAGTCCAATCCAAGCCCATCCCAAAGCCCATTAGGGCATCATGTATTTAGAGTATAAATACCCCTCAAATGGTCATTTGAGGGGTGTGCTTGAGTGTGTTTTGTGTGTGTTTTACTTATGAAATAGTGTTTCATCTTCTACTCTTTGTCTCTCTAAAATACACATATCTTCATTCAAGTCACCACTTCTTTTCCTCATCTCTCTAGTTATTATTGTGTGAAATGGATTTGATAAAAGGGTACTAACACACTCAATCAGGAAGACATGGAATCCAAAATCTACTTAGCTTATGAACACTTCATGATTGAAGCAGGAGAGACATTAGAGTTATATCATCATCGCTTTTCAGACATCATCAATGATTTGGACAAACACAACATCATCATGCCACGAATTGCTGTCAACACTAAGTTCCTAAGTAGTATTGGTCCGGAATGGGAGAAGTATGTCATTTTTCTCCGTCAAGCTAAGAATATTCATCATGCTACATACGGATTGTTGTACGACTATTTGAAGCCTCACCAAAAGGAAGTTGACAAAGAAAGGGCTATCCGTGAACTCCCGGCTCCACAGTCACTTCCGGACAATCAACAACTTGCTTTGTAGGCTCAAACTAGTGGTCCTCCTCAACCCGCTCCTCAACCTGTTGGTTTGTGGGAGTTATAAACACACGTAAACGACTAGAAGTGTGTGAGCCGATGGGGGCACACACGATAAACACGAGTATACGTGTCGAACGTAATTTAAACTTGAATTATTTACCCGTATTATACATGCTACTTGACCCGATCCATTAGTTGATTCATGGGCTGTTCTTGGATAGCTAAATGGGTCGAATGTGACAGCCTTGGGCCTCGTGTTCACTGATCGGGCAAGAAGGCAGGAAAGTGAATGGGCTTGGTTGGGTTTTTGACTTGTCGATCAAGTCTAAGGCTTAACAAAGAGTCGGTTGTTTTATGTATATATACACAACTTTCTCCCATCACATGTACGCATGAATCTACATCCTAATATCCCTAAATCTGATCCTCAACCTCTGCTCATAATTCCAGTCGACTATCTCATTAAGTCGATTAGATTTTTGTGTTGGTTTTGATTCCTAACTTGCATCAATTAATCTTGGTCCAAGTGTTTAGGTATGTGATCTATTGGTGGTTTGTTTCCAAGTGATTCCTAGTCGAATTGATTTGCAAGCAAAGATAGGATTTTTCCTGTTCGTGATCATCTCGGACAAAAAGGATGGAAGATATCGGATAACTCCATCCGATATCGGGTATAGTGAAAAACAGTGTTCTAGGCTGTTTTACAACTAGGACAGCAACAAGCTTATTTGGTTGGTTTCTATTCTTGGTCGTGGAGTATATATATTGGGCAGGAAGACTTGTTCTTGGTGATTACTGTTCATGCATTATATTCAAGTAGACAAATGTTGTTGGATTTTAATTAAGTTCTCGACTAGCATTATCGAACGTATACGTAAATCGGGTTTGTGTGTGATACTCTTCGAGGTATCTATTTTAGATACTTAAATGTTTCGTAGGGTTTCTTGTTCCGTTACTAGAGTTCAATTGCCAAGCAAGGTTAGCCTTCTTTATTCCCTTTTAATTAATTAATATTGTATTAATTATGTGTTTATTAATTACGTGTTAACATAATTGTATTAACTAGATCCAATATCCGCTGCGTACTCGTAGAGGTTACTGGTTAACTAGATCCAATTACACCATATAATCCATCACAGCAACAATCTCAAGAAACTCAATTGGTTCCATACAACAACAACACTGAACAAGCACTTTACAGTGAATCCAATGAGGATACTGAAGCTTTTGATGCCTTACAGCAAGGATTTGTCATGATTGCTAGAGCCTTCGGCCGATATTCCAACAAATCCAACAATCGCATTCGTACCTCATCCAACACAAGGAATCAAGCTGTGGTTAACAATGGAAGAGTTGAAGTTCAGAATCGTGGTAATGTTCGTCAGATGGGAGGTGGTCCAGGGTTTAATGCTATGGGAAGGAATAACATGGGTGCTCTGCAACAACAAAGGGCTCAAGTGGTTGAACAAGGGAATGCTCAGAATGGGTTTAATGGTCTTCGTTGTTATAACTGTAATGAGAAGGGTCATCCGGCTAATGCATGCCCTAAGCCGAGGACAAGAGGCAGTGCTTATTTCAAAGAGGCTTTGCTCTTGGCTCTCAAGGATGAAGTTGGTGGAACTCTTACCAACAAGGAACAGAGCTTTATGGCAGATGCAAATTCTGATGATGATATGGAGGACTTGCAGGCCAATGCAGCAGTGATGTTGATGGCCCAAATGCAAGCACTACACATGAGTGACACAGGCCCAGTGTATGACACTGATGGCTTGTCTCAGGTACCCGAACAAACCATATTCATCACTGATCTAATATCTCAGCCAACATCTGAATCCGGCGAGGCTCAGAATGTTCAAAATGAGTCATCCACATCTCAGTCTGACGATTCTCAACTAGACCCCATAGTTACATTTGACGATCAAGATGATCTTATGGTTCCATTTGATACTCAAATTGACTCCGTGGTTATACTTGAGGATCTAAATAGTGATCATGTTGTGACTCACGTTAAACACGCTGAACTTTTGCCTAGTCCAGATATTGATCTCTTACTTAAAGACGAACAATCCCGAATGGATGAATGTTATGCATTAAATCAGAAATTACACAGTAAAAATGCACTATTAACAAGGGACATTGAATGCTTAAAACGGCAACTCAATTTTTTCAAAACTCAAGAAAACCGTGAAAAAGGTTTTGAAGCCGCTTTTGCTAAATCACATCAAAACGAAAAATCTTTGGAATGACAGATTCGTGATCTAGCCGCATCCAAGAATACTTTGTTGTCTCAAATAGAACAACTGAAACATGAACATAAACAACAAATTAACGCTCTTACTTTGGAAACTCAAAAAGCCAAGGCTGAGTTGTTAACTTGTCAAAAACAGTTCTCTGAGTACAAAAAGCATTACACGAAACGAATAGATAACTATCTTGAAGAAATTGTCGACTTACAACACAAAATCAAAGAGTTTCAAAATGTTGTTTATAAACATGGTGAGTCAATCACAACTATTCAAAAATTTACTTTTAAACCAAATCCAAATGGATATGGACCGATTCTTGCTGATTACAAACCTAAGTTTTCAAACAGAGCATTCAAACCAAATCCTGAAGTTTACAGTGCAGAACATAGAATTGATGATTCAATTATGACTGTTGCTAAATATAATCGCATGGAGGAATTAGATGCTGATGACGAGAGTCGGTCAAAAATGGAAAATGTCGTTTATAACAAACCATGTAACTATTCGAAAGCCGTAAATTTTGTCACACAACAAGATACTTCTAACAAACCTTTGGTTATCACACCAGTTTCTGAAGTTAGTCCCCAACACAATGGTGCACAAATTAATGGTCCTTTACCTTCACTTAGTGAAGTAAAAACTAAAGCCGAAAGTTGTCGCGTTATCAAATATTTTGACACTTTCTTATCTGACCTCAAAATTTTGGAACGTGAGATTGAATTTCATTCTGAAATAAAAGTTCAACATTTTCAATCGCCAATGGCGCGAGAACAAAGAGATATTCTTCAGAAAAGAATTTTACCCCATGTCAAAAATTTGAAAACTTGTGCACTATATTGGGAAAGGGATTTTCACAAGGAACTTGGTCTCATGAAAACAGTTTCGAGAAAACAGAAACATCGATTTCAAATACTAAACGTAAAAAGAAACTGTTGAGAAAAGATGTTGATCGACTCTTGGAAGATGTTATCTATGCTGATATCAATAATCTTGTGTTATTACAATCTGTTGCATATACACTGATTATATCTCTACTGATACTGTTGATTCTGTTGAAATTGTTGAGAATACTGATAATGTGCTTCAAATCGAGTCTTTAAAAGTTGAAAATGAACGATTATTAAACGAACTTTCAAATGCAAAACGCCTTCTTAATTGGTGTCAAAAAGATATTCACGATCAACAACTTGCTTTTCAAAACAAAATCGCCCAGTTGCATGCAAAAAATCTTAATCCAAAACTTGAGCAACTGGATGATCAAAACGTGTCTTTTAAGTGTCAAATCTCAAAATATGAACATGAACTTGCAAAAGTTAAACAGGAATATGGTGTCATATTTGATTTACTCAATCAGACTCTTGATGAAGCATCAAACGAACTTGATCATTATCTTGCACACACTAAAGAAGTCATGAATTTTGCTGGAAATCTTCGTTCTGAAAATCAAAATTTGGTGCACACTATCATTAAGTTACGGGAAATGTTAGGAAAGTATGAACAAGTTTAGCCTAGCATCATTAAGAGAATTGCACCTATAACACTTAGCAAACGTGAACCCAGATTGCCTACTGCCAAAACACAAGTTACTAATGTGCTTCCCTCTACTGAAACAGCAATAATTACCTCTTTTCCTAATGTCCACACTTCACAGCCTAGGAGCAATACAAGGAAGAATAGGAAGTTGCGACCTAAGAAAAGAACAATAAAGAATGCTGAAGTAGAAGAACACCCTAGGAATTTGAATAAGACTCCCGTTGCACCCACTTTAGATATTGCGTCTGACAAATGTAATGAAAAAAGTGTTGTAACGAATGCTAAAACTTTAAGTACTTTTGATATTCAGTCTGATGCTTCTTGTGTTACTTTTCGTAAAAGTATGCTTTCTGATTGTCATGAAAAATGTGTTTCTAGAGCTATCTTGTCTCGTTTAAGGAATCCTAAGAATCAGAATACCTCTAGGCCCACTAATGCTTCTAAGTATGTGCTTGGTAAACCGCCCTCCTTAGATTCTAAAAAACTCATTGATGTCCCTGTAGCTCCAGTATCACCTCCAAGGAATGAAGTACCACCTAGTGCATTCACTAAGACTAAAGCTAAGACTAGTTGGAGATGGCAGAAATGGTTACATAATACACTAGGATTTAAATGGATGCCTAAAATCATTCATGTGTGTATTTTTACTATTACTGCTGAGGAACCCTCTAACTCATCGGGTTCCACATCTACTTCTATTCCATCTGTCGTCTGTGTGTAATGCAGGTGATACAGATCATCCTTTGGATTGTTGATAGCGGATGTTCCTGACATATGACAGGCAATCTTAAACTGTTATCAAACTTTATTGCAAAATTCATTGGCACTGTCAGATTCGGGAATGATCACTTCGCAGCTATCATGGGCTACAGAGATTATATCAATGGCAATATCGAAATTAGCAGGGTTTATTATGTGGAAGACCTCGGTCACAATCTCTTTTCAGTCGGTCAATTCTGTGATGGAGACTTGGAAGTTGCGTTTAGGGAGAAAACTTGTTTCATTCGTGATCTACAAGGAAACGATCTTATGTCTAACTCTCACAATTCTAGTCTGTACACAATCTCAATGCAAGACATGGTTGCTTCATCTCCTATCTGTCTACTTTCAAAGGCTACATCAACAAAATCCTGGCTATGGCACCGTCGTCTCTCACACCTAAACTTTCAAACCATCACCAACCTTGCTCGACACAAACTTGTTGAAGGTCTCCCGAGATTCTGGTATTCTAAAGATCATCTATGCTCAGCTTGTGAACAAGGGAAAAGCACTCGTGCTCATTTTTCTTCAAAGGTGGAACACAGCTCTCAACATGTGCTTCATCTTCTTCACATGGATTTGTGTGGCCCGATGCGCGTGCCGACGATTAATGGCAAACGCTACATATTGGTAATTGTTGATGACTACTCAAGATGGACTTGGGTTTATTTTCTTCGAAGTAAAGATCAAGCTCCACAGATGATCATCACCTTTCTCGCGAAAATTCAAATTCAGCTCCGGAACATCATCAGATAAATTCAAACAGACAAAGGGACTGAATTTGTGAATCAAACTCTTCAGGAATATTATGAGAAAGTGGGAATTAAGCATCAAACATCCATTGCACGTACCCCCGAACAAAACGAAGTTGTTGAAAGACGAAACCGTACGTTAGTGGAAGCTGCCAGAACGATGTTAATCAATGCTAAACTTCCAGATTACTTGTGGGCTGAAGCTGTCTCAACTGCATGCTACACTCAGAACCGTTCAATGATTACAAAACGCCATAACAAAACACCTTTTGAGCTTATCCATAACAGAAAACCGAACCTCAAACTGTCACATATTGGATTTCACAAACACACTAAACCATAATCATAAGTGGCGTACAAGATGGTTTTTAGAGAGAGAAAGTTAGAGGTTTAGGGAACTTAGTGAGAGAAAGAAAAATCTTATTATGAGCTCCAACTCTCTACCTTGGAAGGTAGAGAGTATTTATAGTCTTACAATAAAACGCCACTCAACGGGCTGTGGATCAGGCATACAGTGGGTAAAGACCCGTCCGTCCTCCACGGTGTTACTTAACTAAATACTACTTAACATAAAATAACTACGACTATGAGCTTTCTAACGAATATATATACTTGAGGTGACCGACTCTTTAGTACCTGGAATTTCTAATTCCTAACAATCTCCCCCTAAGGGAGGTCACCTCAAACACATATTAAACTTACATTGAATACAAACAGATATTACATTATAAATTGTTCTTGCACTCTTGATGTAGTACTTTGCTCTGTAGCTCGTAGTCATTGATTCATCACATTGCATGTTTGGTTAATCCAAGTGGAGGTTTTTTACTGATCCACATGATAATGAGATTTGAGCCAGCTTTGAGATCATCAGCCACATTAAATCTCTGACTCTTCCTTTGTGGTGTTGATGTTATGTGATGTTGTGACATTTGGACCGACATGCTCACATTCTGGATCATGATTTCTTCTTATCAGAGTAGCGGAAGCTTTCGTTGATCCATGATATTGGCAGCAGCGTAGCAGAAGCATGGAGTGATAATATCAGAGTCATTGATGCACTAATCATGATTTCTTTAGAAATGAATGTGTAGTGTGAGCATGCGGCTATGGATTGACCGCTCCATTCTGATCAGCTGCAAACGTCGGGGTGTACCTGCATAAGACAGTTAGCAATAAAGCGCACGAGAGTGTCTTTGACCACTTTCGTCGAATTGAGGTACACGGCCCACGGTTCCCCGTTGATCAGTACAAGTACTGCCTGTGATCAGGTATAATTCCGAAGAATTTCCTTGACAGGGTTTCGCAGCTGCTCTAGCTGTTCTCAAACCGGAACGTCTCAAAGAAGACAACACGGAGTGAGTGAACCAGCGAATTAAGATTCACTGATTGATGAAAAGAGATTTGAAAAACAATCATGTATTGCTTAATAGAAATTGTTTTTGCAATACAACGAAGGTTTTAATGAAAATCAATTATCAATCATAAACACCTTTTGATTTGAAAATATTCGTACACGGTCGCTGTGCTAGAGAAAAGAGTTTTTGAGCATAATGACCGGTTTTTCAAAGGTATCCGTCAATCCATAACCTGAACCAGGATTGATTCAAAAGATTGAATCGCCCCATTGTTTCTGTTCAGTTGTCACATGGTTGATCTATAGAATAAATCTCACATGCCACCCACCAGGAGCTTGTTTGATGTTGGCTCCAGAAGGCTTTCCATCTTCATTGTGAATATGATTGCATATCACTCAGATGTTCTGGCAATACCACAAGGATACTGCGAAGGACTCAAGATATAATCTCTCTTTCCACATTGTGTGAAACAGAGAGTCTTCATTGAACGTGTCCTAAGGAGATTTATTGATGATCTCGTGGCTCTAGACTCAATTTGTGCACATTTGGTTCCTATGCCGGAGACTAGGGAGAGGGTCTCCTTCTTCAATATCAACAATCTCTAAGAGAAAGTCGATAGATTATGTAGGTTCCCCATGAGAATGAAACAAGCCCTTTTAAGAGGAACTTGAGTGGTTTGGAAAGTTGAAGTGCAGTGCGTCACTGGGTCCATGACGTCTTGTCTTCAATACCGATGTTACCTTGGTAACCACCAGTAGTATATGAATTGAACCCGGTTTCTGCCCTAAGGTTGAATAAATGGAGGGCTATTTGTTTTCACCCTTTTTCACATTCAATTCTTTTTCATTCTTCAACCCCTTCAGTACTTACCGAGACTTCATTACTAGAACCTTGTTGGGTTTATTCCAGTACTAGCTCAGTCTCAGTCCGCACTTTTCCCATATCTCATTTTTCTCCTTTTTTCATCATTCCTAAGGACTTCTACACTATCTAGTGGATTGTCCCTGGGTAGATCCCTCCGGTTCTGGCGGATCATGGGACCTCAACCTAACCTTATCATCCTTATATCACCATACATAAAGTAAAGTTGGTCGGTCTTTTTGGTATCGTACATCTGCCATTGGAACCAATTGAAAACCATTTGAAAATCAATCAAGATACTTGTGATATAGAATCAAAGCATTTTGTATCTTAATTGTTTTGATATTTTAGAAATACTCCTCCTCAACATATGCATAAAAATTTAGAAATTGTTTAGCACATGGAGGCAAGAGATCTTAGAAATCGTTAGATTGAGAATGAAAGGTCCAATCTTTTGATTAACATTTTCTAAAATGATCATCATCACTTCCTAATCAATTTGAGTAGATACAACATTTTAAGGAAGGATGAGGTTTTCACAAGTTTGCTCCCCCTCAATATGTGCATAGATGTATGAGAATGTTTTGCACATATTAGGAAAAGACTGCACATTGAGATAAATTGATCACGTTTCAAATAATTGTGGTTTAAGATAGATGCTCCCCCTCAACGTGTGCATGGAGAATTTGAAATCGTTTGTCACTTACGGGGAGGCAAACATGCTAATCACTTATGAAACCATTTATCGAATTATCAGTTTAAATCCAATTTAAATCACAAATTCTCCCCCAATCACAATTATCAAAACATTTGAGATTTGTGATCTCTGTAGATTTAAATTGATTTTGAAAGCTTTTAAGGAGAATTGTGACTTGATTATGAAAGCGTTTTAACTGATAAGGATATGATTTTGAGACTTTAAACTCCATTGGTTAAACATGCATGATTATCTTTTGAAAACAATTGTATAACAACAAACTTTTTGAATTAATTGAAATCATTCTCCCCCTCAATCAATGACATAGGTTGTTGATTGAGAGATAGATATTTTGACAAATAAGTCCGGATGATTTTCAAAACTTGAGTCCGAGTTATTGTATAAAGCAATTAGTTTTCAGCAGATAAATATTTATAGAATCAGAGCATGAGATTTGAAAAACAAGATAAAGTATGGCTCTGTTCTTTCTATGAAAAGTGGGTTATTGCCTGAAATGACAATAAACCATGGTTTTACTTTCTCCCAATTTTTTATTTATTTATTTATTTATTTATTTATTTTTTTAATATGAACATTCGAACAACATCTAAAGTCCCGTTTCATTCTTTGAATGACAACACAAAAACCGTAGATATTTTTCGAATCGAGAAAAATATGATAAAAAGACAATATTTTTTGGAATTTTCAAAAATATATATACTTTTTTTTTATAAATATTTACAAGAGATAGATGGAGAAAGACCTTTACTCCTCGTCTTCCTCCTGAAGACGTTTAAGTGTTTCTGGTTGAAGGCTTTTCAAGCCAAGTCGTGGAAGAATAAACTCAAAACGTTCTCTTGGGAGAGCTTTGGTGAAGATGTCTGCTAACTGGTATTCAGTCCTCACAAAATAGAGTTCCACCACACCTTTTTCCACTTGTTCCCTGATGAAATGATGTCGAATGTCGATATGCTTTGCTCTTGAGTGTTGAACATTGTTGCATGAGAGAGCAATAGCACTTTTATTATCACAGTACATAGGGATTTTGTTGAATACAAAGCCATAGTCAGTTAATTGAGATCTCATCCATAGGATTTGAGCACAACAAGATGACATGGCTATGTATTCAGCCTCTGTAGAGGAAATAGAAGTACTCATTTGCTTCTTTGAAGACCAGCTCACAAGCTTATCACCCAAAAATTGAGCTCCTCCAGACGTACTTCGACGAGTATCTTGACATCCTGCATGATCTGCATCTGCATATGCTGTTAGTGACATACCGGTGTCCTTCGGGTACCAAAGTCCCATGTTGATGGTTCCTTGGAGATACCGAAAGACCCGTTTAACCGCTTCAAGGTGTTTTTTGGTAGGCTTAGCCTGGTATCTAGCACACATGCATACATCGAACAGAATATCAGGTCTACTGGCTGTGAGGTACATCAGGGATCCGATCATGCTACGATATTTCGTTTGATCTATCATGATCCCTGAGTGGTCCTCATCAAGCTTGGTTCGTTCAATCATGGGAGTGTCAACTGGGTCACTTGAATCAAATCCAAATTTCTTTAAAATCTCATTTGCATATTTAGATTGATTTATGAAAATGCCTCCGGGACTTTGTGAAATTTGTAATCCCAAGAAAAATGACATTTGTCCCATCATTGACATTTGAAATTTGGAACCCATTTCTTTTGAAAAACGATCACATTCATTGGGGTCAGTCGAGGCAAAGATAATATCATCAACATAAATTTGAACGTGAATTAAATGTTTTTTTGACTTTCTGGTGAACAATGTTGGATCAACTGCTCCTTTGCTGAAGCCGGTAGACAGAAGAAACTTTGATAGCGTATCATACCATGCCCTTGGTGCTTGCTTTAAACCGTAAAGAGCTTTCTTCAAACGATAAATGTGAGTTGGATGCTCTGGATTCACAAAGCCTTCAGGTTGGGTGACGTAGATGACTTCTTTAAGATCTCCGTTCAGAAATGCCGTCTTTACATCCATCTGATAGACTACCATGTTCTTACTTGCAGCATTAGCTAAGAATATTCTGATTGCCTCGATTCGAGCCACTGGAGCAAATGATTCTTCAAAGTCTATGCCCTCCTCTTGACGGTATCCTTTTGCAACCAATCTAGCCTTATTCTTTAAAACATCACCATGCTCATCAAGCTTTACTTTGAAGATCCACTTGAGAGCAATGATCATAGCACAATCTTGAGCAGGTACTAATTCCCATACATCGAGACGATCAAACTCATGAATTTCTTCTTGCATGGCATTGAACCAGCTGTCTTCATTCATGGCAGTTTTAACATCTTTTGGTTCGATCTTAGAGAGTACGGAGTTGAAGAAGCACCATAAGGCATCGGTTGCAAGTTGTTTCCGTGTGGATACTGGACGAGAGGGATTTCCAATGATGTTGTCTAATGGATGATCGTGAGTCCATTTTATGAGGTGTTCATGTGGCGGTTGTTGAGGGACTGAAGTAGCAGAGTCGATGTCTCCTGTAGAAGATGGTTCAGATGATGATTCAGGAGCAAATATATTTTCAAATGGAGCATCTTCGGGAGTAGCAAAGGGATTGACTTCATCCTGTGAATCAGAGGCATTTCCATGATGTACACTTGATGATTGAAGATTTGTTGATGAACCAGATTGGTCAGCAGCAGGCGCTTCTTGGCTTAATGACATAGAAGTTGAAGGGTTAATTTCATTGATAGGGATAGAAGCAGCCTCTGTTGATTGGATTGACATATCATTGTTATTTGGCTCATATTGTTCATCAAACATTGGATCAAACAGTTTCTTTAAATCATCTTCTGAGGGGGGTACATATGGACTGTTTTGAAGTGTGGGTCCAGAACTGGAATGTCCAGGAGCCATTTGACCGGTCAGCTCATCAAACGTGACGTGAATTGTTTCCATGATATTTCGGGTTCTCTTGTTATAGATTCGGTAACCTTTTATGTTTGGTGCATAGCCTACAAAAACTCCAATGTCCGCTTTAGCTCTCAGTTTTCCTAAATCTTGACCATCATTAGTTGGATAACATAAGGCACCGAACACACGAAGGAATGAAAGATCAGGTTTTCTGTTGTGGACAAGTTCATATGGAGTTTTTCCATGAGCAGTGTGAATCAGGGATCGATTTTGGGTGTAGCATGCAGTGGCGATGGCTTCACCCCAGAGAAACATTGGAACTTTTGAGTAAATCAGCATAGTCCTTGCGGCTTCCACAAGAGTTCGATTTCGTCTTTCAACTACACCGTTCTGTTGAGGAGTTCGAGGAACACTTCTTTGGTGACTAATTCCAATACTTTCATAAAACTCACCAAGTTGTTTGTTAACAAACTCAGTTCCATTGTCTGTTCTGATGATTCTGACCGTTTTGTTAAGACGAACCTGCAGCTGTTTGATGAGTTTGATGATGATATCTGGAGTTTCATCCTTTGACCTTAGGAACTTTACCCAAGTGAATCTAGAGAAATCATCAACCACAACTAACACATATTTCTTTCCAAAGATATTCTGCACTCTCATGGGTCCACATAAGTCCATGTGAATTGTATGAAGAACTTCTGAGACTGAGTTTGTAGGTTTGGGTTTATGGGCATACTTCTTGCTTTTTCCCAATTGGCATGCTGAACAAAGATGATCCTTTTCATACTTAAGTCTAGGTAAACCTACAACTAAGTCCTTTCTGGAGAGATCATTGATGGTGCCGAAGTTCAAGTGATTGAGACGACGATGCCATAACCATGACTTTGTTTTTGAAGCCTTTGACAACAAGCAAATTGGAGAAGACTTCATCATATCTTCTATAGAGATGGTGTATAGGTTTGAAGCACGTGTTCCTCTTAAAAGTTCCTTACCATCAAGTTCTCTAACGAAACATGTATGTTTTCTAAAAGCTACTTCTAGATCAGAATCGCAGAATTGACCAACAGAGAACAGGTTATGACCAAGACCTTCCACATAATACACCCTGGAGATAACACTTTTTCCAATAACATAATCTCCATAACCCTTAATTGCATTGAAATGATCATTCCCCAAATCTAACTGTCCAGATGAATTTGCTTACGAAGTTCATGAGCCGCGACCGGTCTCCAGTCATATGCTTGGAACAGCCCGAGTACAGGTACCACAGAACGATTTGAACGATCTGCAGTTGAACACATACAAGAATGGATAACTGGATAATTGGGATCCCCATGCAAGAATGGGTTCCACTTGGTTAGTAAATTAATTGGAACACCCAAATCAGAAATAGAAACATCCATATCAGAAGTAGAAGCAATGGAATCATTGGGAATAGATGCAATGCTGGTGTCTCTATTTGACCTATTCAAAGTATGTTCACTTCTTAAGGGAATAGTTCTACCAGTAGGCATCCATTTTCTAGTGGGCATAGTCCTAGCAGTTTGAGAGCAAAACTGATTATTCTTATGGCCAAAAGGTATCCAATAATAACCTATCTTTATAAATGTTCTTCCCGTGGGTTTCCACTGTTTTCTAACAATCTTTCGTTTTTGCCTTTTTGCCTTCTTTGCACGATTATTAGCGTTAACAACTTTAACTGGGCATTTGACAGCATTAGACAAAGCATTCACACCACATTCATGATTAGCAACAGAATTCAAGAAGACATCATTAAAAGGTTTGCAAATAGTATCAGAATTCGAATTAATTACAGTACGCCTAGCGCTGATACTAGAATCAACACGATTCGTTTTATTCAACACAAGCTTAAAGTTCCTAGATTGGTCTTCTATTCTCTTTCAATGCACATTCTTAGCTTGCAAGGTCCTATCATTCCTTGTATTGTCTTGAGACTTTGACCTGCTCGCTTTAATGTCACTGATTACTCCTGTAGAGGGAATGGGAACATTAGTTGGTTGATCTAATTTTTGCATTCCTGAACTTGATGTGCAAGGATCTGAACTACTAGAAGGCACATTAGTGTTTACTTTCTTAAAACTGTGATTTGAGCTATTTGCAGGCACACTAAAGTTCACTTTCTTAGCACTGACATATCTGGAATCTGAACTACTTGAAGGCACATTAGTGTTTACTTTCTTAAGACTGGGCATAGAACGGATTTCCTGCTTGGCACTAGGCATAGAACAAGGTTTCACAGCTTTGCCTTTTTCACCTAAGGATTTTGGACATGTTGCAATTACACATTCAAGCAGCTCTTGAGATCGTTTGGCCTGGAGGCAAGCAAACCTAATTTCTCTATCAAGAGGTTTATTAATGAAGTCCTCTTCAACAATCTCACGGAGACATTCTAGACTATCCTTAAGGTGAGCACAATAGTCATGAAACGAAGGTTCATTATTCCTAAGATGAGGAGGAATATATTTAACCGTCATAGTATATTTGCACTTTAAGGGTGAATTTGAAACAACATTCTTATTAAAAACAAGTGGCAGTTTCCCATTTCCCTGACTTCTCAGATTTTCAATTTCCTTTTGTAAAGACGTTATTTTTTCGTTGTTTTGGTCACGGGTGACTTTCATTGAATCATATAACTCTTTAAAGTGTCGTTTAACTTTTTCATTTTCTTCTAGAAAACTCTTGTTTTCCTTTTGTAAGGCATTAACTAAGTTTTGAAGATGAAAAGTTTGAGAGTACTGAGAATCTAAAGGAGGAGGCATTTGGGATCCAGTCACATTGTTCTTTTCACCCTTCAATTGAGAGATTTGGGCTTTCAACTTTTTGATCGTGTTACAATGAGCTCGAATCTGTTCATCACGTTTGCTAATTTCAAAAACTGCATCAAATTCAGGAACATCCAGGGATGTCTTGATATTTGAGGTTTTAACATTTTCTTTTAGATGTTGATATTTTAGTTGTAAATCAAAATGTTCAACTTCTAGTTTAGAAAGATGCTTTACCAAATTATCGTGATCATCCTGATCAATTTTCTCATTAAGTTTCGAATTAATCTTTTCAAGCTCAATGACACGATCATGAGAGACTTTCAGAGCAACAGATAATTCATGAAATTGAGAAGCATTAATGGAGCAATTCGTAGTAGTGTAAAACACATCTTGAGCAATACATTCAGAAATAAGATTCTCATTCAAGGTATGCAAGTTCTTCCTCTCAATCTCATTATATTTTAATGCTCGCTCATAGTTACTAACCTCAACTATCATTGCATCAAATTCCTTTTCCATTCCTTTAATATCTGAATTTATCCCCTTTTTAAGACTCTCAAAATGATCTTTTAGTAGTTTGAAGAAAGGCATGACCTCAGTTAGATAGCATTCTTTTGTTTGTTCAAAACCCCTTTCCTCTTCAGTTATCCCAGTGGGTGTGATCCTTTTCTTACAAGTTTTCTCAAAATCGACAAATAGTTGAAGAATAACATATTGACTGATTAAGGTCTTGCTTTTAGTGGCAATAGTCCTAGGAACTAAATGCATTGGTGTATTGGGAGGATACACAGTCGCTGAAGGCATTTTCCTAAAGGGGGGTTTGTTACAACAAGATTCTCTGCTTTTTGCTTATCTAAATCCTTTTCCAGAACACATGTTCGGTGTTAACAATGTCTTAGGCTTAAACTTGTTCAAGGAAATCCAATTCTCCTTCTTGTAATCATGGGGTGTGATATTTATTTTCTTTTCTTTACATTTAGGATCATCTAGTTTCTTGTTCATCTTTTCTCTAGTGACTTCATCTGATTTCTTATCTTCCTCAGTGCACTCAGCGCAACTAGGTTTCTGTCTAGGCTTAAGAATTTCATTGCCATCATAAATAACCTTATGGGCAGCTCTAGCCTTTTTAACAACTTCTGGATTTGGTTCCTCAACAAGGGGAGTACTATGCTTATCACTCAAAACTCTATGCTTAGTGATTAAGTGAGCAATCTGAATGGTATTTCCTTGTACGTACAACTTATTTTCAAGCTTGTTTTTCAAGGTTTTTAGATTAGAAAAATCATTCAAAAGCTTTGATTCCTTAACGCTAAATTCTTGCTTAAGAATTTTAACATTTTCTTGAAGTTCTTGTTTTTGCTCAGCAGTTTTAGAAACCTTTTCTTGTAAGGAGTTTAACTCTTGTTTTAATACTTCTTCTCTAAATCTACTTTTTCTAATAGTTGTACGCATTTGGTCATCCATTTCCTACTCACGGGAGGTCAACTCAAATTTAGCACATTGTTCATAAATAGCAACACTTTCTTTATAGGCATTCAGTTCAGAGATAACAGAATCATTAGGGGCACATGCGGTGTATTCATCAAAAACATAATCATCGTTGACTGCAGAAGATGCATCACTTGGTACAACTTCACTTTCACTTTGTTTCACATATTGATCATATGGGACAACATTAATATTACCCATATCTTCAATATTTGACTCAATAGTTTCAGTTGATTGTACTTTGTCATGCATCTTTTGCATATCAGCATCATCGTATAGTTTTAGTACCTCAAAAATGAGTTTGTCTTTGGATGGACTAGCTTGTGGTGAAGATGAGACCTTAGGAGAGACCATTGGAGAAATGCTAGCCATGAAAATTGTTTGTGCAGTAGGTCCATCATCAACATCAGAGTCGTATGCATCACAGTCAGCTACTTGAAAGGCATTCTGATGATTATGGTCTATCTCCTGAATTGGCTGCTCATCCACATCTGCATCATAGGTCTTGGCATTGCCCTCAGCGAGAAACAACAACTCCTCTTCATCCAAAGCAGCACCATTGTCCTGAGCTTGCACTAGCAGCATCTTATCCCTGAAGTATTCTGCATTTTGTGGACGTTTTGGAGATGTGCAGTTCCTAGCAATGTGTCCCTCTCCTCCACAGTTGTAACACTTGATCGTATTAACTTGTCCTTGATTTCCATTTTTTCCCTTATTCTGATTTGCCACATATTCTCTACCGACTCCACCTCTTCCTTGTTCGTACTGTCTTTCTTGAACTGGCTGCATCATGACTTTCCCATCTCTGACTAGAGCATGATTGTGAAGATTGGAAGCAGTTCTGATTTCATTGTTGGTGTGAAGACGGTTGGTATGTGGACTGAGAGTCAAGTTTTGTTTAACCATAAGGGCCAGTTGAGTAATGAAGTGTCCCATGGCTGCATCAGCATCAGCTTGTTTGAATCTTGGATCAGGAATGAGTTTGTGATTGCCATCACCCATGGGTATAACTTGAGATGCTTTGGTGGTAATTCCAATGTTTGAGTAGAAAGCAGTTGAATCATTTGATGAGCTTGTCTCTCCCTGATTAGTTTTGAACTGATCAAGAATCCTTTTTTCAAACATAGCATGTCTCTCATTCTGAAGAAGGAAGGCATAGAGTTGCTCATAGTTTGTATTCTTCAATCCTTTAGTGAGCTTCACAGAAGTGACAAACTTGTGCCATTCAAGATTCATGTTGTTAACAAACTTTGAGTTTAGTTGAATGTTAGGCATGGTCATTCTGATGTTCCTCATGTCATTCACCAGCTTATGGAATCTCACATAGTACTCATAGACGCTCTCATCTGGTTTCATCTTGAAGTGCTCAAATTCATCATAGAGTTGAGATTCTCTGTCTTCCATAGTTAATTCAAAACCTGAGAGAAGCATCTTAACATTATCCCATACAGCCTTTGCTTCAGTGTTGTGGTTGATAAGCTTGTATATGTCTTTTGGAAGACCTTGCAATATGATGTTAGAAGCCCTGATATCTGCATCGAATCTCTTCTTCTCCTTATCATTGAGCTCATCATACATCTTTGGTCTGTCCATTCCGTAAATCAATGTACCATCTTCAGCTGTATCAATTATGTCTCTAGTAGTCTCAACCAGATATGGTCCTTCATCAATCGATTTGAGAATGTTGACCCCATTTTCCTTTCCAAGACAGTACAATCTGATTCTTTGAGCCCAAGAGTCGTAGTCTATTCTGTCGAGCATGGGTGGACGAGTATCTGAACCAGCTGCTTGAACATCCTCTGCAACAGTGGAGATGATTGTAGGAGCGTTGGTAGACATGATGACTGATTAAACGGGATTTTATAACTCTATGATTAAACCGGGAAATAGATTCTTTCACGGGATTTTACTAAATCAAGAGAAAACATTATTCAAAGGATATCACTCAAGTCGCTAGGAAACTTTGAACCAAGTCGCTAAGTGCCAAGTCGCTAAGTGCCAAGTCGCTATAGTCCCAAGTCGCTAGGAAACTTTGAACCAAGTCGTTAACTGCCAAGTCGCTATAGTCCCAAGTCGGTATATAACAACTCGCTACAATCGAAGTCGCTAGCAAAATTTTGACAGCAATTCGCTTAGCACCAAGTCGCTGATTTGTCAAGACGCTAAATAGCAACTCGCTAGGTACCAACTCGCTAATACCAAGTCGCTAACAAAATAAAGTACAAGTCGCTAACTTACACCAAGTCGCTACGTGTAGTGGAGAATCCACTACGTGTACTTTTTGTCGGCTTGTTTCACTAGACAAGTCGCTAACCCAACTCGCTAATTCCTTTAACAATAACTCGCTACCAAATTGCAAAGCAAGTCGCTACCAAGAAAACTTTTCCGTGGCTCAAGTCGCTAGCCTGAAAAAACACATAAACACCACTTTTCAATCCAAAAACAATCCAACCAGGATGATTCAAGCCTTCTAAATCAAAACCTAAACACTTGTGATGATTCTAAACACAAAAATACAATCAAAATCCAAACTTTAACACTAGAAATCAACCAAATGATGCAAAAACCACTAAACCTTTTCAAACTCAAAAACCTCCTAAAAACCACTAGAAATCCAAAGATATGTAAGAGATGATCTAACCATGGCTCTTGATACCAATTGTCACATATTGGATTTCACAAAGACACTAAACAATAATCATAAGTGGCGTACAAGATGGTTTTTAGAGAGAGAAAGTTAGAGGTTTAGGGAACTTAGTGAGAGAAAGAAAAATCTTATTATGAGCTCCAACTCTCTACCTTGGAAGGTAGAGAGTATTTATAGACTTACAATAAAACACCACACAACGGGCTGTGGATCAGGCATACAGTGGGTAAAGACCTGTCCGTCCTCTACGGTGTTACTTAACTAAATACTACTTAACATAAAATAACTACGACTATGAGGTTTCTAACGAATATATATACTTGAGGTGACCGACTCTTTAGTACCTGGAATTTCTAATTCCTAACACAAACACTTTCATGTATTTGGATCCCTTTGCTACCCAAATAATGATCGTGATAACTTTGGAAAGCTCAAAGCCAAAGCTGACATTGGAGTCTTTATTGGATACTATGAGAACTCTAAAGGTTACCGGATCTGGAATCGTCGTACAAAGCAGGTTATGGAAACGATTCATGCTAATTTTGATGAGCTTACTGATATGGCTTCTGAGCATAACAGAATCATTAGGGGCACATGCGGTGTATTCATAAAAAACATAGTCATCGTTGACTGCAGAAGATGCATCACTTGGTACAACTTCACTTTCACTTTGTTTCACATATTGATCATATGGGACAACATTAATATTACGCATATCTTCCATATTTGACTCAATAGTTTCAGTTGATTGTACTTTGTCATGCATCTTTTGCATATCAACATCATCGTATAGTTTTAGTGCCTCAGAAATGAGTTTGTCTTTGGATGGACTAGCTTGTGGTGAAGATGAGACCTTAGGAGAGACCATTGGAGAAATGCTAGCCATGAAAATTGTTTGTGCAGTAGGTCCATCATCAACATCAGAGTCGTATGCATCACGTCACTACTTGAAAGGCATTCTGATGATTATGGTCTATCTCCTGAATCGGCTGCTCATCCACATCTGCATCATAGGTCTTGGCATTGCCCTCAGCGAGAAACAACAACTCCTCTTCATCCAACGCAGCACCATTGTCCTGAGCTTGCACTAGCAGCATCTTATCCCTGAAGTATTTTGCATTTTTTGGACGTTTTGGAGATGTGCAGTTCCTAGCAATGTGTCCCTCTCCTCCACAGTTGTAAACACTTGATCGTATTAACTTGTCCTTGATTTCCATTTTTTCCCTTATTCTGATTTGACACATATTCTCTACCGACTCCACCTCTTCCTTGTTCATACTATCTTTCTTGAACTGGCTGCATCATGACTTTCCCATCTCTGACTAGAGCATGATTATGAAGATTGGAAGCAGTTATGATTTCATTGTTGGTGTGAAGACGGTTGGTATGTGGACTGAGAGTCAAGTTTTGTTTAACCATAAGGGCCAATTGAGTAATGAAGTGTCCCATGGCTGCATCAGCATCAGCTTGTTTGAATCTTGGATCAGGAATGAGTTTGTGACTGCCATCACCCATGGGTATAACTTGAGATGCTTTGGTGGTAATTCCAATGTTTGAGTAGAAAGCAGTTGAATCATTTGGTGAGCTTGTCTCTCCCTAATTAGTTTTGAACTGATCAAGAATCCTTTTTTCAAACTTAGCATGTCTCTCATTCTGAAGAAGGAAGGCATAGAGTTGCTCATAGTTTGTATTCTTCAATCCTTTAGTGAGCTTTACAGAAGTGACAAACTTGTGCCATTCAGGATTCATGTTGTTAACAAACTTTGAGTTTAGTTGAATGTTAGGCATGGTCATTCTAATGTTCCTCATGTCATTCACCAGCTTATGGAATCTCACATAGTAATCATAGACGCTCTCATCTGGTTTCATCTTGAAGTGCTCAAATTCATCATAGAGTTGAGATTCTCTGTCTTCCATAGTTAATTCAGAACCTGAGAGAAGCATCTTAACATTATCCCATACAGCCTTTGCTTCAGTGTTGTGGTTGATAAGCTTGTATATGTCTTTTGGAAGACCTTGCAATATGATGTTAGAAGCCCTGATATCTGCATCGAATCTCTTCTTCTCCTTATCATTGAGCTCATCATACATCTTTGGTCTGTCCATTCCGTAAATCAATGTACCATCTTCAGCTGTATCAATTATGTCTCTAGTAGTCTCAACCAGATATGGTCCGTCATCAATCGATTTGAGAATGTTGACCCCATTTTCCTTTCCAAGACAGTACAATCTGATTCTTTGAGCCCAAGAGTCGTAGTCTGTTCTGTCGAGCATGGGTGGACGAGTATCTGAACCAGCTGCTTGAACATCCTCGGCAACAGTGGAGATGATTATAGGAGCGTTGGTAGACATGATGACTGATTAAACGGAATTTTATAACTCTATGATTAAACCGGGAAATAGATTCTTTCACGGGATTTTACTAAATCAAGAGAAAACCGTAATCAAAGGATATCACTCAAGTCGCTAGGAAACTTTGAACCAAGTCGCTAAGTGCCAAGTCGCTATAGTCCCAAGTCGCTAGGAAACTTTGAACCAAATAGCTAACTGCCAAGTCGCTATAGTCCCAAGTCGGTATATAACAACTCGCTACAATCCAAGTCGCTAGCAAAATTTTGACAGCAATTCGCTTAGCACCAAGTCGCTGATTTGTCAACTCGCTAGGTACCAACTCGCTAACACCAAGTCGCTAACAAAATAAAGTACAAGTCACTAACTTAGACCAAGTCGCTACGTGTAGTGGAGAATCCACTACGTGTACTTTTTTTCGGCTTGTCTCACTAGACAAGTCGCTAACCCAACTCGCTAATTCCTTTAACAATAACTCGCTACCAAATTGCAAAGCAAGTCGCTACCAAGAAAACTTTTCCGTGGCTCAAGTCGCTAGCATGAAAAAACACATAAACACCACTTTTCAATCCAAAAACAATCCAACCACGATGATTCAAGCCTTCTAAATCAAAACCTAAACACTTGTGATGATTCTAAACACAAAAATACAATCAAAATCCAAACTTTAACACTAGAAATCAACCAAGTGATGCAAAAACCACTAAACTTTTTCAAACTCAAAAACCTCCTAAAAACCACTAGAAATCCAAAGATATGTATAAGATGATCTAACCATGGCTCTTGATACCAATTGTCACATATTGGATTTCACAAACAAACTAAACCATAATCATAAGTGGCGTACAAGATGGTTTTTAGAGAGAGAAAGTTAGAGGTTTAGGGAACTTAGTGAGAGAAAGAAAAATCTTATTATGAGCTCCAACTCTCTACCTTGGAAGGTAGAGAGTATTTATAGTCTTACAATAAAACGCCACACAACGGGCTGTGGATCAGGCATACAGTGGGTAAAGACCCGTCCGTCCTCCATGGTGTTACTTAACTAAATACTACTTAACATAAAATAACTACGACTATGAGGTTTCTAACGAATATATATACTTGAGGTGACCGACTCTTTAGTACCTGGAATTTCTAATTCCTAACACAAACACTTTCTTGTATTTGTATCCCTTTGCTACCCAAATAATGATCGTGATAACTTTGGAAAGCTCAAAGCCAAAGCTGACATTGGAGTCTTTATTGGATACTATGAGAACTCTAAAGGTTACCAGATCTGGAATCGTCGTACAAAGCAGGTTATGGAAACGATTCATGCTAATTTTGATGAGCTTACTGATATGGCTTCTGAGCATAACAGCTTGGAACCCAGTCATAACCGTTTTAATTTCCCTCACACCCCATCATCAGCTGATACAAGCCCCCAGATTACTCGTCAACAAATGGAAAAGCTATTTGCTCCTCTGTTTTGTGATGACATTTATGAACGTGCTCCAGGTGTATCCAATGTTTCCGCTGCTCAACCTGATCAAATTCCAATACCTGATACACCGGCTACAACAACTACTGTTGATGAAGCACCACCAGTTGACTCTACTACAACAGTTGAACAAACTGCATCCAACGACGCTGAACCAGCTGATGATGTTCTTAATGAAGTAATCCCACCTACAGATTTTGAACCAAATGCATTCTTTAACCCGTTTACTAATGAAACTGCTGCACCTGATGTTGCGGAATCATCTACAAGCCATTTAAATCCTCAAAATCTGCACAATGTATACCAACATCAACCCTCTACACATCGCTGGACAAAAGACCATCCTCTTGAGAATATTATCGGCAACCCAAATCAACCAGTCGTCACAAGACAACGTCTTCACACAGATGGTGAACATTGCATTTATGCACTCACTGTCTGCCAATCTGAACCTAAAAACATTAAAGACGCAATGACAAAAGACAACTGGATCGAATCCATGCAAGAAGAACTCAACCAATTCAAACGTGTTGAAGTATGGGAACTGGTTGAAAGACCAACATGGGTCCATGTCATTGGTCTCAAATGGATTTGGAAGAACAAATTGGATGCTGAAGGGAACGTAATCAGAAACAAGTCATGTCTGGTGGCTAAGGGTTATAGACAGGAAGAGGGTATTGACTTTGAAGAATCATTCGCTCCGGATGCTCGTCTCGAGGCTGTTCGGATCTTTCTCGCGTTCGCAGCTCATATGAATATAACGGTCTTTCAGATGGATGTCAAAACTGCTTTTCTGAATGGACAACTGAAAGAAACGGTTTATGTCAGCCAACCAGAAGGATTCGTTGATCCAGAGTTCCCGAACCATGTCCACAAACTGAACAAAGCTCTGTACGGTCTCAAACAAGCTCCTCGGGCGTGGTACGATAAGTTATCATCCTTTCTCATTCCTAATAATTTTACCAAAGGTTCGGTCGACCCAACTCTTTTCATACAATATCACAGGGCACATATCTTAATTTTTCAAATTTACGTAGATGACATCATTTTTGGGTCAACACATAAAAAGTACTCAATCGCTTTTGCAAAACTAATGAAGAAACATTTTGAAATGTCCATGATGGGTGAACTTACGTTCTTTCTAGGACTGCAAGTTCATCAATCACCCCGTGGTATTTTATTGAGTCAGTCCAAATATGCCCTTGAAAGTCTTAACAAATTTGGAATGCAAACCTGTGACACCTATGCCACACCAATGGCTCATACCAAGAAGTTAGACGCTGATTTACATGGGAAATTGGTGGACCCTACCAAATACCGAAGTATCATTGGGTCTCTCATGTATCTAACAGCTAGCATACCTGACATTGTTTTTGCCGTATATCTCTTCTCCCGTTATCAGTCGAGACCAACTGAAACCCACCTCTCTGAGGCTAAAAGAATCCTCCGATACATTAAGGGAACCATTAATTTGGGAATCTGGGATCCGAAGGATTCTGGTTTTGAACTAATAGCTTTTTCAGACGCTGACCACGCAGGATGCTTAGATTCACGGAAAAGTACATCAGGAGCGTTACAATTTCTTGGTGATAAACTGGTGTCATGGCAATCGAAGAAGCAAGATTGTACATCGCTGTCCTCAACAGAAGCAGAATATGTAGCCATGTCGGCGTGTTGTGCTCAAGTCATTTGGATGAGAACACAACTCAAATACTATGGTTATGTATTTGACATAATCCCGATTTACTGCGACAATCAGAGTGCTATTGCGATCTCGTGCAACTCAGTTCAACATTCGAAATCAAAGCATATCGATCTTCCATATCATTTCATCAAGGACCACGTGGAACAGGGTACTGTTGAATTATATTTTGTGGGTACTGAATACCAACTGGCAGATCTCCTCACTAAAGCCTTAGCTCCTGCTAGGTTTAACGAGTTGGTCCACCGGATTGGTATGTGGTGTTTGACTCAAGAGGAACTGGATGAACTCTTAAAACATTCTTAAAAACCAGTCAAACACCAAAACCTCTTTTGTAAATATTTTTCAAAAACAAAATACAAAATTATAAAATTAGATAAAACAACAAAAATATTCTTCTATCTATATTTCTTTTAACATGGCAAGTACAAATCTTCCGTCAACACTCAAATCTTTCAAAATTCAGTATTTTTTCAATCAAGTGTTGAGGGGGAGAAAGAAAATATTTTTCAGGTTCATAAAACCTTGTACTTGCATGTTACTTTATCCCGGTTGTTCTTTTAAATAATGGTGGTCACATTTCTGGTTTACTGACACTCCTCGGACTAAAATTTATAAACTTTCATTATTTCTTAAGTCAAGGGGGAGTGTCGTCAAATTTCTTTCCAAAATATCATTCGTTTGATAACCAAAATGGAAAGTTATGGACATTGGATGTAAATGGAAAAGGTGGAGGGGCTAAAACTGTCAAAAGCTTAAAGTTATTTTAATAAAAACACCCACCTAACTCATTTATTACAACATTTAATATCCCAACCACCCAAATCCTACGCGTAAAAACTCATCCTCAAATCCGTGTTTTTGATCATCAAACTGTAAGTGTTTTCACGTTTCTAACATGATTACAAACAAAAGTTTTTAATATCATAAACATCCAACGGTTAAAACGTGAGTTTGAGTGATTTTTGTGTTCTACGCCTAAGCGTATGAACACATAATTGTGTTTGAGTATTTTTGGTTAAAATGGTCATGTCAAAACATTTATTTTATCACTATGATTCCATTTTTATCATCTATACTCGCCCAGAAATACGAATTGTTTGAGTTTGAATATTAGGGTTCATGCGTATATTTGGGGTTTTTCATGTGTGAACGTTTTTGGTTAAAAAGATTGTTGTGTGATGTTGTTTACATGATGAATTGATTATATCCATGTCTAGAATCAACACAGAAACACTAATTGATCGTTAATTAGAAATTAGGGTTTATGTTCTTGATATTTGGGTATTTTTGATTCGTTGATAATTTGATGTTAAAACTTGGACAGAACAACACTATATGCTTCCTAGATATCCCAGAAAAACTTTGGTGCAATTCCTATGGCTAGAACACTTATTCGTATAAATTAAAACCTTAGGGTTCTAGTCTTACGCGTAAACATGTTCTACGCATAACTGCATTAATATGTTTTCATGCTGTAATCTAATAGGAATTGAGTGTAGATGTTAATGTTGATTTTATGATGAAATTATTTCAGGTTTATTACGCGTGAAAATTCACAATCAAGGGTATTTGCCATCTACGCATAAGGATCACCTTACGCGTAGCATGTTATGCGTAAGAGAAATCTTACGCGTAAGGTTCTACATAAGGGACTATGCGTATCCTGTGAAGGATATGCGTAAACAGTGACCTCTACGCATAAGGTGGACTCTTACGAGTAAGCCTTACGCGTAAGGTTCAATATACGCTTACGCGTAAGCTTTACGCATAAGGCACTCTTTTCCAAAGCGTAATATTTCTTACGCGTAAGTCAAGAACCTACACATAAGTTTACATTTATGCGTATAATCACTCCTGTTTACGCATAAGCTTGCCATTTCTACGCCTAAGCCTAGTTTAACCTTTATTATGAATTGTTACGCGTGCAAACTTGTAAATAAATAAATCATAACGCCACGAAACCGATAATGTCACTATAAGCTTAAATGTTTAACAAGTTGTGAATAATAAGTGAAAACATGGACTTTAAAACTTAAAGTTAATCAACTCACGAAACTTATCACGACGTCATTGGACTATTGGACAAACAAGTGACATTGGACTCGTAACAATCATCGACATATCATATTCAATAATTAGACAATAAAACCATCTGTTGACTAACAGAATGTCTTTCGATATGTTGGTTCTTTTGGCTAAATATCTTTCAGATCACAACATGGACGCTCAAATGCAGAATGTGGAAGCACCAAATGTTCTCACCGTTGCTGATATCTTCCCTCATGGTTATCCGATGAAGATAGGAAAGAACAACCTTCGTGTTGATTTTGATACTCTCACCTGCTCAGAGTCTTCTTGTTTAATTGCTGTGGACATTCTGAAGAATCATCCTTATCAGAACATGCTCACCAATTCTGCTACAGTGCCGGAGATCTACATTCATCAGTTCTGGAATACAATGCAAAAGATCAAAGGACAAAATGCTGTGACGGTGACGCTCAATGACAAACAAGTCACTATCACACCTGCAGACTTAAGAGCTGTCCTCCTCATTCCTATCATCGAGCCAACCGAATACAATGCCGCACCAACTGAAGAGACCGTTCTGCAATTCATGATCAACATTGGTTATGACGAAGCTACAGGAGTAATCACAAAGCATTCATACGTGGATCTTAAGAATATTCCTCAGCCGTGGAGAACTCTCTACATCATCATCACCAAATCTGTCTCTGGACGTGACAGTGGCTATGAGCATCCCAAGCTCATGGAACTGCAGATCTTTTGGGCTTTGGTCAACATGAAACACATCGAAGTTGAAGCTCTGATATGGGACGACATGATGTCATTCCTCAAAAAGCTTGGCTCCAAAATCCCATACATCAGATATACAAAACTGTTGATCCAAAGAGCTCTAGGATACAATCCTGATATCCCCAATAGACTCAATGACCCCAACAATCACTCCATGTTGTATGAGCCTACACTCACAGTCAGATTCAAGGAATCTACAACAAAGAAACAGGGTGCTGTGCTGCCGGATCACCTTCTCTCTGATGCAATCAAACAGCTTTACTCATACAAAAGGTATCTGGTAGCAGTTGATGAAGGCAAAGTTGGTTTTCTCGATGACAAGTCTTCTGGCACACCGACTAGGAAAACCAGGAGAGGCAGTGCAGGAAGTGTTGCAAGCACTGAGAGTCAAAGAAAGTTCCCTAAGAGGAAACCTCCACTCAAAAGGACAGTTCCCTCTAAGGAAGCTGTTCCTATTCCCATTCCCAAGCCTGAACCGCAAAGAAAGCTAGTGGATGAAAGCTCTGAGGAAACCGATTCAGACGAAGAGGTCATCTACTCTGAAACTGCAACCGATGTCACTCCAATAGTAGCTAAACCTCCCAGTCCAAAAGCTGACCAAGGCAAAGGGAAGACTCCAGTACTTGAGCAAGAAGAAGAAAGCTCAAATGAAGAGCCACTGGACACTGACTACAGGAAGAAGTTCAAAATCATTAGACTCCAACACAAGGCAAAAGAGTTTGAACAGGATCAAATGCGTGGCCCAGGAGGGTCAAGTGGTGGTGTCCAATCTACACCAATTCCTGATGCGGTTAATCAACCCGATAAGGGAACTGGTGCCACCACTCTTGAGCAACAACAAAAGAGCCTGAAGGATTCTATTGATTATAACATTGAGGAATGATATGTGCTTAAACACATATCTTTTATTTATCAAAACTGACCCAAAATAACCAAGAAAGAGCCGTTTATTGTTAACATTTGCGTGTTTCTTGAGTTTTTGCATGTGCAGGTACGGATGTGACAAAACAGACAAAAGAAAGCCAAAACCGAAGAAAACTGAGCACGAGAGAAAGAAGAATGCAAAAAGCTGAGGTTGGGAAAGGAATTTGCAAGTTTGGAAAATCAATTCTCAAAATGGCGATTTTAGTCCCTGAAGATTCAGAACTGACATGTTTGGTCCTTAAAATTTCATAAGATGGCAAAAGTGGTCCCTGGATTATTTGAGAAGGACAAGATTGGCCCCTGGAAGACATTTTAAGAATTACATGTTTAGTCCTTGGAAAATCATATTTGGCACTTTTAGTCCTTTAAATACTAAATGGTTACATTTCATATCCTAAGTCCAAGTCTCTTGCACCTTGGCCCAAATATCTAAAAGCCCAAACACATCCAATACTATACCCGGTCCAAACCAAATCACTATACCCGGTTTTATACCTAATTCAACCCATAAACCTTACCCGGTAAAACCAAAATAATATAAATAAACTCACGCGCCAAAAAGTTTACCCAATTCCACCCAAACCCAGATATTCCACATGAACCCTAATACCCAAAATTACCCATTGAGCAATTAAACCAATTAAACCAAATTGAAGGGTACTTTTGTACATTCTGACACATCCTGACACGTTGGAGAATGCCAGGTTGGCAATCCACAACCTCTCCTGCTCTCTGATTGGCCAACGCAACGTGGAGGTGTTAATCCAAGGGATGAGATGAGATGGGATTGATCTAATGGTGATAGACGACTCAAAAGAAACACACAATTGCCTTTTCAGATCCTTCTGAAGACCTCAAGAGCTCAAGCGTGGCTATAAATACCCCTTTCTTTCATTGTTGTAAAAAAAAGTAAAGTAGGAGTAGTATAGTAGAAGCTTCTGAGTTTTAGCTTAATTTTGTTTTCAGTAATATTAGTTTTAATTCTGTATTTCAGCTTGTACTCAGTTTTATCAATAAAAGTGTTTTTAGTTCAATTCCTCATTTAATCTAAATTCCTGCTTTGTTACTTGTATGAGCTTATTGTTACTGCTTTCAATCATTTTAGCTTATGATTCGTAAATTTTAGCTTTAATATTTCTCTTTAAAAAAAATCACAAAAATCAGAAAATACCTTTTAAAAAATAAAAAATATCAATTCTGTTCTTAAAAGTGATTTCAGTTTGAGTTAATAAAGTTTTTAAGTTTTGTTAAGCTCATTAATAGCTTTTTAATGTTTAACTAGCATCTACTCAGATTCTACTTTTATATTACTCCTCAGTCAAATAAAGTCAACTGGAAGCTTAATATAGTTTTGGATATGGAATTGGGTGATGCAGAAGCTGAAATTGGGTTGGATTTGAGTAGTTTAGTGTAGATTGGGTTCTGTGATAAGCTGCAAATGAGCTGTATCATCTGTGAGTCTTAACTTCCTTTTTATGTTCATCATTAAATCTGCATAATCTATTTTACTTGAATCTGTTAGATATCATTGTTAGTTTTGTGTTCTTTAGTTCTCTTTTAGTTATTTGATGGTAATTGTAGGCTGTCATGGATTAGTTTCATGGATTCAATAGTTTTGATAGCATGTTAGTTTCATTAAAATAGTGTTTGGTTCAGATATTGAATTTGAGATTGAGGTTTGGTTATTGGTTAAGATTCATTGCTAGAACCTCCTTTAGGTTCATTGGAGTCAATTAGGTATTTCATTTGCAACTTAGTTTTCTAAAAGTCAATTTCAGTTTCAATTCTAATATTAGCTAGCTGTAGTGATTTTTAGTGTGCTATTGATTCAATATAAGTGCAAAGTAGTTTAACTCAGCCTAATTAGATCTCATTTTACCTTATAACATCAGTTAGGATCATTAAGAAGCAGATCAAAGTTCATTTTGGTCAAAATTTCAAAATCTGTCAAAAAGTCAAAAATGTGTATCCATGTTCTGAGAGCAGTTCTTTCTGAATTTATAACTCAATCATTTCTGGTACAATGTTAATGAAAATTTGGATTTAACAAATTTAGTTGGTAATCTATTCAAGTGTATTTTTGTTAAATTTTTATGGAATTTTTATAAGGCTCAAATCACTGATTGAATAGGACCCTTATTGCCCTGTGCACACTTTCAGTTTTCACTGAATGTGCACAGGCTTGTTGCAGAGCCTATTGTGGTTTCATTTGAACTTGTCCTAGGCTATAAATTGGTATATTAGCTCTCTGGTTGGTGGTCATTAGGATCCTAGGTCTGTTTTTCCATTTGGATTATTAGATCAGCTTGTGTTTAATCTTCAAAGTAGCTCATAAGTCCTGTTTGTTTTATTGCTTGTAATTGGTCATTTCACTTGTAGCTTGTTATACTGAGGTGTAGGCTAATTGAGTTAAGTTGTTTCCACTTAGATTTAGCTTATTACAAGTAGTGGTAGGTTCTGGTTCACTATAGTGGCTTATAGCTTATTTTGAGTGCTTAATGATAAGCACTTTTCACATCAGTTTCATAATCTTGCACACTAGCTTTAGTTTTTACATTTTTAATAGATGTAGAATAATATTTTAGACTTTTCCTGAATTTTTCATAATTTTCTGTTACTATTTGCTATTTTTCTTGTTTTAAATTAGTTTTTAATCCTTTTTAATTAGCTTTTATTACAATTAAATCAGAAACGTTTCTAAAAAATATTTTTTCAATTTTCCTAGATTAAGAAAATTATAAAAAGCAAGAAAATAATTTTTCCAGATTTTTCCTATTTTAATTTGTAATTTTTAGCATTTAAATTAGTTTTAAATAGTTTTTAATTCATAGAAAATAGAGAAAAGTTCAGAAAAATACAAAAATAGTTTTGAAAAGTCTTTTGAGTTATTTTAGATTTTTGAAAAATAGTTTCATAATTTTCACTTTTGTTTTCATAATTTTTAGTATTTTAAATTTGTTTTATTAGTTTAAAATTAGTTTTTAATTCAAATAAATTCCAGAAAAATCCAAAAAATTAGTTTTAATTCTTAAATAGTTTTTTAAATATCATTTTTAGTATAAAGTAATTTTAGATTATTTTTAGGACTTAGAATAGACGTAGTTGCATTTTATTTACGTTTCATTTATTACGTTTTAGTATAATTCGCGTATTTAGGATTCCCCGTAGTGTAATTTCCCTTTTATGCTTCCCTTGCCCCGTAGTTTAGAAAACATCATATTATCCCCTTTTCCCATTCAAATCCCGATAATCGCGACGTGAGTTGGAAATTCCATTCAACCCTCGTTCGGAACGATCTCGGTGCTCAAACCTAACACGTTTGAGTTACCCGTATACTACACACTTCTTCTATTATTGATTTTTATCGAAATCAAGGAACCAGACACAGAGAAGTCTGAGAAAGAAAAAGCTGATGAGGAAGCTCGGATTCAGGCTGACGAAAAGGCTAAATCTGGACAAGATGACGAAATGAACTATGATGATTTTCTTCTCAACAGTCCAATTCGTTCCAAGGAGAAAACTTCTGAACCTCCTAAGGACCCTGAATCTCCTCATGTCTCTTCATCATCAGATTCATCCTCTCACTCTTCACCACCACCATCCAGAAGAACAACCAAATCCACATCCAAATCTGTGAAGAAGCCAACGGACTCTTGGATATCTCGGGCAAAGACAAGGATCGTTAAAGCTGTCAAACAGGTCAGAAAGAAAGACGTGCTTTACAAAAAGCTGAATTTTCTCGCTGACCAGGTCCAGTATCTTCATGACGAGAATGACAAGATGTCAGCTGAAAGGGAGTACATCCAGAAGTTCATGCAACGTGATCTTCAAGGGGAAATGAACGAGATGATCAAAGGTTACACTCACAAGTTCCTTCTTGACATCGTTCCTGGTGTGACAAAAGAAATGTACACCAGACAACTCTATCCGAATCTATTGCATTTGGCCAAGCAAACTATGAGATCAACACCTATGACAGTAAACATCAATCCAACTGATCCCATAATATTCTCAGATGCTGAATTGGTTTCCAGGCTGGTATCTCAAATGTCTAAACGATCTGCAACATTTACTTCTTACGAAGGTAAATTGTTTGAAGCATTGCTGGAATACCAACTCAAATCAGCATGCAGAGAAGAAGCTCAAAGGCCTAAACGTCCAAGAGACGATGAAAATAAGGATAAGGATAAAAATGACGAGCCTAAACGTCCAAAGCAGTGTAGAGAACCATCATCTGATAAGATCGTTTATGAGCTCAGCTAGGGATAACAATAACAAAGATAATAAACATAACACGCAGCGGAATAATCAAAACAATACTTTGTTATTGAACAAGGTTTTTCATTCACTAATACTCTAATATATTTAAACGTTTATAGGAACACGTCTACTAACTAAACTAATAACCTAGGCGTTTACATGAACATACGCCTAGAACACACTCTAATCTAAAACCCTAGACGTTCTTCCCTAACGTCTAGGCTAAACACACACCTTTTAGTCGACTACATTATGGAAGACTTAATTAAAAACCTACACCTATGTCCTCTTTATATACTAGAGGATAAGGACTAAATAATAAAACTTCCATTGCAAGCAAGCCCTTCCATCTTTTAGTAGGTTTCCTTCTTGTCATATTAAGTCCCTCTTGTTTCATTCTTTTTGTCTTTATCAACTCAAACTTGTAATTCCCAACAATCTTCCCCTAGTTGATAATGACAAAACCATTCTTGAACGAACTTCCCTAGACGAAGTAGAGAAATTGAGATCAGGGATCTCACCATGAATGAAACAAGTATGTCTTCCTTGTCTTCCTTTGTCTTTCCCTTAATCAATGCCATGCCACTCAAACATCTCTTCCCCTTTTTGTTATTATCCAAATAGGGAACGTATGCAAATAATGATCTTGACCACCACGAACCAATACTACACATCCAATTCATCCTTCCAATGTCTCAAATTACCCTCCATGAAGTTTTCCGCAACTAAAAATGAACTTGAAACAGTAGAAATCTAAACCATCAGTAGTAATACTAATCAATAGTAATAAGAATCAAACACTTCCCCTTGAGTGATGCATGTAGATGGTTAAACTTTTAACAATAAGCTTCCTCTAAAAACCATATGTTAACCATCTTCTTGATTCTTCAAAATCTGTAGGCTCCTTGTAATGATCACTTTGTGAAGAAAACCAAATATAACAAACTTGATGAAGAAGTAAAATTTCCCAAACTTGTGTCTTAAATATTTGAATATCCACGGAACTCCATACTTATACGGACAAAATATAAGTAGACCGCAATCCCTTGACAAGAATCCTCAACTAGTATGAGACACTGAGCACTACAATGTAACTCCTTCAAGTGATAGACAATGTGTGCATAGAGCATCATAAGAAAAATCACCCATTGCTAGATTCATCAAGCTAGATGATAAGAACACAAACCAAGCAATTCCACTTCACCTTCAAATAAGTGATAAATAATCCTCTTCGTAATCAATTCTTCAATAAATCTCCAAAACGAGCTTTTTAAATCCTTTTAAGAACAAATAACCAAACTCTTTGTGTGTGTGAACAATAACCTGTGTGTGTGTCATCCAAAAATCATGCTCGACTTCCCCTTAAATCAAAAATCTTCTCGTAATAAAGCATGAGCAGTATGTTGGGAAGGAGCAGTACTTTCATCAAAATCTGCAGTACTTTGAAATAAACTGCAGTACTTTCATAAAACACCAAGCAGTACTTTGCGTTGAGCAGTACCTTCGAGCAAGCAGTACTTTGTGTAAACAGTACTTTCAAAACTTGTGTAGCAGTACTTTAACAAAATTCGATCAGCAGTAGCAGTACGTTAAAACTAATGTGCAGTACTTGTTGAACACCAAACAGTACCTTATAAAAACTCGAGCAGCACCTTTGATATAAACTGCAACAGCAGTACTTTAAAACGTAGTAGCAGTACGTTCACAAATATGCAATACCTTGAATAAAACTTGCAACAGTACTGTTAAAAATCCTCAAGCAGTACTTTAAAAACTGCAGTACTTTCGATAAAGTGTACGAGCAGTACTTTCAATAAAGTATCCCAAACTGTCTTTGACTCACCTATATATTAATCCTTAGACTTTGGACCAATCACAATGCAAGACCACCATAAAAACCGTGTACTCCATTACATCTTAACTCCAAAGAAGTAAATCAATTTAATATCCGATCTATTAGAAAAGTATTAAAACACAGTACCATGTCTTCACTTATTTAATCACCATGTGGACTCCATCGTGTATCAAATTCCCAAACGTAGGACCCATTATTAGACCAATCAAAACATTGCAAATAAACTAGCCTACGTTGCAAATAACCAATCAATCCATAGAATCAATATGCCCATAAATCTTTTCGAATATAATAAAGCAAATAAAACAGAAAGATTGATACCTCAGTAACCTTTAAAAGTCGATCATCAACCCACGTGTGCGCCTCATATTTTGACCAATCAAAAAAAATATTTCAATCTTCACGTGATCTCATAAGAGCCAATACCATTAACCAATTAGAATATCATGCGCATGTTCTCCATGTGAACACAATTAATTTTTCAAAAACTACTTCTGTCGACTTTTTCGAATATGCATTCTTCGATAATTTTAACTGCTCCAATTTAACGACATAAAACCTTGAATAAACCTTGAAAATTCGAATCTGAAAAACACCTTCAGCAGCCAACTTCGACAGTTAATATCTTTTGCATAAAAGCTCAAATCGAAAATCCCTCCGGTGGAAAGTTAGATTAGTATATAAAGAACATCCACCTAAAATTTCGTCCCGATCCAACGGTTAACGAAAAAGTTATCGCCGTTTCAAAACAGTGCTGTATAAAAATACGAAAATTTGAGCTCCGAATTTTTCTTCCTTTTTCATCATTCTTCGACACATAAAACCTTGTAAATCCCTATATCAAGAGCTCCCCGCTCTGATACCAATTGATAAGATCGTTTATGAGCTCAGCTAGGGATAACAATAACAAAGATAATAAACATAACACGCAGCGGATAAATCAAAACAATACTTTGTTATTGAACAAGGTTTTTCATTCACTAATACTCTAATATATTTAAACGTTTATAGGAACACGTCTACTAACTAAACTAATAACCTAGGCGTTTACATGAACATACGCCTAGAACACACTCTAATCTTTGTTATTGACAAAGCGAATAGATTATGTAATGATTATCAATTGTTAAAATCTAGCATGATAAACCTTGTTTTTCCATATATTTTATGTAATGATTATAAATCTTTGTTATTGACAAAGCGAATAGATTATGTAACGATTATAAATTTAAAGTAGTTCGATTATGAACAAAGTTTTTCATTATAACTTGTGTCCTAATTGTAAAGATCCGAATTTGCTTTTCTTCACAAGTGGTATCAGAGCTTGTGTGGAAACTCTGACTAGGAAGAAACCCTACTTCAACTATATTCAAGATGTCCACTGAAGCTGCATCAACTCCTATCACAGAGGTATGTTCTAAGTGTCA
Source organism: Chrysanthemum makinoi (assembly GCA_910596185.1). Taxonomy (NCBI): domain Eukaryota; kingdom Viridiplantae; phylum Streptophyta; class Magnoliopsida; order Asterales; family Asteraceae; genus Chrysanthemum; species Chrysanthemum makinoi. The sequence goes on from OU343221.1 coordinate 115,701,456, forward strand.
TGATTTTTATCATAAATTACTTCGCAGTTATGTGATTGAGAGAGATAATTGTGTTAAGGCTAGGTCTGAGGTAGCAGGTTATCAAATAACCTTAGAATCTATGGAAGCCAAAATTTTAGCACATGAAACTAATGAAGTAGCTTGGGCTGAAAAATATGCACAACAGGATTACCAGTTAAAGCTTAGTGAATGGAAATTAAACTGTAAAATTGCTGAAATTGAGAAATTAACTAAGGAAAGAGATGATTTGTTAGCTAAGTTTGTTGCTTGGGGTGAAGCTGGTCTGTCACATGTTTCTTATGTTCAAAAACAGAAAAGAGCTTATCTTAAAACTGGATTAGGTTTTGGTATGGATTTTAGTAAGATAGAAGAAAACCAATCTAGTAATCAGGATAAAGGTGAGTATGAGGATATAACCACTAGTGATGAAGAACTCATTAATTATGTAGATACATCTAGTAATGATGGTTCATTAAGTGACTCACCTCCTGCATATAAGAAAGCTAATGATTATCATGCTGTTCCACATCCTACTGGCATTCATCAACCCCTTAGGCCTGATGTTTCTCGTTTTGGAATAGACAGTCTAGAGTTTAGGAAAAAGCTAGTTGCTAAATCTAGGTCTGACAAACCCAAAGAATCTGTTGAAAACGATGTTCAAAATCAAGCAGTACCTTTAAATCAAAGTACTGCTCCACAAGCAGTACCTTCTTCAAAATCTTTTCAAAACAGTACTGCTAAACCTTTTTGGGATAATTTTGGTCAAAACAGTTTAATCACTCACTAAGACGGCAAAATAATTTTGGGCATAGACATAGAAAATGTCACTTTGACAGTATGGGTCAGAAACTGTGTTTGTGTGTTTCAGTCCTACTCATCTAATTAAGGATTGTGAACATCACTCAAAATACCTTAGAAAATTTCCAAAGAACAGGACTGCCAACCAGAAACCTAGAGAGTACAAACCAGTTTGGACTAATTCAAATAGGGTTAATCACAAAAACTTCACATCAGATCATAGATACCCACAACAGAGAAGACCTTCAGTATCTCACAGTACTTTCCAAAGTACTGTTAACTCTCGCCCAGTACTTTCACAAAGTACTGCTCAGACAAAACAAGGTACTGATCACAATACTTGGTATAGAAATTCTAGGCAATCTCACTATCAACCTAGAAGGTATTCCAATTCACATAGGAGATTTAGATCAGAGGAACCAAGTGTTAAAAAAGCATGGGTTAAGAGGGAAAGTACTGCAGAGGGACAGACAGTACTTTCAACCAAAAGTGAATCTGATGTTTTTGTGCTACAAGAAAAAGAGATTTGTGTTGAAAAACCAGAAAGTTTTGAAAATCCACATGTTTTGAATAACAAGATAATACTGGATCATGCTTTAGAAAACAGTGGAGATTATGTACTCAAAGAATGTGAGTATGTCACTCCACAAGGGGAACACAAGTCAGTAATGGCTTGGGTTCCTCAAAGCCACTAACTTTTTCATCTTATTAGACAGGGCAACCCAGAAGAGGAGCTTAAAGATCATTTTTGATAGTGGTTGTTCTGTGAGCATGACAGGAGACAAGGAGTTTCTGTCAGGTGTTTTGGAGTATATTTAGCTACTAACCTATGTTTGAGGGGAGGACTATAGGGTGTTAGTATAGTCTTGTGTATTGCTTGAGGGGAGGATGCTTGTTTATACTTAGTTTATATGAAGGAATTTGGCAAAGTACTGTTTTTCCTGAAAGTACTGCTTGGGAAAGTACTGATTATGTGGAAAGTACTGTTTGTCGTATTAAAGTACTTTTCCAACGGTAATATTGATGGGTAATTGATAAATAACGGTAACTTTGTTATTATAGGCTGTGATTTTTCAAATCCTACCTATAAATAACTACTTTCTGATTTTCCCTCTCATATTATTACTTTACATCTTTTCCATACTTATCTCCCGATCACCATCTCTTTATTCTTCAATAAAATCTTTATTGTGCTCACTCATTCAAAAATGGCGAATCGTTTAACTGTTTCTAAGCACAATATGGTGGCTAATTTGGACAAGACTGAGGCGAATATGGCTTTTTATGATATTGTTGATTATCTTACTGGGTCGCCTATTAGTTATGCTCTTTTGGTTGAACCGGATGTTATTGAACCATGGATTCAAGAATTTTGGGCTAATGCTAGAGATAACATGGAGGAGGATGAATATTATATTAGATCCACAGTTGCTGGACGGACTATCAAGATTACAGAAGCCTCTATTCGAGAAGATTTATTATTTGGAGATGAAGATGGGTCTATTCGATTTGACAAGCAACTGATTTGGGATACTTTTCAGAATCTTGGTTATGAAGGATCTTTAACAGAACAAACATTCAAGAAAGCATTATTCTGTCCTCAATGGAAGTTTTTGATTCATGTACTGCTTCATTGCATAAGTTCTAAAAGTACTTCTTGGGAGCAGTTTGGGTCTAATATAGCATCTGCAGTGGTTGGACTAGCTACTGACAGAGTGTTTAATTTTTCAAAGCTTATTTTGGATGGGATGCTATCACATATATCCTCTGGGTCAAAATGGCTAATGTACCCAAGGTTTGTACAGGTTTTCTTAAACAAGCAATTGGCTGATGTTCCAAAACCTGCTGCTTTGTTACCTGTTATTGTGCAACAAGCCAAAATCTTTACATTTATGGCTAGGCGAAGTGCTTTGTTCAGAGGTGGAGATATTCCATTAACTTCTACAATGATGGAAGTTGTTCAAGCTGTACGTAATGAAGCTGGAGAGGATGCAGAAAGTGAAGCTCCTGATTCTGTACATGGTACTGCTTCACAAAGTTCTGTTTTTCCAAGATCTGCTTCACAAAGTGCTGCCTCACAAGGTACTGCTTCTGAAAGTACTGATTCCATTGAAGGTACTGCATCTTTACAGGGTACTGTTTCTCCAAGCCCTGAGGTTCAAGCAGAGATTGAAAGAACACCTACTCCATCTCCACAACATTCTGTTCCTGTTTCAGAAGAACATTCACAAGGATTGACTTTGGATAATTATGCTTTGACAAGGGAGCTTGTTAGATTGAACAAAACTGTTGAGTTTCAAGCTAAAGCACTTAGGAAATTGAAACGTAGGTATGTTTGGTTGAGGAATTTCATTAAACCATATATTCAAGGTTTCAACTTATAGGTTAAAGAGGAAAACAAACGTCGTAAACAACTTCGAAAGGAATTAAAACGAAAGAAGGTTCCTAAATCATCTTCTGTCAACTTGGGGAGGAATTTAGAAAAGGAAAATTTGAAAGAAGATGTTGCGAAGAAGAAAGAATCTGTAAGTACTGCAGAAAAGATTATTTCAGATTCTGAGGAAGTGCAAGTTCAAAGTACTGATATTCAAAGTACTGAACATCAAGGTACTGATGTTCAAGGTACTGAACATCAAAGTACTGATATTCAAAGTACTGAACATCAAGGTACTGATGTTCAAGGTACTGAACATCAAAGTAATGTTTTTCATGTTACATCTAGTCAAGAAGTAATTACACCAAGGGTATTGAATTTTGAAGAAGATGCTGGTCCTTCTACAATTGTTATAGAAGAAGAGGAGGAAGCTACATTCAAACCCATTTATTCTGCAAGTGATGATGAATTAATTGCTACAATATTAGATTTGTCACAACCAAGAGGAGGAGTTACTATTAGAGATGTACAAGAAGAAGAACAACCAAGAACTTCTCAACCTTCAATTGATCCAAACGATAAAGGGAAAGGTATTCTGGTTGAAACAAAGAAAAAGAAACTCACTTTGGCAGAACTTAGAGCAATTGAAGTTGCTAGGAATGAAGCTGCAGCTAGAAAAGTTCAAGAAGAGTTAGATGCTCAAGATAGAAAAGAACAGGAAGCTCAAGAAGCTCTGAATAGAAAAGCAGCTCAAAAGGTGCAAGATAAATTAGATGCTGAAGCTACTGAACCTTTACAGTCCCCTACACCTGTTAGATATATGCCAAGAAGACCTAATTTAGCTAAGGATAGGAATGCTATGATGGCTTATTTAAAAGGTCGAGGATATAAGGGTTTGCAGAAGTTAAACTATGTTGATATGAAAAGACTTTATGATGCTGAAACAGCAGCTTATAAGAAGAGTGTTGCTGATATTAAAGACTTTAGAGAAGAAGCTCATTGGATTGAATCTGAAAGGAAGAAGAGCTTAAAGAGAAAAAGAAAAACTGAAGTTACAGATGTTCAGTTTTCAAAGAAAGAAAAGGTTGAATTAAGATCTGAGACTAGAGATGAATTGAAGAATTATCTCAGAGTGGTAGATTTTGATTATACAAAGGAAGATGATAACATAAAGATGAACAGATCAAAGATCAGTGTTTTTAAAGTTGTGAAATCCAAGAATGGAGATTATATGATTTTTCATAAAGAAGATGAAAGCTTCAAAGTTTTCAAAAGGCTATGGGATTTACTGCATATTATAGATAGAGTAGACCTATTCTACTTATATCATGTTGTGAAGGCTTACTTTGAAAATAATCCATTGGAAGGGATTGGTTTGATTTTACATGGTGATCTTATAACTTTATGGGAAACTGAAGAAGAGAGCACTGATGATATCTGGAAGAATCAAAAAAGCTGGGAAATAGTTTGCTGGAGATTCTTTGAAGAATCTGGAGTTCATGTTTTGGAACTAGAAAATGGAACAATGATACACATGTTTGCAGAAAGAAGATATCCTCTCACAGTTGAGCTCATGAGAAGAATGCTAGAGCATGGATTGGAAGTGGAAGAGGATAATGAAACTGCTTGCATGGTTATCAACTTGTTTATAAACTGGACTACCATTGCTGAGAATGATCAATAACTGGTATGAATTTTATTTGAATAAATACTTTTTGATATATCAGTACTTTTATTCAAAGTACTGCTGATCAGACAGTACTTTCATCAAAGTACTGTTTGCTGAACTAAACCAGTTAAATAAATTTTAGAAGAAACCTTGTTGCTAAGTAATAAATATTTTGAAATAAAGGTTTAATAAATGGTTTTTATGATGATAATATCAATAGGTTATCAATCCACCATGGTAACAAAAGGATTGACTAATCCATGAGCAAACGGCTCTGGTAAAGATATATCAAATCCGTTTTTAGTTGACAACTTGCTAATAAGTTGGATGGTATTCAACTCACCATATCAGTAATGTGAAGAGTTGGCTAGCCCACAAGAAAATGGCTTGTGGTAAAGGCTATGGAAAAACCATTATTGGTAATTAGTTCACCATTAAATAGAAGAACTAACTAGTCCAGAAGGGTACAGCTTTTGGTAAAGACAAAACAAATCTGTTGATAGCTGGTGGTTTGCTAAAAATCATATGGTTATCAATGTACCATGGTCTTACACACCAAAACATTTGGCTACTCCAGAGATAATGGCTTTGGTAAAGAGTTCTAAATCCATTAATTTTTCAATGATTCACTTGAAAGTGATGAGAATAGTATGCAACTTAAACTGAATTAAATGTACAAATTGTCATATGTTGCTGTGTTGCTGAAAAGATGGAGCTTGCTGGATGCTGCTGTAAAGAGAACAATTCTAAGAGATACTTTGACAAGAACAGATGTTACAAAGATAAAAGCTTGAAGACTAAGAAACAATCCGTCTTTAAAAGATGAAGCTGTTAAAGATATATTCACAAAGGAACTTGAAGTCAAGCAAGTAGAATTCAAGTTAGGGGAGGATTGTTGGGATATGAAAGTGCTGAAGATATCAAAGTACTGAAGATATCAAAGTACTGTAAGTTGCAAAGTACTGGAAGAAGTTAAAGACTCAAAGTACTGTTAAAGACAAAGTCAAAGTACTACAATATGAAGTCAAAGTACTGCAAGAACAAAAGAACTGTTATATTCGTTTATGGAAAGAATTGTATTCTATGTTTAGATTACTTGTTGTACAAGGTTATCAATTGTAAACCGACTAGGATATCCTTGAGCCTATAAAAGGACTCCTAGGTTGGCATTAGAGATATGACTTACGATTTCAGAATTAGAGTTTTAGAGAAAAGTTCGATTATCTTAGAGTTGTATTAGAGTATCTGCATAATAAGCAGATTTAGAGTTTATAATAAAAGGTTATTCTTCTTAGCTTTGTTAAGTAAATTCCGCGTACTTAATAAAGATTACTCAGTGTTTCTTTGTTAATAACTTAGGATTTATCCGAGGTTATTAAACCTTAACAAGCTAGTTAAGATAGTTTGATTAAAGTATATCGATCCAACAAGTGCATGTAAACGCCTAGGTTAATTAGATGAGTAGGACTGAAACACACAAAACACAGTTTCTGACCCATACTGTCAAAGTGACATTTTCTATGTCTATGCCCAAAATTATTTTGCCTTCTTGGTGAGTGATTAAACCTGTTTTGACCAAAATTATCCCAAAAAGGTTTAGCAGTACTGTTTTGAAAAGATTTTGAAGAAGGTACTGCTTGTGGAGCAGTACTTTGATTTAAAGGTACTGCTTGATTTTGAACATCGTTTTCAACAGATTCTTTGGGTTTGTCAGACCTAGATTTAGCAACAAGCTTTTTCCTAAACTCTAGACTGTCTATTCCAAAACGAGAAACATCAGGCCTAAGGGGTTGATGAATGCCAGTAGGATGTGGAACAGCATGATAATCATTAGCTTTCTTATATGCAGGAGGTGAGTCACTTAATGAACCATCATTACTAGATGTATCTACATAATTAATGAGTTCTTCATCAGTAGTGGTTATATCCTCATACTCACCTTCATCCTGATTACTAGATTGGTTTTCTTCTATCTTACTAAAATCCATACCAAAACCTAATCCAGTTTTAAGATAAGCTCTTTGCTGTTTTTGAACATAAGAAACATGTGACAGACCAGCTTCACCCCAAGCAGCAAACTTAGCTAACAAATCATCTCTTTCCTTAGTTAATTTCTCAATTTCAGCAATTTTACAGTTTAATTTCCATTCACTAAGCTTTAACTGGTAATCCTGTTGTGCATATTTTTCAGCCCAAGCTACTTCATTAGTTTCATGTGCTAAAATTTTGGCTTCCATAGATTCTAAGGTTATTTGATAACCTGCTACCTCAGACCTAGCCTTAACACAATTATCTCTCTCAATCACATAACTGCGAAGTAATTTATGATAAAAATCATGACACTTAGAACATACCTCTGTGATAGGAGTTGATGCAGCTTCAGTCGACATCTTGAATATAGTTGAAGTAGGGTTTCTTCCTAGTCAGAGTTTCCACACAAGCTCTGATACCACTTGTTGGATCGATATACTTTAATCAAACTATCTTAACTAGCTTGTTAAGGTTTAATAACCTCGGATAAATCCTTTTATTATAAACTCTAAATCTGCTTATTATGCAGATACTCTAATACAACTCTAAGATAATCGAACTTTTCTCTAAAACTCTAATTCTGAAATCGTAAGTCATATCTCTAATGCCAACCTAGGAGTCCTTTTATAGGCTCAAGGATATCCTAGTCGGTTTACAATTGATAACCTTGTACGACAAGTAATCTAAACATAGAATACAATTCTTTCCATAAACGAATATAACAATTCTTTTGTTCTTGCAGTACTTTGACTTGATATTGCAGTACTTTGACTTTGTCTTTAACAGTACTTTGAGTCTTTAACTTCTTCCAGTACTTTGCAACTTACAGTACTTTGATATCTTCAGCACTTTCATATCCCAACAATCCTCCCCTAACTTGAATTCTACTTGCTTGACTTCAAGTTCCTTTGTGAATATATCTTTAACAGCTTCATCTTTTAAAGACGGATTGTTTCTTAGTCTTCAAGCTTTTATCTTTGTAACATCTGTTCTTGTCAAAGTATCTCTTAGAATTGTTCTCTTTACAGCAGCATCCAGCAAGCTCCATCTTTTCAAACAACACAACATATGACAATTTATACATTTAATTCAGTTTAAGTTGCATACTATTCTCATCACTTTCAAGTGAATCATTGAAAAATTAATGGATTTAGAACTCTTTACCAAAGCCATTATCTCTGGAGTAGCCAAATGTTTTGGTGTGTAAGACCATGGTACATTGATAACCATATGATTTTTAGCAAACCATCAGCTATCAACAGATTTGTTTTGTCTTTACCAAAAGCTGTACCCTTTTGGACTAGTTAGTTCTTCTATTTAATGGTGAACTAATTACCAATAATGGTTTTTCCACAGCCTTTACCACAAGCCATTTTCTTGTGGGCTAGCCAACTCTTCACATTACTGATATGGTGAGTTGAATACCATCCAACTTATTAGCAAGTTGTCAACTAAAAACGGATTTGATATTTCTATACCAGAGCCGTTTGCTCATGGATTAGTCAATCCTTTTGTTACCATGGTGGATTAATAACCTATTGATATTATCATCACAAAAACCATTTATTAAACCTTTATTTCAAAATATTTATTACTTAGCAACAAGGTTTCTTCTAAAATTTATTTAACTGGTTTAGTTCAAAGCAACACAGTACTTTGATGACAGTACTGTCTGATCAGCAGTACTTTGAATAAAAGTACTGATATATCAAAAGTATTTATTCAAATAAAATTCATACCAGTTATTGATCATTCTCAGCAATGGTAGTCCAGTTTATAAACAAGTTGATAACCATGCAAGCAGTTTCATTATCCTCTTCCACTTCCAATCCATGCTCTAGCATTCTTCTCATGAGCTCAACTGTGAGAGGATATCTTCTTTCTGCAAACATGTGTATCATTGTTCCATTTTCTAGTTCCAAAACATGAACTCCAGATTCTTCAAAGAATCTCCAGCAAACTATTTCCCAGCTTTCTTAATTCTTCCAGATATCATCAGTGCTCTCTTCTTCAGTTTCCCATAAAGTTATAAGATCACCATGTAAAATCAAACCAATCCCTTCCAATGGATTATTTTCAAAGTAAGCCTTCACAACATGATATAAGTAGAATAGGTCTACTCTATCTATAATATGCAGTAAATCCCATAGCCTTTTGAAAACTTTGAAGCTTTCATCTTCTTTATGAAAAATCATATAATCTCCATTCTTGGATTTCACAACTTTAAAAACACTGATCATTGATCTGTTCATCTTTATGTTATCATCTAAAATAATGAGCAGTACTTTCGTATTAAGTATCAGTACTTTCGTCCATAAGCAATAGTCAATACCCAAAGTGCTCCAATACTCTTTCAACCAAACTGACATACATACACAATCCTTTTTCTTCAAGCAGTACTTTGAAAATACGGGCAGTACTTTCAGCAGTACTTTCACATAAAAGCTCAGATGGAAAATCCCTTCGGTGGAAAGTTAGATTTATATATAGAGAACATCCACCAAAAATTTCGTTACGATCCAACGGTTAACGAAAAAGTTATGATCGTTTCAAAACAGTGCTGTTGTAACCTTACGGATTTTTCTGCAGCAGACTTCGACTGCTTATAACTTTTGATTGAGAGCTCCGATTCACAATCCCTTCGGTGAGATTAAAGATAGATATACCAAGAAGCTCCAGTTCGAATTTTAGCCCAATCCAACGGTTCATTAAAAAGTTATGGCTGTTTGAAAACAGCCCTGCAGAAAGATACGAAAATTCCAGATTCGAATTTTTTTCTTCTTTTCTCTTCGACAAACCTTGTAGATCCTAGATATCACGAGCCCCAGGCTCTGATACCACATGTGAAGATCGTTGTAAGCTCTTAGACGAGGTCTAATAATATATCTAGGAACACATAATAATAAAGGCGGAATATTCAAACATAGAATCAATATTATTATGAACAAAGTTTTTCATTCACCATCTCTAACTAAACAATAATAAAGATCAAAGACTTGATCTAACACTAACTAACTAAACCACTAAACCCTAGGCGTTTTCCCTACGCCTAGGTTCCCACACACACACACCTTTAGATGTCTACATCTTGTACGTACGTCAAAACTAATGACCCTATTTCTCTTTATATACTAGAGACAACTAGGGTTTACAAGAGGAATCATAATACAATTAGGAAACTAAATATTCTTTTAAGCATATCTTCTAGAATCTTCCAAATCTTCCATCTTTTTGTAGTTTCCCTTCTTGTCACTTTTAGTCCTTCATGTTTCATTCTTCTTGTTTTGTATCATCAAATCTATAATAGACCCAACATCATCTATGCCACCACCACCCCGAAGGACTTCACCACCAAGACGATCTCCTCCTAGCTCTTCTGCTGACAAACCTCAGGACTCTGAGTTACCACCCCAGACAGAGAAAACCGGTGATCACTATGAGTATACTGGTGGTGACGATGAGGAAGTCCCTGAGCCCTAACAACAACGCACCTCTCCAGCCTCAACAAAGAAACCATAATCCTCATCAAGGCTAAAGAAGAAAAAGAAGACGTCTAAGGCTGATGTCGTCTCATGGCTAGACGAAGATGACACCGAATTTGAATGGTTTTCTAAACTTGTTGATGCCACTCCCGCCCTAACTGATGATCTAGATATGGTAGAAGGTCGTACGTTGGAGCATGCCAAGTTACTGCTAGAAAAGTTCCGTGTGAAGAAGATGACGAAATCAGAGTTGAAACGAATCAAGAATGAAGCATTTCAACTACTCAAAGACAGCTCGGAAAGTGCTATTGAAGTTGAATATCACCTTGAAAATATAGCACGAGCCATGTCTAACAACATTGATTGGCTCAACCCTGAAGTAAACATCGACTTCACCAAAAAAGACAACCCTCCATACTACACCGACTGGTCTAAACCTCTACCAACGATTGGTCAACCAGATCAACCTAAGATTCCATTCCGCTACTTCTTCAAGACTTGGAATTTCTTCTACACGGTAGCGATAGTTCAAAGAAATATGCTACATCACTTACACTTCCGTTCCCGGCAACCATATACTCAAACTGCATAACCATTGAAGAAAAGGCTACCTACATGTTTTCCAACAGCGTGAAACGGTATGACATTGATGCAATGTACGGGATTCACCATTGGCCAGAACGCCGACGAATCTACTACAAAAGCTGCCAGGTTCGAAAATCTCAACATGAAGTGTACAGTGATAAAGGGATCGTTTCTGTTAAGCATGTCACCCTTTCGTCTAAATGGGATTACACCTTTCTCAAGACTATCGTGGTCAAAAGACAAATGAAAGGGACTATGAATTCTGTGAAGCGGACTTTCAGAACTTGTCTCTCAAACGACATTGAAGATCTGTATCTTGCCAAAGTCCAGGGAAGAATGAGACATTTCTCGACTGAAATTCAACGTGAATACATCAAAGTCCTTGCTCATCTTCATCAGAAGCATAGTGATCCAGGAACGTGTAGAAGATTTACAACTTGCTGTTGAATCGTATCAGACTCGTGTCAACCTCACCAGACCTCAGCTAGAACTTCCTGATATCAACCATCTTCCACAATACATTCTTGTCAGCAAACCGTTTGGAGTAGTTTACCGCAGTGAACTACATCGCAACTACTTGATGGCGTGTAGAGATCTTCATAAGTTTGGAGATCACACACTGAAGAGTGTCAGGGACGGCTTGGCTTATAGGTTGAAGGCGATACATGAAGGAATTGGTTCACCAAAGCGATGGAATTCTCAGGAAAGACGGGATGTGAAGAGGATCATCATTCGTATCAATGAAAGGTTGTACAGAAGGGACCAGTTCAGAACACTGGAGAGCTTTGTAGGTGGTCGTCCTAGGATTTCTCTCACCGGCTATCAATGCCCTGATATATTATCTCCATTGTTTCTCACCCTTCTTCTTAAAACTCTCTCATATATTATCTCACTTTTTTAACCTCAGATCACTTGATCATTCTTGTAGTTCTTCTCTCTTTTGTTGTGATTCTCTTTTAGGTCCTTCATGAAGGCGAGATCACGTTACTCATACAAGTCATCCAAGCAAAAGGTCCTTGATTGATTTGTCCATCCACAAGATTTCAGTAGCTTATCTTGTAATCCTTATTTCACATATTTTTTGTGTAATAGTTGTGTAAAGGTTTGGTTCTACCTCGTGAAAGAACTCGATATTTAGCTTTGTACCAGAAAAAGTGTAAGCGACGTTGTGAAGCTTCTCCGCCGATTTGAAGGAGCTTGTTGATATAGTGCTTAAACTCTCGAGTGAGGTACTCGGGGAGTGGAGTGGGGCACGGAAGGTTTCCTTGTAGCCGAACCACTATAAATCACTTGTGTCACTACTTTTTATCTTACTTTACTTGCATTCTTTACTTACTTTATTTATTGTTTGGTACTATCTATCCATCCACAAGATTTCACATATGATTGAATCTAAAATTTTGAAATCTAACTTAAAATAGAAAACTATTCAACCCCCCCCCCCCTTATAGTTTTCTACAATTAGCATCAAGAGCAAGGTTTTCAAAAAGTTTTAAAGTAAATTGTATTCTAAAAACATTTCGATCAAAATAGATTTTGAAAGCTATAAAGAAGGGCAATTGATTCCTCCCGAACTACCTCCCTTTATTTCTCCGTCACACTTATCAACCGCTTGTGAACGGTCAACCGTAACAGATGATAAAAGGGCGACAGCCCGGGAGAGAATGATAGTTTACCAAGGATTAAAATATCCTTGGATCGTTTATGTCCTGGTGAGGCGTGACGTTCTGGTACAATGACTTGTGAATTGTTGAAAATAATATTAGTATAGGAAAAACAGGAATCTGATTGACTAACACTAGGAATGTGAATAGTAATAGCTCTGTCACAGCTACGTCATTAAAAACGTACAATCATAAACCTAAAAACGTGAAAGATATATAAACGTACGTTTAACCTAAATTAAACGTAAACGTATAAAAACAAATCGAATATAACTATAGTAGGGATTTACATGTCTTAGCGACTTAAATGCAAATTAAATAAAATTAAAAAGATGAAATATATTAAATAAACGCTATCACTATTTGCAAAATGATGAACGTTTAAAACCTAAAACGTACGTTTAAATAAAAATTACGTAAACGTACAAAATAAAAAGTGAGAATTAAGAAATAAAAGACCTAAAAATATGAAAATGACATTTTTACAAACCTAAAGATAAAAGAAAATTTATAGAAAAAGAAAATTATTTTTATAACTATTTAATTAATTATTATTAATTAAAAACTATTTATTAAGTATTTAAAATGCACTAGAATATAAGAAAATACAAAATTAACCTAGAAAAATGAAATTTTAATTTAGAAAAATCTAAAATAATAGAAAACTAATTTTAAAACTGAAAAGATATTTTTATGCTTTTTATTTATTTATTATTAATTATTTACTATTATTAATTACTAAAAATATCATTGATTTATTAAAAATAATAAATGATCAAAGAAAAATCTGAAACTTTTTACAAAATTCTAAAATAAATAAAAGAAGCTAGGAAAAATATAAAAACTATATGTTGTTAACAAAAATAAGCTAATAAGCAAATAAGCTTCTAAGAAAAAGCTATCACTTAGCTTTAAAATGATTCTTTTTGGCTTTTCTATTTCTGGAACTAAATATATACTGACATTATACATGTTTAATGAAGACAAAAAGCTACAAACTTAGAAATAAGCAAATTATGAGCTTATGAGTCCAACAGTTAAGCTTTTGGCTTGACTGTTGGAACTCAAGCTTGGAATAAGCTTGAAATAAGCTATACAGATGAAGCAAAAGGCAAAATAAGATATACATAAGTCCAATAAACAAGTATGAACTAGAAAATGGACTGGCATAGTGTGAGCATATGGTTTAGTCAGTTAAGTTTTTGGCTTAACTTGGATTGAGTGGAAGCTTGTAAAAGCTTGGTATAAGCTCCACACAGGAAAACAAAAGAAAAGTAATATGTATACAAGTTATATGGACAAGTATAAACAAGCTGGTGCACTGGATTCAACAAACAAGCTTGTAATAAGCTAATAAGCTCTTTCAGTACACTGTAATACCAAACAGACCTGCATACCTTTTTAATGGCAAATTAAGCTAAGAGAATAAGCTAAAAATGGCAAAATAGGAATTGGAGTAGCAAGCTGAGCTGGTGAGGATTCCAAAAGCCAAAGCTCCCTGTGGAGATCACATATGAGCTTATAAAGAGCTTATGAAAATGCTATTAGTACACTGAGTTCTTTAGCATACTCAGTATGGGACAAATAAAAAGCTTGTTGCAGCTATACTTAATAAGCTGCAACATGGAAATTAAGCACTGGAACTTAGAATTTGGTGGATGAGCTTAACATAAAGCTAAAACACACAAGCTCTAGATCTCTAATGAGCTTTTTAGGAGCTATTGGAAATGGTGTAAGTTAATGGATTTAACCAGTTAACTGTTATGAATGAGCAAACAATAAGCTCCTTAAAACTTATCAAATGAGCTTTTGAGAGCTCAACAAACACAGAAACATTGAGTATGACTGGTTAGCCTCAAATGAAGCTAATAATCACAAGCTCAAGCTTAAGGAGGAACTTTTCATTAGCTATTGAAAAACACTCACTTCACTGTTTGCTTCAGTGAAGTGAGTTTGGTGGGACAAAAGATATTGAGTGATTAAGCTATCTAGATAAGCTAAAAAGGTAAAAGCAAGCATGAATATAACAACTAGGCTAGAAGGGCTACACAAATCAGTAAAATACACAAGCTAGGGTCAAGTCATGAAGCTTATGCAAGCTTATGAACTTGACAGCATAAGCTGTGCACAGGGCATGGTTTGTGACAGAGGACTCAAACTAAGCTAAGAAATAAGCACTAAAAAAACTGATTAAAAGTAAGATATTATTTTTCTAATTAAGATAAGCAACAAAATTTTAATATTCCAAAAGGGTATAAGCTAAATCCTAGTATTAAGCACTTACTAAAATTATGAATTTTATTCAAAAACTGTACTAAGGAAAATTTGACTTTTTATTAAAAACTGAAAAGTGGACTAAAGTGAATTTAAAACTTAAACTACTGATTAACTATGATGTATTAAGCTATAATGAAACTGAATTAAGCTAAATAACATACTTATGAGCAACTATGATGAAATTTGTACTCAAAATCCTAACAGTACACTATCTATCAAAGATTAAACATGATTTTGACTATTTAACAAATAAGGACAGTATTTTATGGTGGTACTGAGCTATTATGAACTAATATTGCATATAACAACAACAAACAACAACAAACATACACTGGCACTCTACTTATCAGCAAATCCAAACAACCATTAAATGAGATTGTTTTGAGGTTTTCAAAGCAAAAGACTATGCAGACCCATTCCATCAAATCCAGAGGAACCAAGGTGTCAAAATGGACCTTTTTAACCTTAACCAGAGTCACACAAGTCAAGGTTTATGATTTCAAAAATTGGCATGTTAACAGTCCAAATGCAATATCTCACCACAAACCAATCCAAAACATAACAACCTAATTTTAAGCTATAATTACATTATATAACATCAAATAAACACATAAACATGAGAATTACCACAGAATAAAGACTAAAACTAAGAAATGCAAAATTGAGAAAAATTGCTTACATGGTGATATGAGCTGAGACTTTGGAACCAATTATCAAAACCAATACCTATAGCCTCCCTTGAGGCACTAATACCATGGCAATCCATTATGAACCATGCTCCAAGCTGTATCACCCAAGAACACATATTTTTGATTTTCCATTGTATTTTCTCTATTTTTAGTGATTTTTGATTTTATAAAGACTAAGCTGATTTAAGGTTTCTAAAAGCTAATTAAGCTTTGTCAGGGCTTAAGTGACCTATATGAGTCCATCAAACAACAATAATCCAACAGAAATGTAAATAACTTGAAATAAAGGAAAATATTGAAGAACTTGAAATGTAAAAGAGACTTATAATTAAACTGAGATTAGAATTCCATTACACTAATATGAGTTCCATTACACTAATTAAAGCTGTAAATGACATTTAATTTAAATGAAAGCATTAAAAATTACACTAGTCTAAGGTGACATTGGCTAAAGGCCAAGGTTTGACAATTGGCTAGCCCAAGAGTAGTTTTTCCTCTGTCTTTCTTCTTCTTTTTATAGTCTTTTTACTCCTTGGAGATCACTCATAAGTTCCCACTTCATTTTATGACCATTGATGCAGCAGAAGTCATCCTAGCCTTTGAAAGCATTTTTGGCGCCAAAAGTTGAATAGACAGCTTATGGCAGTTCTGCTTTAATTAATGCATCATGGAGTGTTGCAGAGGGTTAGGGGGAGAGTTTGGATAAGTTTAGTGGACTGGTAAGCTAAGTAGGGTGGTATTGGTGAAAACCGTGGGTAAAAATGGTGGTTTGGGGAAAAAAAGTGTGAAGGGCATTTATTGTGGGGGGTAGTAGTGGCAGAGGTGGTGGAGGGAGTGGGTAGTAAAGTAGAGGGTGAGCTGGAAGGGGTAAGGTGGAGGTGCAAGTGGTGGTGTTACAGGTGGGGGTGTGAGGTGGAAGAAGAAGAGGGAAAAAAAAGGGTGGAGGGAAAAGGGTTGTTTAACTGTTTTTGACCAAAGGTTCAAAAAGAAAGTGACAGGGGGTCACAATGGTATAATGGCAGGGGTCCAATTCTCATTTTGACAAGGCTTGGAAGTTTATAAATACAAGGATTATTTGTGCAATTCTTCCAAACTTGAGGGACCAATCCTGTAATTTTCCAAAGTTGTTACAAGGACCAATTTTGATAAGTTCCAATAGTACAAGGACCAGTTTTGACATTTTCAATTTTCCAGGGACCAAACTTGACATTTTGAAAGTTGAGGGACCTTTTTTGCCATTTAACAAAAGATTTATTCAAGGACCATTTTTGACAATTTAGAATATTTCAGGGACCTTGAATAACATTTTTCTTTATTTAGATTTACCAGGGACTGTTTTTGACAACTTTTGAAACTTGGGGGACTAAAACTGCCAATTATGCAAATTTGATACGTTTTTCACCAGATTTTGATATTTTTGCATTTAAAACACATAAAACACTTATTTGTGATATTTTTATCATTTTGATGCATTTTTGAGTGTTTTCAGATGTTTTTGCAGTTTAAATGGTACAAAAATGATGAGTATTTAGACACTCATCAATCCCCCACACTAAGATATTGCTAGTCCCTAGCAATGTTTTAAGAAAAATTAATGGATTTCATCTCTTTACCAAAAGCCATTACTTCTGGAGTAGCCAAATGTTTCAATTCAAGTAAGAACCTTGGTACACCGATAACCAAGTGATTTTGAGCAAATCACCAGCTTTCAACGGATTTGATTTGTCTTTACCAGAAGCCGTCTGCTTCTGGACTAGCCAACTCTTAGATAAATTATCTTTGGTGAGTCGATTACCAATTATGGTTTTCCAACTGCCTTTACCACAAGCCATAAACTTGCGGGCTAGCCAACTCTTCACTTTTAAGGATATGGTGAGCTGAATACCATACAATTTTGGGCAAATTGCAAGCCATCAACGGATTTGAGATATCTTTACCAAGAGCCGTTTGCTCCTGGATTAGCCAATCCTTATGTGGGTTAGACATGGTGGACTGATTACCATTTGTTGTGTTTAGTACATAGTACTTCCATTAAATAAAAATTTTTAAAATTTGGCCATTTTGGGGGAAAAAGGGACTAAAAGGGTACATTTATGATCAAATTCGCCAGAATTTCCCCCCCACACTTAGAAATGAATATTGTCCTCAATATTCAAAGTGTGGAAACACAACAACAACAATTTTTTTTTTATTATTATTTTTTTTTTTAATATTTCATTTTCAAAAAATATATATAACATGTGGGGCACACCCCCACACTTAGGTGGTAGAAAGGGGAAAAAGACAGAAATATGGGTAAAAACCCATATTGTATGGCTTGTTTTTGATAACCAAGTCACTAGCTTGACTTGACCCCGAATTAAATTGTTCATGGGGAAGTGGAGTGGGATTGCCACTCAAAGATTGGGTGAGAAATTGGAGTGGGATTGCCACTCACAGAATTATAAATGATAAGGTAGGGAGAATCTTTTTGATTTTTAATTTTATAATGTTTTTGTATTTTTAATTTTATATATATATGTACAAAAGAAAGAAAATTCCTTACAACCGCCCCTCGAAAGGGAATCTGGGTTTGACAGAGCTCAGCAACTGTAAACAGCCAACAACCAAATGTTGTAACTGAGGGACTCATCAAACTGGGCAAGTTGTGTGCAAAGGAAAAAATGTTTTTGTATTTTATATTGTTTATTGAAAAGAAATATGATACAGTATAAGTAATCACTACCTCCCAGGCTTGTGTCAGGTTTACCACGCTAGCTAATCACTTGTGAATGATTAACTGTAATAAATATGCCCTGACAGCCCGGAAGTTGAATGATAAAGTATAATATACAAACAAGGATAGGTATTTCAACAAAATACAAAATACAAGTCATAATACGTAGCACAGCCTCCCCGGCAACGGCACCAATATTTGATTCCTCCCGAACTACCTCCCTTTATTTCTCCGTCACACTTATCAACCGCTTGTGAACGGTCAACCGTAACAGATGATAAAAGGGCGACAGCCCGGGAGAGAATGATAGTTTACCAAGGATTAAAATATCCTTGGATCGTTTATGTCCTGGTGAGGCGTGACGTTCTGGTACAATGACTTGTGAATTGTTGAAAATAATATTAGTATAGGAAAACAGGAATCTGATTGACTAACACTAGGAATGTGAATAGTAATAGCTCTGTCACAGCTACGTCATTAAAAACGTACAATCAGAAACCTAAAAACGTGAAAGATATATAAACGTACGTTTAACCTAAATTAAACGTAAACGTATAAAAACAAATCGAATATAACTATAGTAGGGATTTACATGTCTTAGCGACTTAAATGCAAATTAAATAAAATTAAAAAGATGAAATATATTAAATAAACGCTATCACTATTTGCAAAATGATGAACGTTTAAAACCTAAAACGTACGTTTAAATAAAAATTACGTAAACGTACAAAATAAAAAGTGAGAACTAAGAAATAAAAGACCTAAAAATATGAAAATGACATTTTTACAAACCTAAAGATAAAAGAAAATTTATAGAAAAAGAAAATTATTTTTATAACTATTTAATTAATTATTATTAATTAAAAACTATTTATTAAGTATTTAAAATGCACTAGAATATAAGAAAATACAAAATTAACCTAGAAAAATGAAATTTTAATTTAGAAAAATCTAAAATAATAGAAAACTAATTTTAAAACTGAAAAGATATTTTTTATGCTTTTTATTTATTTATTATTAATTATTTACTATTATTAATTACTAAAAATATCATTGATTTATTAAAAATAATAAATGATCAAAGAAAAATCTGAAACTTTTTACAAAATTCTAAAATAAATAAAAGAAGCTAGAAAAAATATAAAAACTATATGTTGTTAACAAAAATAAGCTAATAAGCAAATAAGCTTCTAAGAAAAAGCTATCACTTAGCTTTAAAATGATTCTTTTTGGCTTTTCTATTTCTGGAACTAAATATATACTGACATTATACATGTTTAATGAAGACAAAAAGCTAGAAACTTAGAAATAAGCAAATTATGAGTTTATGAGTCCAACAGTTAAGCTTTTGGCTTGACTGTTGGAACTCAAGCTTGGAATAAGCTTGAAATAAGCTATACAGATGAAGCAAAAGGCAAAATAAGATATACATAAGTCCAATAAACAAGTATGAACTAGAAAATGGACTGGCATAGTGTGAGCTTATGGTTTAGTCAGTTAAGTTTTTGGCTTAACTTGGATTGAGTGGAAGCTTGTAAAAGCTTGGTATAAGCTCCACACAGGAAAACAAAAGAAAAGTAATATGTATACAAGTTATATGGACAAGTATAAACAAGCTGGTGCACTGGATTCAACAAACAAGCTTGTAATAAGCTAATAAGCTCTTTCAGTACACTGTAATACCAAACAGACCTGCATACCTTTTTTAATGGCAAATTAAGCTAAGAGAATAAGCTAAAAATGGCAAAATAGGAATTGGAGTAGCAAGCTGAGCTGGTGAGGATTCCAAAAAGCCAAAGCTCTCCCTGTGGAGATCACAGATGAGCTTATAAAGAGCTTATGAAAATGCTATTAGTACACTGAGTTCTTTAGCATACTCAGTATGGGACAAATAAAAAGCTTGTTGCAGCTATACTTAATAAGCTGCAACATGGAAATTAAGCACTGGAACTTAGAATTTGGTGGATGAGCTTAACATAAAGCTAAAACACACAAGCTCTAGATCTCTAATGAGCTTTTTAGGAGCTATTGGAAATGGTGTAAGTTAATGGATTTAACCAGTTAACTGTTATGAATGAGCAAACAATAAGCTCCTTAAAACTTATCAAATGAGCTTTTGAGAGCTCAACAAACACAGAAACATTGAGTATGACTGGTTAGCCTCAAATGAAGCTAATAATCACAAGCTTAAGCTTAAGGAGGAACTTTTCATTAGCTATTGAAAAACACTCACTTCACTGTTTGCTTCAGTGAAGTGAGTTTGGTGGGACAAAAGATATTGAGTGATTAAGCTATCTAGATAAGCTAAAAAGGTAAAAGCAAGCATGAATATAACAACTAGGCTAGAAGGGCTACACAAATCAGTAAAATACACAAGCTAGGGTCAAGTCATGAAGCTTATGCAAGCTTATGAACTTGACAGCATAAGCTGTGCACAGGGCATGGTTTGTGACAGAGGACTCAAACTAAGCTAAGAAATAAGCACTAAAAAAACTGATTAAAAGTAAGATATTATTTTTCTAATTAAGATAAGCAAAAAAATTTTAATATTCCAAAAGGGTATAAGCTAAATCCTAGTATTAAGCACTTACTAAAATTATGAATTTTATTCAAAAATTGTACTAAGGAAAATTTGACTTTTTATTAAAAACTGAAAAGTGGACTAAAGTGAATTTAAAACTTAAACTACTGATTAACTATGATGTATTAAGCTATAATGAAACTGAATTAAGCTAAATAACATACTTATGAGCAACTATGATGAAATTTGTACTCAAAATCCTAACAGTACACTATCTATCAAAGATTAAACATGATTTTGACTATTTAACAAATAAGGACAGTATTTTATGGTGGTACTGAGCTATTATGAACTAATATTGCATATAACAACAACAAACAACAACAAACATACACTGGACTGCTAATATATCAGTAAATCCAAACAACCATTAAATGAGATTGTTTTGAGGTTTTCAAAGCAAAAGACTATGCAGACCCATTCCATCAAATCCAGAGGAACCAAGGTGTCAAAATGGACCTTTTTCAACCTTAACCAGTAGTCACACAAGTCAAGGTTTATGATTTCAAAAATTGGCATGTTAACAGTCCAAATGCAATATCTCACCACAAACCAATCCAAAACATAACAACCTAATTTTAAGCTATAATTACATTACATAACATCAAATAAACACATAAACATGATAATTACCACAGAATAAAGACTAAAACTAAGAAATGCAAAATTGAGAAAAATTGCTTACATGGTGATATGAGCTGAGACTTTGGAACCAATTATCAAAACCAATACCTATAGCCTCCCCTGAGGCACTAATACCATGGCAATCCATTATGAACCATGCTCCAAGTTGTATCACCCAAGAACTCATATTTTTGATTTTCCATTGTATTTTCTCTATTTTTAGTGATTTTTGATTTTATAAAGACTAAGCTGATTTAAGGTTTCTAAAAGCTAATTAAGCTTTGTCAGGAGCTTAAGTGACCTATATGAGTCCATCAAACAACAATAATCCAACAGAAATGTAAATAACTTGAAATAAAGGAAAATATTGAAGAACTTGAAATGTAAAAGAGACTTATAATTAAACTGAGATTAGAATTCCATTACACTAATATGAGTTCCATTACACTAATTAAAGCTGTAAATGACATTTAATTTAAATGAAAGCATTAAAAATTACACTAGTCTAAGGTGACATTGGCTTAAGGCCAAGGTTTGACAATTGGCTAGCCCAAGAGTAGTTTTTCCTCTGTCTTTCTTCTTCTTTTTATAGTCTTTTTACTCCTTGGAGATCACTCATAAGTTCCCACTTCATTTTATGACCATTGATGCAGCAGAAGTCATCCTAGCCTTTGAAAGCATTTTTGGCGCCAAAAGTTGAATAGACAGCTTATGGCAGTTCTGCTTTAATTAATGCATCATGGAGTGTTGCAGAGGGTTAGGGGGAGAGTTTGGATAAGTTTAGTGGACTGGTAAGCTAAGTAGGGTGGTATTGGTGAAAACCGTGGGTAAAAATGGTGGTTTGGGGAAAAAAAAGTGTGAAGGGCATTTATTGTGGGGGGTAGTAGTGGCAGAGGTGGTGGAGGGAGTGGGTAGTAAAGTAGAGGGTGAGCTGGAAGGGGTAAGGTGGAGGTGCAAGTGGTGGTGTTACAGGTGGGGGTGTGAGGTGGAAGAAGAAGAGGGAAAAAAAAGGGTGGAGGGAAAAGGGTTGTTTAACTGTTTTTGACCAAAGGTTCAAAAAGAAAGTGACAGGGGGTCACAATGGTATAATGGCAGGGGTCCAATTCTCATTTTGACAAGGCTTGGAAGTTTATAAATACAAGGATTATTTGTGCAATTCTTCCAAACTTGAGGGACCAATCCTGTAATTTTCCAAAGTTGTTACAAGGACCAATTTTGATAAGTTCCAATAGTACAAGGACCAGTTTTGACATTTTCAATTTTCCAGGGACCAAACTTGACATTTTGAAAGTTGAGGGACCTTTTCTGCCATTTAACAAAAGATTTATTCAAGGACCATTTTTGACAATTTAGAATATTTCAGGGACCTTGAATAACATTTTTCTTTATTTAGATTTACCAGGGACTGTTTTTGACAACTTTTGAAACTTGGGGGACTAAAACTGCCAATTATGCAAATTTGATACGTTTTTCACCAGATTTTGATATTTTTGCATTTAAAACACATAAAACACTTATTTGTGATATTTTTATCATTTTGATGCATTTCTGAGTGTTTTCAGATGTTTTTGCAGTTTAAATGGTACAAAAATGATGAGTATTTAGACACTCATCAGCAATCCATGCAAAGACCTCCACTACTTGAAATTATTAATTTTATTTATTGGAAAAAAAGATTTGAAACTTATGTGAAATTTAAAGATATTGATCTTTGGCATATTATTGTTGAAGGTGATTTTCAAGCAACTGTAAAAGATGATAAAACCGGTAAAGAAGAAAATATTTCTCATGATCGTCTCACCGACGACCAAAGGAAAAAGCTTTCCAAAAATAGTGAGGCAAAAATGGTTTTATACAATGCCTTACCCAAAAAGGAATTTGAAAGAGTCTCTATGTATAAACCGCTAAAGAAATTTGGAACTCTTTGGTTGTAACACACCAAAGAAACCAACAAGTGAAAAATAACAAAATTGATTTATTTGTTCAACAATATGAACAATTTTCAATATTGGATGTTAATAGTACTGATAATGCATTTGCAAGTTTTAATACTATTATTACTTCACTACAAGCACATGATGAGTATTTTTCGAGTCGTAATCATGTCAGAAGATTTCTAAGGGTGCTTCCATCAAAATGGAGACCGAAGGTGACAGCCATTGAAGAATCCAAAGATTTTTTGATTCTCACTCTCGATGAACTTATAGGCAACTTAAATGTTTATGAGCTCGTACTTGCCAAAGACTCTGAGCTATCGAAGGAAAAGAAAGAGAAATATAAATCTCTTGCTTTGAAAGCCAAGAAAGTCTTTAGGGATGAAGAAACCTCATCCTCCGAAAGTGAAGATGAAGAATATGCAATGGCGGTAAGAGACTTCAAGAAATTCTTTCGATGAAAAGGAAGATATGTCAAACAACCATTTGACGACAAGAAAGGTTTGCGGAAAAGCAAAGATGATAAGAAGATGAAGGATGAGCGCAAATGTTTCAATTGCGGGGATCCAAATCACTTCATTGGTGAATGTCCTAAACACGACGAACAAAAGGCGTTCGTAAGCGGCTCATGGGGAATGAGTGAGGAAGAGAAAGAAGAAATTTGTCTTATGGCCAAGGACTCTAACGAGGTATGTTCCGACTCCATTTACTATAGTAGTTCGTCTCTAGATGATGAGTTATTACACCTAGAATATAACAAACTTTGCAAAATTTGTCTCAAGGCAATAAACAAAAACAAACTTTGAAAAGTAAAAATGGACATTTAGAAAAAAGAAGTTTTTGAACTAAAAGAAAAATTAAAGAGACTAAAAAAAGAAAGGGAAGTAAGTGGTGAATGCAAATTTTGTGTAGAACTTCAAACATTGGTTGATCAACTTGATTCTAGAATTGCTAGACTAAGCACAAATTACCTTGATACAATACTTGATAGTGTTAAAACATGTAATAATCAAAATGGTGTAGGTATTCAGGAACATATTGTGTCAACTAGTGAAGTTAAGGAAACACAATTTGTTAAAGCAACTGAAAAAGTAGCTACTGATGTGCCAGAACTGGTGGATCCTTTGAAAATGGATCCGGCTAGTGAAAAAGAAGGGATCCGGAAATCTGCAGCAGTAAAGGCTAAAAATAACGCAACCATCTCTTCTAGAACCGAATTTATTGTCATTAATAAAAAGAAAACACCCAATGCTACTGTTAGGAATGTTAAACAACCACCATCTTTAAAAGAAGGTCAAGGATTATTGAAAACTAAACCCCCGTTGTTTTCCAAACCAAACAAGTCGATTAAAAGGTCAAATAATGTTTTTTCTAAAAGTAACCATATCAAATGGCCTGGAGTCGTAACTTACAAAATAGTTTTCCATTCTAAAACTACGTACCTTGGAATACCTTTACGCCATTTTCATACATGAATCATATGAATGAATTGTATAATACCAATGGACCCATGAACAAATGGGGACCAAACTCTTGAGTTGTTTGTTGTCTTAGGTGTGCCTAAAGGTAGACTTAGATCCGGGTGAATGGATCAAGGATAGTGGGTGCACAAGGCATATGACCGGTAATAAAGCATTGTTCTCCACATACGAATCCTTTAAGGGAAGAAATGTGGTGTTCGGCAATAGTAAAATCAAAATCATTGAAAAAGGTACAATCTCTCACAATTCCCTAACCATTAATGACATATGTCACGTAGAAAACCAAAACTTTAATCTACTAAGTATAGGTCAAATATGTGATAAAAAGTGCAACGTTATCTTTAGCGAAACCGGTAGTAAAATCTTGAAAAATGGTATTACTATAGGAAGAGGTATTAGAAAACATGGCGTCAACGTTATTAAAATAGGAAAAAATCCAAAAGATAAACTTTGTCTTACCTCTATAGATGATACTTCAACCTAATGGCATCGAAGATTGGGTCACGCCAATATGCGATTTCTTCAATCAGTATCATCCAAAGAGCTTGTAAGAAACCTACCTAAATTAAAATACGAACATCATTTTTGTGATGCTTGTAATGTCAGAAAATAAGTCTATGCTAGTCATAAAGCTAAGAATACGGTTTCTACGTCAAAATGTGTAGAAATTTTACACATGGATTTATTTGGTCCGTCGGCTATCCAAAGTTACGAAGGAAACTTCTATACATTAGTTATAGTAGACGATTACTCTAGGTATACATAGACTAGATATTTGAAAAATAAAACTAAGACTTTTGATCACATCGAAATTTTAAGTAGAAAAATTCAAAGACAACTAGGAAGTCCTATTGTGTCGATCCGAATGGATCATGGTCGGGAATATGATAATTAAGTGCAGTTTAGAGCTTTTTGTGATGCTAATGGTACTACTTACAATTTATCGAATCCTCGTACTCCACAATCAAATCGGGTAGTTGAACAGAAAAATCAAATATTACAAGAAATGAGTCGCACCATGATTAATGAGCAATCTATTCCTCAAAAATTTTGGTGCAATGCCATCGACACATCCACCTATATTCTAAATCGAATCTTAATTAGACCTTTCTTAGGGAAAACTCCATACGAGTTGTTACGAGGCAAAAAGCCTTCGTTAGAACACTTTCGAGTATTTGATAGTAAATGTTTTATATTTAACACAAAAGACTACCTAACCAAATTCTACCCTAAATCAACTGGAGGTATTTTCTTGGGATATTCTCCTAATAGTAAAGCATATGTGATACTAAATAAAGAAACCATGAAAGTTGAAGAGTCTTTACATGTCAAATTCGACAAGAGTCCACCTAAAACTTCTTTACCTCTTGTAGACGACGAGTTAATCGAAAGTGAAGTCTTAGAAATAAAAGAAATAGAAAGAAAGGAAGATGGACTATTAAACAATGAAATTATCAATGTTAAAGATTCTAAAGATCATCCTATAGAAAAGGTCATAGGAAAATTAAATGAAAGAACTCTAAGATCTCAAGTTCAAAACCAAAGTAGTCTCTTTTGTTTCGTGTCAACTATAGCACCTAAAAACACTCAAGAAGCTATTAAAGACGAAAGTTGGGTTTTGGTTATGCAAGCGGAATTAAATCAATTTGTTTCTAATAACGTTTGGATACTTGTACCTCCACCTAAAAACCAAACAATAATTGGAACAAAATGGGTATATAAAAACAAATTAGATGTAAACTGTGTCATCTTTAGAAATAAAGCTAGACTTGTTACTCAAGGTTACAACCAACAAGAAGGTATAGACTTTGATGAGACTTATGCTCCCGTAGCTAGATTAGACTCTACAAGAATCCTTCTTGCGTATGCTTGTGCTCATGATTTTAAACTCTTTCAAATGGACGTCAAAAGTTCTTTTCTTAATGGTTTTATAAATGAAGAAGTTTATGTAACTCATGTTAGGTCACCATAATAAAACACGAGCATCAATATGTAAGAAATAAGATGAAGATAGATTGGTTGAACAAACACACACAAACACACGTATGAATATAGAAATGTTATGCGTAGGTATTGAAGTGAAATGAACAACCAACCTTCTAAGGGAGGTTTACATGTCTATTTATAGGGAAGGGAGCTAGGGCAACACTATTAGTCCCTTCCTTCCTTATTGGGCTTGGACCAAGGCTTATGGGCTTTCTACATAAGCCTTGCCATTAATACGAACATAAAAGCCTAGTTTAAGCAACCTATTACATATTAAATACTAACACTTGAAACATAAGTTAGGAATGATTCCAACAATCTCTCCCTAAGTGTTGGTAATTAAACAGACTCCAGCAATCTTGAAAATTGTTGGTGTTGATGTAATAGTTGCCTTAACGTCTTCTGACATTCTTCTTTCTTGTGAGAAGAAGTGCCTTGATTCCAACAATCTCCCAAGTGTGAGGATCTTGTTTCTTTTAACGTTCTCAGCTTTGACATCTTTGTAATCATAGTTCTTTGTTCTGGTGTGGATATGGTGATGTTATGTTGTTGTTGTCTGCATCAGGTCTGCTTCAATGCTCAGGTGTCTCCACGTCCTTCTCCAACATGCTCACACGCTCTTTGATGTTGGATTTCAGTATTGATGTAGTTCTCTAAGTCTTTAAACTTTATAGATTCTTTGACATGGAGGAAGAATCATTCTGACTTTTGTGTTGCCTTTCAAGAGAACTTCAAATTGTATTATTGTTGGTATGAGCATTTGGAGAATCAACACGATCATCTCCCAAGAGCATCCATAAGAAGAAAAACATAAGAATGGGTTAGTGATAAACACCAATCGATCATTGTGGTCATTTCTTAGAGAATTGACCACTAAGATTGTTCTTCTGATGAATGTCTTGATTCCATTCACCTTGGTCGGGCGAATCAGCCATCCGAATCCCTTAAGGGACTGTTGGCATTACATTGAACAAGTTCAAGTAATGACCCACATCTTCAGGAATTGATTCTTGAAAGGAATCTCCTTAGCGGGATTTCCAGCACTTACAAGTTCGAACTTCGAGCGTGTTAACAGCATAGTGTGAAAACGCATCTCTAATTCTAGCAAAGGTTGTTCCTGAACTGGAGTCCCTCAAGTAGGATAACACGATGTACCGAAGTATACCTACAGTTCAGGTGAGTCGCTGAGGTACACCGAAGCATCACTTCACGACTATAGACCGTTTGAGACAACACTAAGCGTAACCTACAAGGAGTTACCAAAGTGACCTGCTGTCAGGGTTGATAGATGTTGACCCTGGCAGAAGTTTCCATTCAATTACTGAGGATCACTAATGTGAACCCCTCATAAATGTTCTCGACAGATTGCTAAGATCTGTGTAGGACTCGATAATGTGTCACTTGCGTCCTTAATGTTGAATGAAAAGTGATGAAATGTCAAGTGTTCCTAAGATATCTTTTGATGAATCTCGTGGCTCTAGACTCAATAGTGCGCTTTGGTTTTCCTGAGCGAAGACTAGGGAGAGGGTCTCCTTCTTCAATACCAGCAATCTCTATGAGAAAACTGATAGTTTACGTAGGGTTCCTTGTGAGAATGAAACATGCTTCTGTTGAGAGAAACTTGAGTGGCAAAGAAGGTTTAGTGCATGCGTCACTGTGTCGATGACGACTTTTAATCTTCAATACCGGTGTCATCTAGTGACAACAAGTAGCATATGTATTAAACCCGGTATCTGCCCTAAGTTGAATAATTTGGAGGGCTATTTCTTTTCACCCTTTTCTTTACTTTTCTTTTTAATTCTTCAACTCCTTCTTTCTCCGATTCTCATTTTCTCCTTTTTATAGTCATACCTAAGGACTTCTAAAGTCTAACTATTGGTGGTGTCCTTGGGTAGATCCCTCCAGCTCTGGCTGATCATAGGACATTTATTCCTAAACTTAGTCACCTTATAACGCCATGACTATCCTATGTTGCCATAAAACTATTTTCTCGAAAATCTCTCAAAGTGTTTATGAGTGAAAACATTTTGTAGCACTTCGAGAGTTTTATATTTTCAGAAATACTCCCCCTCCACATGTGCTCAAGTGTTTTGACAGAAATCTGCATAGTGAGGGTAGAGCTCGCACTTTTGAATTGATAGACTCAAGATAGACAACTCCCCGCGAGACACGGTTATGTTGCATAGTTGCATTGTAAGCTTTTAGATGACAACTAGCTCTAATAACTACCTTGAAGGTGTAGACAAACCTTGAAAAGGTTGTCAGACCCGTCAAAGTTCATGTCTATCAAGAGTTTCTCGAAGAGGTACAATCTACTTGGATAAGTCTTGGAAGACAAATCTTTTCGATGTATGACAGTTCAGATCCATCATATTTACAACATATTTGTATCACACAATTTTTCTCCCCCTCAAAAATGGCATATATGCTATCTTTGATGAAATTTTGATATCGAATATGTCCATTTCGAGTTTTGTGGGAAGATTTCCACGAAGAAAATTTTGTGAACAAAGTTTTTTAGCAAATACTCCCCCGAAACAAGTAATATTAACTTTTGAGGTTTTGAAAACATAAGGGGAAGTACTTGTTCTTTTGAGAAAAACTTTGAAAAATTAAAGTTTTGATAAGTTTTACTCAAAAGTAAGAAGCTTTCGCACCTTTTATAAGGATTGTGGCACTGATGCGTACCACAGGGTCCTTTCATGACAAGTACGAGTTGTACACTGTTATGTGTGCACAAGCCCTTGTCTATAAATCATATCATCAAAATATCAATCCAAGAAATAATTTAAGGAGTATCAGGAAATCCTTCAATAACACCAGGAGTTCTCTCTTGTCGTTGATAACCCGTAAGAGGGAAACTCTGTTGTCCACCCACAAAGCTCTCAAGGTTCCGCATCTGATCACGATGAAACCACCTTTCATTAATCCTCATGATAATCTTCCTCACATCCCTCCTTTCCTTAGAATTCCACTGCTTCTTCGACCCAATTCCTTCGTGAATCTCCTTCAACCTATACGCTAACCCATCACAAACCTTCTTAAGAGTATGATCACAGAACTTGTGAAGCTCGTCGCACGCCATTAGACAATTGTGGTGAAGTTCACTACGATAAACAACTCTAAACTTTGGTTTCTTCACAATGGTGTACTGATAGAGTTGGTTGATATCGGGAAAGTGTAGTAGCGGTTTAGTGAGATTGACTTTCTTCTGGTATGATTCTACAGCAAGTTGAAGGTCTTCAACACGTTCCTGGATTACTTTGCTTCTGATGAATATCAACAAGGCTATGATATACTGGAGCTGGATGTTGGTAGAGAAATGTCTCATCCTACCATGTACCTTAGCCAAATACATGTATTCAATGTCGTTGAGTGACAATCTCGGAAAATCAGCTTCAGTAAAATCATATTCTTGCTCGTCTTGGCGTTTGACTTTGATTTCCTACAGGAATGAGTAACCCCACTTCGTAGCCAGACTGACATTCATGATAGCAATGATCCGTTTGTCACTGAACACCTCTTTGTTTGATTTCAGAACTTGGCAGCTTCTGTAGTATAGTCTTCTTCTTGCAGGCCAATAATGAATGCCATATTGTGCATCGAGATCATAATTCACCACATTATCAACAAACATTCTTGTGGCTTCTTCCTCGATGGCAAAATTGTTGGAGAAGATTGCTGCTGGGATGTTAAAGGTGAGTGACGTAGCGTATTTCTTGCTTACATCGCTTCCGTATTGAAGAAATTCCAGGTCTTTGTTGTAGAAGTATTGGTAGGGAATCCTTTGTTGATCTGGTCAACCAATGGTTGGTAGTGACTTGGTCCAGTCGGTATAGTATGGAGTCTTATCAGGTCTTGTGAAGTCAATGTTTGATTCAGGGTTGAGCCAATCAATGTTGTTGGACATAGCTCATGCGATGTGGTCTAGATGATATTCAACTTAAATATTACTATCGGAGCTGTCCTTAAGTAGTTGAAATGCATCATTCTTGATTGGGCGTAACTCCCCTTTCATCATCTTCTTCACTTTGAATTTATCCTGAATTATCTTAACATGCTCCATAGTTCGACCATCTACCGGTTCTTGTCCTTCCGGTAATCTAGGAGTAGCATCAACAAGCTTGCTAAACCATTCGTATTCTGTTGTTTCATCTTCATCTAACCATGAGACGACAAAGCTGGATCTCTTCTTCTTTGGTTTTGATGATGGTCCTGGTTGCTGCTTAGTTGATGTTGGAGATGAGGGTGGTTGTTGGGGCTCAGGAATCTCTTCATCGTCACCACCGGTGTATTGGAAATGATCACCAGTTTTCTCTGATGGTGGTGGAGACTCAGAGTCCTGAGGTTTATCAGAAGAAGGAGGTCGTTGAGAAGAGCCTATGGTGGTGGTGGTCCTTGGGGGTGGTGGAGGCATAGATGAGGATTCGCCTGTTTTCTTTTGTCGTTTTGGCTCAAAATCCTTGTCCGCATCATCGTCGTCTCTTGGTCTCTTTTCTTGACCAGCTCCTTCCTTGCAAGTTTGCTTAAGTTGATATGCCAATAATGCTTCAAACAGTTTTGATTCATCAGAAGTTAAAGTTCCAGATCGGGAAGACATCTGCATAATCAATTTTGAAATCAAATCAGCTTCAGTGACAACAGGAGGTGGAACTGGTCGGATTTGCATCATTACTAGTGTAGTTGAAATTGTTTGCTTGACCAAGGACATCAGATAAGGGTAGAGTTGTCTTGCGAACATTTCTTTTGTGACTCCAGGGATGGTGTCGAGAAGGAACTTATGAGTGTAGTCCCTAATCGTCTTATCCATTTCACCCTGAATATCTTGGTTGAGGAATTGCTGGATCTGGTCTCTTTCCTTCGAGAACTCGTTCATCAAATTACCTAGTAAGTTAACTCTACCAGCAAGGTGGTTCAACTTCTTGTTAACCACGTTACGTTTCCTTGCTTGCCTGACAGCCTTAACAACCTTGGTCTTGGCACGTGATGCCCAAGTGTCATTGGGTTTCTTGACTGATCTGGATGACGATCTCGTGGTAGCATCTTTGGATGGTGGTGGTGATGAATGAGATGATGAATCAGTTGAAGATGAGTCATGAGAAGGCTCAGGGTCCTTAGGTGGCTTAGAAGATTGTTCAGGGTTATGTTCTGGATTATCTTGAAGATAATTGTCATCTTCCTCTTGAGCTCTTGCCTCTTCCTCTGCTTTAGCCCGAGCTTCTTCTTCAGCTCTTTCCTTAGCCGCTTGATCAACATCTTCATCGGTTATCTTTTCATTCTTTTCTTGTTCCTCTTCATCTTCAAAGTCGAATATGATTTCATTCTCTTGCTGTTGTTGCTCTGTCGATTCCTTAGTGGTGGTACCAGTTCCCTTATCGGGTTGATTAACCGCATCAAGAACTGGTGTGGTTAGTGCACCACCACTGGAATCTCCAGGGCCTCTGGTTTGTTGACAATTGAATTCAGTAGCAGTATGCTATAACCTTAGTTGCTTGAGAGTCTTGTGGTAATCTTTCTCTTCATCCTTTGGTTCATCATCCGAACTTTCTTCTTCTTCCTCAGCAACTGGAGTCTTTCCCTTTTCTAATTTAGGACTGGGTGGTTTGTCATCGGACCTCAGCGAGGTTGTTTCATCAGTAGCAGATTCGGAATAGCGAACCACCTCATTAGACTCAGTATCCTCAGAGTCTTCGTCCTCTAGTTTAAGTGCTGGTTTAGGATTAGGACTAGCACCATTAGATGGGACTTTTCTTTTGAATTTTGGATGCCTCTTAGGATCTTTGAGGGTTCTCCCAGTGCTTTCAACGCTTCTAGCTCTGCCTGACCTTTGTGTCTTCTTGACTGGAATGGCTGGAGTCTTTCCATCCATGAACCCGACTTTGCCTTTACTCACTGCTTCTTGGTATCGACGAAATGATGGAAGACTTTTGATATCATTAGTGAGAAGGCAATCAAATAGCACTGCACCTTTCTTCTTGGTTGATGAGTCCTTAAATATGACAATGTTCAGTGTGGGCTCATACAACACAGAGTGATGGATGGGGTCATTAAGTCTCAAGAGAATGTCCTGATGTTTCCCGAGAATATTTTGGATCAACAGCTTGGTGTATCTGATAAAAGGGACTTTTGTCCCGCTTCGAGATGGGACATCATGTCTTCCCATATCAGACTAGCAAAGTCGATGTGCTGCTTGTTGACCATGCCCCAAAAGGTTTGCAAATGCATGAGTTTGGGATGTTCGTGACCGCTGTCTCTTCTAGACACAGACTTGACGATCATAATATACAATGTCCTCCAAGGTTGTGGAATATTCTTCAGATCCACAGAGGAATGTTTGGTGATGACCCCGGCAGCTTCATCATGTCCAATGTCGATCATGAATTGAATAGTAGCCTCTTCACTTAGAATTGCCACATAGTCAGCAGGCTCAATAGCAAGAAGAAGAAGAATTTACCGAAGATCTGCTATCGTAACTGTGACTTCCTTATGATTGAATGTCACAGTGACAGCATCTTAACCATCCACCTTTTTCATCGTATGCCAGAATTGATGAATGCAGATTTCCGGTACAGTTGCCGAGTTTGTGAGCATGTTGTTGTAGGGATGAGTTTTGAGAATATCCACAACAATTCTGCATGAAGATTCTGAGCAGGTGAAGTTCTCAAAATGGACCTTGAGGTTATTCTTTCCAATCGTCTTGCTGTAATCAGTTGGGAAGATATCTTCCATTGTGAGCTCATTTGGTGCGTTGACATTTTCCATGGTGACGTCCATATCGTGATCTGAAATCTATTGAGACAAAAGAACCAACATATCGAAAGACATTATGTTAGTTAAAAGTTGATTTTATTGTCCAATTATTGGATTTGTTATGTTAATGAATGTTACGAGTCCAAAGTCACATGTTGTCCAATAGTCCAAAGTTGACGTGATAAGTTACGTGAGTATCTTAATTTTGATTTTTAAAGTCCAAATTTTCACTCATTCACACAACATTTTAACCATTTTTGCTTATTAGTGACATTTTGGTCTTATGACGTTATGAGCAACTTATTACAAGTTTGTACGCGTAACATTTCATAAGTTTAGATACAATTTTGGCTTAAGCGTAGGATTGTAAGATTATGCGTAAACAGTATAACCATACGCGTAGGATTAAGCTTATGCGTATAAGTCACTCTTACGCGTAAGAAAGCTTACGCGTAGGAATGGACTCTTAGCATAAAGCTTACGCGTAAGCGTAGGTCAAGGACTTACGCGTAAGGTTTACTCGTAAGAGTAAGCCTTATGCGTAGAAATCCAAGTTTACGCATATCCTTCACTGGATACGCGTAGTCCTATGATAGAATTGGATACGCGTAGTCCTCTTATGCGTAACATCTACGCATAAGGTGATCCTTAAGCGTAGATTCCATTTTTAACCTTGATTCTGAATTGGAACGCATAAAAAACCTGAAATAGATCAATCATAACACACCAATTAACAGGTTATTCAATTACTTTCAATATCACGTGATATCACAATTATGTCCAGTTACGCGTTGGATGATTGTTATGTGTAAACATAAACCCAAGAATATCAAATCCTACTCGTAAGCAATCTAGCCATGGAAAATCCACCAAATGATTTCTGGGACATCTTAGAGGTTATATGTGTTGTTTACAACAAGTTTTAACATCAAAAGCATCATGGATCAAAAGTACCCAACCAACTAGTTCATAAACCCTAAAGTCTAGTTATGCAAATTTAATGTTTCTGTGATTGATTCAAAGTGCATTTGGTTAATTAACATGTAACAAACCTATCCCAAGCATCTAATTAGCCTAAAACACTCACACATGAAAATACCCAAATCCACGCATAAACCCTAAACCATGAATAAGATCAAAAACGTTTTCTGGGTTGAAAATCTTGATGAAAATGTTTGTAAAACATGTTTTTAACCACTATGATACTATCTTTTTCATCAGAAACATCCTATAGTGATTTTATGTTCATATGCTTATGCGTAGAACACAAAATCACCTCTAGTTTAAAATCAAACCATTAGTTTTGAATAAGGTTTAAAACCTATGTTTGTAATCATTAAATAAAACATTTAACACTTACAAATTAGAAGATTGAAGCACGGATTTGAGAATGAATTATTAGGAGTGGATGAAGTAGTTGGAAAATTTATTGTTTGTAATAAATGAGTAAGTGAAATTAGGTGGAGTATTTTGTATAAAATGATTTTAGCTTTTGACAATAATAGTCCCTCCACCTCAACCATTTTCAACCACAGCCCATAACTTCCATTTTGGTTAAGCAAAACATGATGTTTGGAAAGAACCTTGACGACACTCCCCCTCGACTTTAGAAATAGTGAAATTTTACAAATTTGAGTCTGAGGAGTGTTTTAAAACAAGAAACATATCCACCATTATCAAAGATACAACCAATATTGGGTAACATGCAAGTACAAGGTATTATGAAACTGAAAAATATTTACATTCTCCCCCTCAACACTTGTTCGAGAAAAATAATGAAATGTTTGAAAGAGCAAAGTGTTGACGGAAGATTTGTACTTGAAATGTTTGAAGAAATTTAGATAGAAGAATATTTTTGAATTTTATCAGATTTTATATTTTTCTATTTTTGTTTTTGATATATTTATTTACAAAAGAGGTTTTCGTGCTTGACTGGTTTTAAGATTGTATTAAAAGTTAGTCCAATTCCTCTGGAGTGAAACACCTCATGCCAATCCGGTGGATCAAATCAGTAAACCTAGCAGGAGCTAAGGCTTTGGTGAGAAGATATTCCAGTTGGTGTTCAGTACCCACAAAATATAATTCAACGGTACCCTTTTCCACATGCTCCTTTATGAAATGATATCGAAGGTCGATATGCTTGGACTTCGAATGTTGAATGGTGTTGCACGAGATCGCAATAGCACTTCGATTGTCGCAGTACACCGGAATTCTGTGAAATACGTAACCATAGTCTTTGAGTTGTGTTCTCATCCATATGACTTGAGCACAGCACGCCGACATGGCTACATATTCTGCTTCGGTTGAGGACAGTGATGTACAATCCTGTTTCTTTGATTGCCATGACACCAATTTATCACCAAGGAATTGCAAACCACCTGAAGTACTTTTCCGAGAATCTATGCAATCTGCGTGATCAGCGTTTGAAAAAGCTATTGGTTTAAAACCAGAATCCTTCGGATACCAAATCCCCAAATTAATGGTTCCCTTGATGTATCGGATGATTCTTTTAGCCTCAGAGAGGTGAGTTTCAGTTGGTCGCGACTGATAACGGGAGCAAAGATATACAACAAATACAATGTCAGGTCTACTGGCTC
This sequence comes from Chrysanthemum makinoi, assembly GCA_910596185.1. Classification (NCBI taxonomy): domain Eukaryota; kingdom Viridiplantae; phylum Streptophyta; class Magnoliopsida; order Asterales; family Asteraceae; genus Chrysanthemum; species Chrysanthemum makinoi. The sequence continues at coordinate 115,737,694 of OU343221.1, forward strand.
TTAGATACATGAGAGACCCAATAATACTTCGGTATTTGGTAGGGTCAACCAATTTCCCATGCAAATCAGCGTCCAGTTTTTTGGTATGTGCCATTGGTGTGGCATACGTATCATAGCTTTGCATTCCATGTTTGTTTAAAATTTCAAGAGCATAGTTGGACTGGTTTAAGAAAATACCACGGGGTGATTGATGAACTTGTAGTCCTAAGAAGAACGTAAGTTCACCCATCATTGACATTTCAAAAGTTGTTTTCATAAGTTTTGAAAAAGTGTTTGAGTACTTTTTATGTGTTGACCCAAATATGATGTCATCCACATAAATTTGAACGATTAAAATGTGTACCCCGTGATATTGTATAAACAGTGTTGGGTCGACCGATCCTTTGACAAAATTGTGAGATAGAAGAAAGGATGATAACTCATCACACCACGCCCGAGGGGCTTGTTTGAGACCGTAGAGAGCCTTGTTCAATTTGTAGACGTGATTGGGGAACTCTGGATCAACAAATCCTTCTGGCTGACTAACATATACTGTTTCCTTCAGTTTACCATTCAGAAAAGCGGTTTTGACATCCATCTGATAGACCGTGATGTTCATGTGAGCCGCGAATGCCAGAAAAATCCGTACAACCTCAAGTCTAGCAACCGGTGCGAACGATTCCTCAAAGTCAATCCACTCTTCTTGTCTATAACCCTTAGCCACCAGATGTGACTTATTTATGATAACCGTACCTTCAGCATCCAATTTGTTTTTCCAAATCCATTTAAGACCAATAACATAGACCCCTGTTGGTTTTTCAACCAATTCCCATACTTCAATACCTTTAAACTGATTTAATTCTTCTTGCATGGATTCATTCCATTTTTCATAAGTCATTGCTTCTTTAATGTTCTTTGGTTCAGATTGACAGACGGTAAGTGCATAAATGCAATGTTCACCGTTAGTCTGAAGGCGTTGTCTAGTTATGACTGGTTGATTCGGGTTTCCAATAATGTTTACAAGAGGATGGTCTTTAGTCCAACGATGTGTGGAGGGTTTAGGTTGATATACATTATGCATATTAGGTGGATTCAAATGGCTTGAAAATGATTCCGCAATATCTGAAGAAGCGGTTGCATTTGTAAAAGGGTTAAAGAACGCATTTGGATCATAATCTGCGGGTGTAGGTACATCAGGATTGAGAAGATCATCAGTTGGTTCAACGTCATTGGATGCGGTTTGTTCGGCTGTTGTTGTAGAGTCAATTGGAGGTGTTTATTCAACAGTTTTTGTTGTTGCAGGTGTACCAGGTATTGGATTATTATCTGGTTGAACAGCGGAAACAGTTGATACATCTGGAGCACGTTGATCAATACCATCACTAAACAGAGGAGCAAATAGATGTTCCATTTGACAACGAGTGAGCTGTAAGCTTGGTTCAGCTGATGATGGGGTTTGGGGGAAGTTTAGACGGTTATGTCTGGGTTCCAAGATGTTTTGCTCAGAAGGCATCTCAGTAAGCTCATCGAAATTTGCATGAATCGTTTCCATAATCTCCCTTGTACGACGATTCCAGATCCGGTATCCTTTAGAATTATCACAGTAATCAACGAAGACTCCAATGTCAGCTTTAGCCTTAAGCTTTCCAAAGTCACCACGATCATTATTCGGGTAATAGAGAGCACCAAATACATGAAAGTGTTTGAGATTCGGTTTACGATTATGAATAAGCTCATAAGGTGTTTTGTTGTGGTGTTTGGTTATTATACAACGGTTCTGAGTGTAGCATGCAGTTGACATTGCTTCAGCCCATAATTAATCTGGTAGTTTTGCATTTATCAACATCGTTCTTGCAGCTTCCACTAACGTACGGTTTCATCTTTCAACAACTCCATTTTGTTCTGGTGTCCGTGCAATTGATGTTTGATGCTCAATTCCCACTTTCTCATAATATTCACGAAGAGTTTGATTTACAAATTCAGACCCTCTGTCTGTTCTGATTTGTCTGACTGTATTCTGGAGCTGAACTTAAGTTTTCATAAGAAAGGTGATGATCATCTGTGGAGCTAGATCTTTACTTCGAAGAAAATAAACCCAAGTCCATCTTGAGTAGTCATCGACAATTACAAGAATGTAGCATTTACCATTAATCGTCTGCACATGCATCGGGCCACACAAGTCCATGTGAAGAAGATGGAGCACATGCTGAGAGCTGTGTTCCACTTTTAAAGGAAAGTGAGCACGAGTTCTTTTATCTTGTTCACAAGCTGAGCATAGATGATCTTTAGAATACCGAAATCTTGGGAGACCTTCAACAAGTTTGTAACGTGCAAGATTGGTTATGGTTTGAAAGTTTAAGTGTGAAATTTGACGGTGCCATAGCCAAGATTTTGTTGATGTTGCCTTAGAAAGTAGACAGATGGGAGATGAAGCAATCATGTCTTGCATTGATATTGTGTAAAGACTTGATGTGCAGTTTCCAGATATAAGATCGTTTCCTTGTAGATCACGAATGAAACAAGTTTTCTCCCTAAATGCAACTTCCAAATCTCCATCACAAAATTGACCGACTGAAAAGAGATTGTGACCGAGACCTTCCACATAATAAACTCTGCTAATTTTGATGTTCCCATTGATGTAATCTCCGTAGCCCATGATAGCTGCGAAGTGATCATTCCTGAACTTTACAGTGCCAATGAACTTTGAAATAAAGTTTGATAACAATTTGAGATTGCCTGTCATGTGCCGGGAACATCTGCTATCAACAATCAAGAGGATGATCTGTATCACCTGCATTACACACAGACGACACAGGTGGAATAGAGGTAGAGGTGAAACCCGAAGAGTTAGAGGGTTTTGTTACAACTACAGTTGAAACATACATGTTAATGTTTTTAGGAATCCATTTAAATCCGGGTGTATTTTGTAACCATCTCTGCCAAGTCCAACTAGTTTTAGCTTTGATCTTAGGAAATGCACTAGGTGATATTTTCTTCCTAGGAGGTGAAATGGGTTCTATTGGTACATCAATGATTGTAGCAGGAACACTAGAGGGCGGTGTACCGAGCACAGACTTAGAAGCATTAGTGGGCCTAGAGGTATTCCGTTTTCTATTGTTCCGCTTACAAGATAAGATAGCATTAGCAACGCATTTATCATGACAACCAGAAAACATGCTTTTATGACAACCAACACAAGATGCTTCAAACATAACATTCAAAGTACTTAAAGATTCAGCATTCGTTACATCACTTTTTCCATTACATTTGTCTAACGCAATATCTAAAGTGGGTGCAACTTGAGTGTTATTCGAGGTCCTAAGGTGTTCTTCTACTTCAGAGGTATTTATTGTTCTTCTCTTACGTTGAAACTTCCTATTCTTCTTGGTTTTGCTCTTAAGCTGTGAAGTGCAAACGTTGGGAAAAGAGGCAACTATTCCTATTTCAGTGGAAAGAAGCACATTAGAATCTTGTGGTTTGTCATTAGGCATTCTAGAGTCAAGTTTAAACTTTCCAGGTGCAAGAATATTAGTGTTACTAAACTTATCTTGTTCATACTTTCTTAACTTTGCTTTCAACTCAACAATAGTGTGAACAAATCTTGATTTTCAGAGTGAATGTTTCCACTAACATTTAAAACATCTCTAGTGTATGAAAGATGATTATCAAGTTCTTGTGATGCTTTTTCACGAGTCTGTTTGAGCAAATCAAATATGACACCATATTCTGTTTTGACTTTGGCAATTTCTTGTTCATATTTTGAAATTTGACATTTTAAAGACACGTTTTCATCATCCAGTTGTTCTATTTTTGGATCAAAAGATTTTGAACGTAACTGGTTTATTTTGTTTTGCAAAGCAAGTTCTCGATTTTGACAATCCTTTTGACACCATTGAAGACGACGTTTTGCATTTGAAAGTTCATTTAACAAACGCTCATTTTCAATTTTCAAAGACTCGATTTGCGGCACATTATCGATATTCTCAACATTATCAGCAGAGTCAACATCAATATAATCAAATGCATACGCAACAGTATGTAGTAACACAACATTTATGGTATCAGCACATATTACATCTTCCAAGAGCCGGTCAATATGATTTCTTAACATTTTCTTTTAACGTTTAGTATTTGAAATCGATGTTTCTGTTTGTTCGAAAACTTTTTTCATAAGACCAATCTCCTTCTAAAGATCCCGTTCCTAATATATTGCACACATTTATAGATTTCAGACATGTGGTAAAAGCCCTTTCTGAAAAATATCCCTTTGTTGTCGCGCAAATGGCGATTGAAAATGTTCAGCTTTGATTTCAGAATTAACTTCAATTGCATGTTCCAAAAGTTTGATGTCAGACGTAAAAGTGTCAAAATATTTTAGAACTTGACATCGTTCAGCTAATGGCTTTATTTCACTATATGAAGGTAAAGAACCATTAATTTGTGCAACATTGGAAGAGGACTCAGGAGTTGGTGTGATAACCCAAGGTGTGTTAGAATTATCCTGTTGTGTGACGAAAGTTATGGCTTTTGAATAGTTAAATGGTTTGCAATAAACAACATTTTCCAATTTTGACCGACTCTCGTCTTCTGCATCGAATTCCTCAGCACGATTATATTCAACAACACTTATAATGGAATCATCAATTCTATGTTCTGCACTGTAAACTTGAGGATTTGGTTTGAATGCTCTATGTGAGAAACGTGGTTTGTAATCAGCAAGAATTGGTGCATATCCATTTGGATTTGGTTTAAAAGTAAACTTTTGAATTGTTGTGATTGACTCACCATGTTTGTAAACAACATTTCGAAACTCTTTGATTTTATGTTGTAAGTCGACAATTTCATCAAGATAGTCATCTATTTTTCTCCTCGAATGCTTTTTGAACTCACAAAACTATTTTTGACAAGTTAACAACTCAGACTTGGCTTTTTGAGTTTCCGAAGTGAGAGTGTTAAGTTGTTGTTTATGATCGTATTTTAATTGTTCTATTTGAGAAAGCAATGCATTCTTGGAGGCAACTAGATCACATATCTATTTTTCCAAAGACTTTTCATTTTGGTATGATTTTGCAAAAGCGACTTCAAAACCATTTTCACGTTTCTCTTTGGTTTCGAAAATGTTGAGTTGTGTTAATACAAATAAGCCGTAAAAATGTTTATTTATATTTTACGATCTTCTATTGTTTTGTCGATAACAAACGTAAAATCATTTTAACGAAACAAATAAAAAACGTAAATAGTTTGAGCCAATAGTTTTCTAACACACTTACGTTTTCACATAAAACACTAAAACAAGTATAAGTGATTTTATGATTTAGTAATATATATATATATATATATATATATGTGTGTGTGTGTGTGTGTGTGTGTGTGTGTGTGTGCGCAACAACTAGTGTTTACATATTGGGCAAAATATATACATAACTAGTATGTATTATAAATGGATAAAAACTACAACCCATGGAACATATCCATAACCCAAGGTATTGACCCATACCCATTTGACTAGGTGCATTGCACTTATTAGATATATTGTATCTAATAAAAGACCCTTGAATCAACCCATAACCCATGACCCCTAACCAAAATACCCATGGGCAAAGAGGAGCGTCCCACGGATCCCTAGCTTTATGCTAGACGGATATCTTGAGGGAGGGATCCGTGGGATCCGGGGAACAGTAAGCATTTTTCCTCTATAAATAGTGAGCCATTTCTTCCTTTTGGCTTGCCACTTTCACACATACTTTCCCCAAGTATTGTAACTCTCTAACCACTAATCCTAACTCCTAAGGGATCTTTCTATGTAGTTTGTCTTTTGTTTTTGTGTGATTCTCTAGGTTCCTCTTAAAGGCGACATCTCCACTTCTTGAAGTCGAGCAAGCTCAAGTCCATGAGTTGCCATGCTTCGTCATCATCAAAAATACTGAGGTTCTCTTGTTGATAGTTCTTTCTTTCTACATATAAGTGTTGTGTCGAAGAAATTAGTGAAGGATGCCAAAAGAGTCAAGACGAAAGCATTAGTGAAAGATGCTTAACATCCGTGTCAAGAGCATTAGTGAAGAATGCTAAAGGTGTCAAGACGAAGGCATTAGTGAAAGGTGCCAAGCGTTGTGTCAAGGGCATTGGTGAAGGATGCCTAGAAATCAAATCAAGTGGCATTAGTGAAGAATGCCTAGGTCGTATAATCGATGAAGTGCATCGTTATACATATAGTGATTGTTTATTTTCAAGGATGTTGGTATCCTTGATGGTGTTGTATTAAGGAGTAGGTCTCCTTTGGGATTAGGTGTTGTGTAGCGTTGGGTTGTAGTTCCTCCATTGTAATGGAACTCGGTACTTAGCCTAGTACCGGATAAAGGGTAGGCGACGTTGTGGTAGGTGTGGTTCACCTTGGTGTGAAAGAACCCGGTGGTTAGCCTAGTACCGGAAAAAGAGTAGGCGACATTTTGAAGGCTTCTCCGCCATAAGGAGTTGGTATCGTGTAGTGATTACAAACTCTCGAGTAGGTGACTCGGGGAGTGGAGTAGGGCAAGGAAGGTGTCCTTGTAGCCGAACCACTATAAATACTCGCGTCTTGGTTATGTGCTTCTTACTCTTTATCTTTCATTACACTTTTATATATCTATCTATCAATGTCCAACATATACATCTAAGTAGATTGACATAAGTCGATCTAAATATTTTAAAAGAAAGTTTTAAATTGGTAAAAATATTCAACCCCCCCCTTCTAGTTTTCTACAATTGGCATCAAAGCTTCGTTACCAAGTTTCTTAGAGTATGTTGTACTTTAAAAACTTGATACGATCCGTGTATGTTTGAAAACTACAAAGAAGGATTTTTCAAGTCATGTTTTAAAAAATCATTATAGTTTTTATTGTTGGACAATGATAGAATGTTCTAATACTTTCCTTGTTAAGAATTCTCCATACTTAAATTTGGGCATACCAAGAAGATCATGAAGAAACTATCTAAATATTTCTTTTCGTGAAAAGAATGTTTAGCATTGTTCTTCTCACACATGGATCTAGGGATTCCAAGAAGATCACAAAGCATTTTCTCTAAATACTTCCTCTCTTAAGATGAATATTTAGCAAAGGTATGATCGTTAATAATTTACATTTGCTTTATCATTGTTAAAATCTTAGTTGTATAATTAATCTCTACTAGCAATTACTTGAGTAGTTATTTATATTAAAGCCATCATCAAGAATAGTATTGTTCGATTGATTTGTATAGACTACACTACTAATCTGTAATTATGATATCCTGGTTATTCGATAGCCTCAATCATTATTCATCATAAAGGGATTATTGACATTTCATCTATGTCAATGAATATCCATGTGAAATTTCTTATATTATGATAAAATGAGATTTTATCATAATTCTTGATAAACCTCCCAAGAATTGTGACTAATTCTTAAAAAGGGAACCACATCAAATAGGATTAGTATTAAATCGTCAAAACCTCAATTCACAAGTTATAGAGCTTAAACATCAAACTCTAGGCGTTTTATAACTCCCAAACCAAAGTTATCAAGGAATGCTTAAACTGATTTTTTACTGTCAAGCCGGATCCCTGAGCTTGAACTAGCCGGATCCCTAATGAGAGGGATCCGTGCAACAGAAGACAGCATAAGTTAGTAATGATCAATGTGGATGTTCCACAATCATTTTCCCTTCAAAGACTCACGAACAAAAACCCTATTATTGTTCACAGGAGCAATTTGATCATTTCCTTCAAGCATAACAATCTCTTGTGTAAGTATAGTCTTCACTACATTGTTAATTTAATTCCTTGATTTCTAAGATTACAATTTCTTCATTTTTAGAAGTTGGGTTCAAATGGGTTTATCATAATTTGTTACCACATTGTTTTCTAAGATAATCCAAATCAAAGAATTAACATTGTTAATACAAATTAAACTCATTTCTTGAATTCAATAAAAATGATTTGAGCAAAATTATGATCAAACCCTTTAGGCTACTATTCACAATTAACACCACATTGTGGTTGTGTTGTTTAGGAATAATCATGCCAAGTAACCAACAACAAGACTATCAAGATACCGCTCATTACATACCAATGTACCATAGAAAAGATGGACTTAGCCCGGAAGATAGGAAAGCTTTTAAAATGCTCGAAAAGAGACTTTTTCATGAGGGTCGAGTAGTAGAACCATCACTTCTTGATAACACCGACATAAGACAAGTTTTTGGGACCATGGGCTTTGATTGTTTATTGGACATAAACGAACAAATTTGCCCGGTTTTCGTACTCGAGTTATACAAGACAATGAGGATCGTTAGAAATGATGATGGGTCCATCTTGATTGTCTTCATCATAAATGAGCATGAGTACACCCTTTCGCTTGTAGAGTTTGGAAGCATAGCAGGGGTTCCATATCAAGGTGTTTGCATGTTTTCCAATGAGTGGTCTTTAGAGGAGTTACACACTATGGTTGATCATCATGAAATCTACAACATGTTAATCCCGGAAGCAACCACGGTGAGGGACACCGTGTTCATGCCAAGAGCATCCCCATCGAGGGTCACTAGGAATTCGAAAGTGATCTATAGAGATCCTTTCCAAATGGAGCTCTCCGAGATGTACGCATTGTATAGGAAATGGGAAATGGTGGTGAGGGAGAATGTGTTGTGCTTAGTAGGAAACAAGGATCACCCCAAGCATGCCTAAGTTTCATGATATATTGCCTAGTGACCGAGACTCGCTTCAACCTTGCTTACTACATGATTAAGAGAATGGTAAGTGTAAAAAGCATGGACAAAATGGTGCTTCCGTACGCAATGCTCCTAACCCGTCTTGTAAAATTCATCTTTGCATTAGAACCTTCTCCACAATCCTATGATCATAGCTTTTGCAACAAAGTTACTATGTCATTGACCGAGGGTAAAACGACAAGGTTTATGGTGGAAGGCAAAAGGCCTCACCCACCCACGGATTCCTCGGATGAAAGGGAGAGACAAAGAGAAGGTGAAGGTAGTAGCAACCCACTCGGAAATACCAATCTCGACCCCTTGGATTACATCAACCAATTGACGGACGTTCCTAGCGCATCACCCGAATGGCAACAAACCAAGGGAATCTTCAAGTGCTTCGCCAACTTCTTGAAGAAAAAGAAGTAGAGATGGTGTGATAAAGAGTGGAGGAGGGGTGAAGACGGGAAGTGGTGGAAAAGTAAGGTAAGGTCATAGGACCTTAATTTGTGAAAAACAATTTGAAACAATGGGTTGTGACAACTAAACAAATACTCATGTAGTGTAGGATGTAGTATGTAGATGTTGCCATAACTTGGCATTGAACAATCTTAACTTAGGAACATGTAGGATGAGATTTTACGACTTCTTCAAGTAGTCGTCGTCACTCATCTTTAGGTACTTTTAGTTCCCCCACATTTGCTATGCATTATACTTGATGTGTTCTTTGTAGAAACAAATAGGAAAAGCATTTTGCTAAGAGTGGAAAATTGCACATTTGCTGTAAGCATTCTGATCTGCAGTAGGCGGATCCCAGCAATATAACTAGCCAGATCCCTCCCAAAAGGGAACCGTGTGATCCGTGACCACAGATGAGCAATACAGACCTCACTACATCAAAAAACAGCTCACTAGATCACCTCACACTAGTCAAACATAAGACGTTAGAACCAACTAAGTATTCCTCAAACATTTGAAAGCTTCACACTCACCCATAGCTCTTTTAGGATCTATTTCAAAATATTTTTGATTTATCAACTCATCAAAACTCACCATATTTCCGCTCCAACGCTCACACTTTATTTCTCACGTCTCATAACACTTAATTTGATATATCCATCAATTTTAGCAAATTGATTTTAGTCATCATTAACTCAAAAAAATAAGCTTGAAACTAGTTTTTCATTTTTCCTTATTTTTTAAGATTTTATTAAATTTTTCTTGAGGCATCATCTAACTTCTAGGACTAATTACCACCACTCTTCCATCTCAAATCAAATCAAATAATGCTCTTCTCAAACACTTAGTTAGACTAGCTAAAGTCTACTTTTCTACCCAAAACCATCATTAAGCACCCTCACCTCTTATGATTGAGCATTTAAGACATCCACCTCTCATGACATCAAAATAAAGTCAAAACCTCGAGATACATAGGTAATTGACATCGCAAAAAGCATAATAATTTCATCAAGAATCTGTCTGACAGATGGATCCCTGGTTTATCACCAGACGGATCCCTGGTGAGAGGGATCCGTGGGATCCGTGTCTGCAGAAAGCTTTAATCAGCTTCCCTCTTCAAAGTTAACTCACCTTTTGGTTTTCTAACCACTTTTAGTTACCATTTAATATCTTCCTAGAGCTGATCAATATCATAAGTGCATGCTTAATCCCCTTAGTGGTCAAGAATTTAATTCCCTAATTCAAAATTATCCTTTATAAACCAAACACTCTTAAGGTTAAATCATCACTATCACCTAGCTCTCAAAAATCAATAGTTAGAAGCTTATATTGCATCCTTACCATCACCATGACCAAAGCACTTAGCAACAACTCTTCAACAAAAGGCTCAACCAAAAGAAAGGGTCACATGATTCATGAGATTTCATCCACCGAATCATCTCCCGTAAGAGATAACAATGCTAGAATTCCTCCTCAACAAAACCATTCAACAATTGCTAAGAGAACCGCAAGAATTAGCATCAAACCTTTTGGGATAGAAAAGGGTCATCTAGTTCAAAACCAAACATGGCTAGCTCTAGCAAACCATCTAAGCCCTCATTCCTAGAGCATAGAATACACTCATCCAACGAGCCTCTTCCTCACCCAAATCTCTATTCATTAGAGCATTCACCAACGAGAACATCCAACTCACCAACTTTCTCGTTAAATAGGGAACCACCTACTCCACTAACTAGTCCATCATTAGAAACAAGGAACCACCAAGGACTTGATCATATGGAGGAATATCCATTACCACCACCCTCATTCTTAGTAGAACCTCACCCTACTTCTCTTAATGAAACCGCACCATCATTCATAGAGCCTCCTTAAAACATCCATTTACCTCCGGTTCCAAATCAAGACAATAATTGCTCTAACTGTCTAATCACCCAAGGACTTGTTCAAGAAGTACGAAATGAGTTGCATTTCATGTTTAATCATCTTCTTGAAAGATTGGACCAAATCAAAAAGTCTACTCATCCTTAGACTCAAGCACTTTGTTGCATTCTAGGCTTTAGTAACTTATTAATATTAATAGAAAATGTATAGCTAAATCATTCTCTTAGTTTTAGAGATTTGCTGATTATCTCTTTGTTTTATTGAATGATAACTTATTTACCATATCTCTTTGAGTATATGTTCGTTGTTTGTATACATATCTCACTTCCATATTTAGCATTGTTTGATATACCACCATTATTGAAAATCTATCACCAGACAGACGGATCCCTGGAAATTGCCTAAACGGATCCCACGAAAGAGGGAACCGTAGGATCCGTGGTACAGAAGAACAAAATTCTACTAACTTGAGTCTTATTTGCATGAAATTATGCACTATACTCTTGTTTTCTAACCTTTATTTTGTAGATTTTCAAAATACACATGAAGAACTTGACACCCTAAGCTAGGGGACATTTGTGTCAAACCATACATTGCAAAACCATTTGCTACTTAATCCTTACTTAGGATTATACTTCATGACACCCCATTGCAAAGTTGCAATCTTCAAGGGGGAGCATTTTCGTCACAAGGACGAAACCATTTGCAAACAAAATTGCAAAACATTAGCTTACTAGTTTTTATTTGCTTGACGCTCTCACAAAGGGATGGACTCGTCAAGGGGGAGTTAAAACGAGAATCATTCCCGTCACTTGCTCTCTTTATATATTTTTTTCTTTTTACACGTGTTTCTTAAAACAATGTGTTAGTTTCTTTTCGACGCTCTTTTTGTTTTGACAAAAAGGGGGAGAAGAGAGTAAAAACTCCAATTCGAACTTTTACGAATTTTACCTTTTCCTTAAAATAATTTTATCTTTTGTCATCAACAAAAAGGGGGAGATTGTTAATACAAATAAGCCGTAAAAACGTTTATTTATATTTTACAATCTTCTAATGTTTTGTCGATAACAAACGTAAAATCATTTTAACAAAACAAATAAAATACGTAAATAGTTTGAGCCAATAGTTTTCTAACACACTTACGTTTTCACATAAAACACTAAAACAAGTATAACTGATTTTATGATTTAGTAATACATATATATATATATATATATATATATATATATATATATATATATATATATATATATATATATATATATATATATATATGTGTGTGTGTGTGTGTGTATACAACAACTAGTGTTCACATATTTGGAAAAATATATACATAACTAGTATGTATTATAAATGGGTAAAAACTACAACCTATGGAACATATCCATAACCCATGGCATTGACCCATACCCATTTGACTAGGTGCATTGCACTTATTAGATACATTGTATCTAATAAAAGACCCATGGATCAATCCATAACCCATGACCCATAACAAAAATACCCATGGGCAAAGAGGAGCATCCCACGGATCCCTAGCTTTACGCTAGACGGATCCCTTGAGGGAGGGATCCGTGGGATTCGAGGAACAGTAAGCATTTCTCCTCTATAAATAGTGAGCCATTTCTTCCTTTTGGCTTGCCACTTTCACACATACTTTCTCCAAGTATTGTAACTCTCTAACCACTGATCCTAAGGGATCTTTCTATGTAGTTTGTCTTTTGTTTTTGTGTGATTCTCTAGGTTCTTCTTAAAGGCGAGATCACCACTTCTTGAAGTCGAGCAAGCTCAAGTCCATGAGTTGCCATGCTTCATCATCATCAAGACTACTGATGTTCTCTTGTTGATAGTTCTTTCTTTCTCTATAGAAGTGTTGTGTCGAAGGCATTAGTGAAGGATGCCAAAAGAGTCAAGACGAAAGCATTAGTGAAATATGCTTAACGTCCGTGCCAAGAGCATTAGTGAAGAATGCTAAAGGTGTCAATACGAAGGCATTAGTGAAAGGTGCCAAGTGTTGTGTCAAGGGCATTGGTGAAGGATGCCTAGAAAACAAATCAAGTGGCATTAGTGAAGAATTCCTAGGTCGTATAATCGATGAAGTGCATCGTTATACATATAGTGAGTTTTTATTTTCAAGAATGTTGATATCCTTGATGGTGTTGTAATAAGGAGTAGGTCTCCTTTGGGATTAGGTGTTGTGTAGTGTTGGGTAGTGGTTCGCTCCAAACCGTCAAGCTAACTAACACAAGCCAGCCACTTGTGAATGGCCGACCGTAAGAAACTCAAAACAGGTCAAACACCAAATGCAATTAAGATCAGAGGAATATAGTGGATTCCTGGGTCGTTAAGTCCCACGGAGGATGAATTGGTGTATAAACACTTGATCAGATGATAGAATGATCACTAAGGATAGTGATCAGCAAGGATTTTGATGGATAACTATACCTAAAGAAAAAGTTATAAATTACAGCGACTTAAATACAAATTAAGAAAATTAAAAAGCTAAAATATATTAAATAAACGCTATCACTATTTTTAAAATTGATGAACGTTTAAAACCTAAAACTTACGTTTAAATAAAATTACGTTAACGTACAAAAGAAAATGTGAGTTTTAAGAAATAAAATGCCTACAAATATGAAAATGATATTTTTACAATCCTAATAATAAAATAAAATTATTAGAAAAATAAAATTATTTTTACAACTATTTATTTATTTATTATTAATTAAAAACTATTTAAAAGACACTTAAATACAAGAAAATATAAAAATAAACTAGAAAAATAAAATTATAACTTAAAAAAATCTAAAATATGATAAAACTTATTTTAAAACTGAAAATATATTTTTTACACTTTTTATGTATTTATTATTAATTTAATACTATTTAAAACTAATTAAAATGCTAGAAAATACTATTTAAACCAAGAAAATTATGGAAAAATATTTTTTTGTCTTTTTATATTTATCTTAATCTAGGAAAATTGAAAACATATTTTTTTAAGCTTTTTCTGATTTATTTGTATTAAAAGCTATTTAAAAAAAAACTTAAAAACTATTTTAAATAAGGAAAAATACTAAACAGTACTGGAAAAATATGAAAAATTCAAGATAAGCCTAAAATAATATACTGAATCTAGGAAAAATATAAAATCAGGGGCTTGTGTGAAGGAATAAGAGGCTGCAGTGGAAACTGCTTATAAATAAGCACTTGAGAAAAGCCAAAAGGTCCAAATGAGCACCAATCCAACACAGAAGCTATAATATGCTAAAATTATCCAAATGCAACTAAAAACAACAAGCCTTAACCTCTGGATTGCAAAATTAACAGATTTGATGAGTTGAGCTATTGAGCTAAAAACAATTTTGAGGGGTCTACTTTGAGCTTAAGCACAAGCTATCCAATTAGCTGAAAATGCAAAACAGAAGTGGGAATCTACACTAGACCTGGCCAGGTGCTTACAAACCAAAAACCAGACCTTGGCAAGCTCTGATTAGCTTTGTGCAAGCCCTGCAAACACCCTGTGCAGACTCAGTGTATGCTGAGTCAGTCACGTGAGCATTTTTGCCCAAGTTGATAAGCCATTTGGAGCTTATAAAAAAATTGCAAAAATCTAATAAAATGGTGATAAGAAAATAGACCAGCTGAGGTTTTTAAAATCCCAAGTTTCATTTGATTTGGCTCAGAACTGAGCTCATGGAAATTCACCTCAGTTAGGCTCAAAACTGATTTTTCAAGTTTTGGCTTTTTGAGACAGTCATAAAACTTTGACCAAAATGAAATTTGAAACCAATTATCTGAATGATTATGATGTTATATGACCAAATAAAGCTAATGCAATCTATATCTATGATGTTTAAGCACAAAACCAGTTTTTGATATCACAAGTTTTTAACAGATAAGAACTTAGAACAGTTGAAACATGATTTTGACTTTGGTGATGTGCAGACACAATATGATGACAAAGAATGAGTTCAATAGAGCATAACAAGCTTAAAGCAAAAGGAATCTACCACTGAACAATCCTTTAATGCAGTTTAAACAACAAATCCAAACACCACTTTTTTAGACTGATTTGAAAGTTTAAACACTAAGACATGTTTTCAGACCAAGGAAACAAGTAATTAACTTATACTAATTATTATTTGATAGAATTAAACCAATATTAACTTATTTAAAACAGATAAACTATGAAATGCAATTTTTGAGAAAATGCTTACAAATGATTTCCATGAACAAAACAGAGAACTGAGGTACAAGGCCTCAACCTATGGCTTCCCAAGAAGCTCTAAACCAGGGCAATCCTGTATCTACCCTGCTCCAACTTTCTTCTTCATCTTTTGTGATTTTTGATTTATGACTGAATTTTTTTTGTATTTTTTTAGTATTTTTAAGTTTCAATGATAAACACTGAATTAATGTTTCTAAAAGCTTTTAACAACTTTATAAGGAGCTTAAGTGAGCCTAACAGTCCAAAACAACAACTACTTAACAACATTCAAACATCTTTGAGAATTTGAGCACTTGAAAATTTGAACAACTGAAATAAGACTTGGAACTTGAAATTACTTATTGATAAAGATTATAAATACACTGAGATGACTTAATAAAGTACTTGAAAGCTTAGAATTACACTTGAAATGGAAAATTAACTAAAATGACCTAAACTAAACTAAATTATTCTACTTGGTCTACTTCTCTGCTTCTTTTCCCATTTATATTGACACTTTAGGTTCCTTGTCGACATCTAAGACTTTCCCACTTGATTGCAGCCCTTGGATCATTGAAATTTATCATAACCGTACAAGTGGAGATTTGGCGGGAAAAAGTGGATTTGGGTGGGTTTCTGCAATTAATGCAGTTTGGTTGTATGTAGAGGTGGAGGGGGGTGGTTAGACAGGTGGGAGGATAAGGTGAGGTGGAGAGGTGGGGTGTCAAGTGGAAGAAACCATGGTGGTTTTGAGATTGCAGCTGTGAGGGAGAGGGGTGAACAGTGGGGCAGTTTTCTTTCATTTAAACTTTGGGTTTGGTTTGGGCTTGGGGAGATTGGGCCACAGGTAAGTGTGTTGGGTTTAATTTGGGTCCGGTTTGTATAGCTTATAAACACAAGGACCAAAATTGTAATTAGGTGAAAAGTGAGAGACTGAAATTGACAAGTTTCCAAGGTTATCACAAGGGTCAATCCTGCAAATAATGGTTAGTATAAGGACTAAATTTGCATAAAGTTCCATTTTTAAATGTCCAAGGACCTTTTATGTCATTTTTGAAACTTAAGGGACCAAACATGTAATTTTCCAAAAGTTCACTATAAGGACCAATTTTGTCATTTATGAATAGTACAAGGTTAATATTTGATAATTTTCACTTTTTAAATTAACCAAGGACTATATTTGACATTTTTCAAAATTTAGGGACTAAAGTTGTCATTTTGTAAATTTTAAACTTTAAAAGGTTTATTTTGACAACTTTTGAATCCCATGGACCTTAAATGACATTTTACAAGTTTTTGAATTACCAGGGACTAGTTTTGACAATTTTTGAAACTTGAGGGACTAAAACTGCCAATTATGCAAACTTGATACGTTTTTCATCTGGTTTTGATATTTTTGCATTTAAAACACATAAAACACTGATTTGTGATATTTTCATCATTTTGATGCATTTCTGAGTGTTTTCAGATGTTTTTGCAGTCTAGATGGTATAAAAATGATGAGTATTTAGACACTCATCAATCCCCCACACTAAGATATTGCTAGTCCCTAGCAATGATTTATGAAAAGTTAATGGATTTAATCTCTTTACCAAAAGCCATTACTTCTGGAGTAGCCAATTGTTTTAGTTCAAGTAAGAACCTTGGTACAATGATAACCAAATGATTTTGAGCAAATCACCAGCTGTAAACGGATTTGATTTGTCTTTACCAGAAGCCGTTTGCTCTGGACTAGCCAACTCTTAGATAAATTATCAATATTATCTTTGGTGAGTCGATTACCAATTATGGTTTTTCCACTGCCTTTACCACAAGCCATAAACTTGCGGGCTAGCCAACTCTTCACTTTTAAGGATATGGTGAGCTGAATACCATACAATTTTGGGCAAATTGCAAGCCATAAACGGATTTGAGATATCTTTACCAAGAGCCGTTTGCTCCTGGATTAGCCAATCCTTATGTGGGTTAGACATGGCGGACTGATTACCATTTGTTGTGTTTAGTACACAGTACTTCCACTACAAAAAAATTTTAAAATTTGGCCATTTTGGGGGAAAAAGGGACTAAAAGGGTACATTTATGATCAAATTCGCCAGAATTTCCCCCCCCCCCACACTTAGAAATGAATATTGTCCTCAATATTCAAAGTACCGGCTGTTATGCCAAAACTTAGAACGTAAAAAGATAACATTACTTGCCAAGTGTAGAAACACAACAATTATTCTATTTTTTTTTAGATAGATATATATATATATATATATATATACAGTTAGATAGATATATATATATATATACAACATGTGGGGTATCTCCCCCACACTAAGGTGGTACACACGGGTGAAAACCCATGTTATGTGCTACTGTTTTTGATTACCGAGTCGCTAGCTTGACTCGACCCCGAATTAATTTGCTCATGGGGAAGCAAGTGGAAGAGACAATCTCCATCGGACTTTCATTCAAGATGTTTGTATAATCATTGAAGCACGTGAAAGATCCACACCGATGAGATATAGATAGAACCGGCTCAAAAATGATAAATGAAAATACCGGGGTCAAAAATAGTGTCTTCATTCCCGAAGGAGTGAAGAACAGGAGAAGTCACGGGATATATGAAGAAAAGAAAGAAAGTCATGATAATAATCATGACTAACTCATCATCATCAGAAGGAGAATTCATGATTTCTGGATCATGAATCTCATCATTTAAGCTCATATGATCAAGACATATTCTGGGTGGGAGGGATGGGATTTTGATATCAAGCAAGTTCTCATGGTTGAGAACATTTCCCTCCGGAACACAAAGATCATTTATGTCTAGATCAAAGTGGAAGTTATCATACTCTGGTAGAGATATGATATGAGTGAGTTCAAACGAGAACTCCTCGTAAAGAGAATAATTCACGTGATGTAAGTCTGTGAACCCTTGTTCCATTATGGGCTCATCACTATCCTCGTCAAAGATTGGATTGTTAGAAATCCAAGTGAATTCAGATTCGAATTCAAATAGAGGATTGGTGAAAGTAGTTTTGAGTGCTTCGGGAACAAGGTGATTAACATTCTCTATTGGACTGTTAGGGTGAGAAGTGAGTGAACGATCATTATAAAGGAGACTTTCAATTTCTCATAGGTTGGCTTTGAAATCAAAGAGATCATCATCACTTTCCGATGAAAGTGGAATGATGTGAATGAGTTCATCAGTAAACTCCTCAAGAAGAGGATTAACATCAAAATGTGAAAGTGATGCTTCATCATTCTCAATGTCTCCATAAGATTTACAATCATCGCTAAAATCGTAGAAAGTCTCAAAATGATCTTTTGAACACTCAAGAGGGGAAGGGGTATCACACATATGGTCAAAAGTTCCCTGTGGCTCTCTCGGGATTGGGACAAGGTCCTCAACACTAGACTTTATGAATTCGTCCGATTCCTTTTCAGGAACAGTGTTAAGATGTTCGTCCCCCATGTTCAGAGAGTGAGTAGGAGCTTCGGGTGTGATAGCAGTTGTTTGAGAATGAATCTCAACTGCTGGGATATCAACTGATGAACTTGATGAATCTTTATAAAATTGTAGGATACCAAGTGCATCCTCATCATCACTGTCATCAGGAATAAAATGAAATTGAGAGCTAGATCTGGCTGCTTTTTCTTTTGCAATTGATTCCCTAATAGATTTTTCAAAGGCAATTTGGGAATTTATTTTAGCAGCCTGCTCTTCAGCTAGCAATTCTTCCATGGATTTCTCATGTGAATTTTGAATGACGGGACATTGTGGGAGTGGAGATTTGTCAAAACCGGAAGGTTGACATTGATAATCATCATGAGGACCCCCACAATATACACAAGAAAAACTGGGAACATTATGAAATGCTGTTTTACTCAACTCCTCAGTTCTTTTCACTGACTCCAGAAGCTCTAGATAAGTGTCTTGTTGGGTTTCCTGAAGAGTTTGAGTCATTTGGCACTGTGGAGGTTGGACGTGATATGGATAGTCGTAATTGTTATAAGGAAATGGATTCCCTGTTTGACAATCAGAGCTGAAATGGGGACCTCCACAGTTCTCACAACAGTAAAACTGTTGAGCCTGGATTGGTGAATCATATGGATATTGGTCATAACCAAAGTCCTGAGTGTTACCAGAAAACTGTTCGTAAACAAACGTGTTTCCGGATTGACACTCAAATCCTTGGTGAGGACCTCCACAAAATTCACAGCAATGATGTTGATTATATGAAGATAAGTCGGGCTGTGGTGGGTAATTGGAAAAGTTTGAGGGGTCGTTAAATGAGTTCGGATTAGGATCATAATTAAATGAATTCCTCGAACCACAAAACAAACAACTCCCGTTCCGAATATCATTACCACACTGTACACACGTACACCAGCGACATGGTGAACCAAAAAGAGGCTCACCACAACCGACACAAGGAATAAACGATTCTATTTGAGAGTTATGAGAAGGAATCAGTTCATTCAAAGAATAAACAAAACCAACATGGTGATCCGAATGACTATTAAGACTCGAAGAACATTTTGAAAAATCCGGAGGTGGGACAAGTGGTGTGCTCTGAGAGCTAGCAATTTCCACCACTTCCGTTATAGTCTCTGGTTCTGGTTCTTGAGAAACGTGAAGATTAGGCAAGTCATTCTTGCTAGTCACCGGTCTAAATTCTGCATGTTTGCTTTTAACCGTAAATCGTGAAAGTGTAGGATCAATTTTAGACGGCTTAGGAGCAATTGAGGGGTTAGATCTTTGGATAACCGTAGGTTGGACGTATTTAGCACTTCCATTATTAGAGGGAAGTACCTGGTCCTTTGTCACCCCGGTTTCTCGTTCCATTTCCCTACGCAGAATTAATGGATCATTACGAACAACACGAATTCTTGACATTTGTGATAAAGTAGGAAGTTTTTCAACTTCGTTCCAGAATTCGTCGTAGTCGAGAGATTCCATGAGAATAGAAGTCAGAATCAAATGGATAGAGGGTAAAGGGATAAAGAATCAAAAGGGTAAGAGGGTAAAGATGGATATTTTTGGATTTTTGAAAAACATTTTATAAAAACAAAGAATGAAAATATTTTTGGTGTAGATAACACTTTAGGAAAAGTGTTAATGAACTTTTTGATTTTGATTAACTTTACAAAAAAGCTGTTTACAAAAAGGGTGGTATATGTGCAAGAATGGATCTGGAAATGCTTAAAACACGCTTACAGCCTCCCCGGCAGCGGCACCAAAATTTGGTTCGCTCCAAACCGTCAAGCTAACTCACACAAGCCAGCCACTTATGAATGGCCGACCGTAAGAAACTCAAAACAGGTCAAACACCAAATGCAATTAAGATCAGAGGAATATAGTGGATTCCTGGGTCGTTAAGTCCCACGGAGGATGAATTGGTGTATAAACACTTGATCAGATTATAGAATGATCACTAAGGATAGTGATCAGCAAGGATTTTGATGGATAACTATACCTAAAGAAAAAGTTATAAATTACAGCGACTTAAATACAAATTAAGAAAATTAAAAAGCTAAAATATATTAAATAAACGCTATCACTATTTTTAAAATTGATGAACGTTTAAAACCTAAAACTTACGTTTAAATAAAATTACGTTAACGTACAAAAGAAAACGTGAGTTTTAAGAAATAAAATGCCTACAAATATGAAAATGATATTTTTACAATCCTAATAATAAAATAAAATTATTAGAAAAATAAAATTATTTTTACAACTATTTATTTATTTATTATTAATTAAAAACTATTTAAAAGACACTTAAATACAAGAAAATATAAAAATAAACTGGAAAAATAAAATTATAACTTAAAAAAATCTAAAATATGATAAAACTTATTTTAAAACTGAAAATATATTTTTTACACTTTTTATGTATTTATTATTAATTTAATACTATTTAAAACTAATTAAAATGCTAGAAAATACTATTTAAACCAAGAAAATTATGGAAAAATATTTTTTTGTCTTTTTATATTTATCTTAATCTAGGAAAATTGAAAACATATTTTTTTAAGCTTTTTCTGATTTATTTGTATTAAAAGCTATTTAAAAAGACTTAAAAACTATTTAAAATAAAGAAAAATACTAAACAGTACTAGAAAAATATGAAAAATTCAAGATAAGCCTAAAATAATATACTGAATCTAGGAAAAATATAAAAACAGGTGCTTGTGTGAAGGAATAAGAGGCTGCAGTGGAAACTGCTTATAAATAAGCACTTGAGAAAAGCCAAAAGGTCCAAATGAGCACCAATCCAACACAGAAGCTATAATATGCTAAAATTATCCAAATGCAACTAAAAACAACAAGCCTTAACCTCTGGATTGCAAAATTAACAGATTTGATGAGTTGAGCTATTGAGCTAAAAACAGTTTTGAGGGGTCTACTTTGAGCTTAAGCACAAGCTATCCAATTAGCTGAAAATGCAAAACAGAAGTGGGAATCTACACTAGACCTGGCCAGGTGCTTACAAACCAAAAACCAGACCTTGGCAAGCTCTGATTAGCTTTGTGCAAGCCCTGCAAACACCCTGTGCAGACTCAGTGTATGCTGAGTCAGTGCACAGGGCATTTTTGCCCAAGTTGATAAGCCATTTGGAGCTTATAAAAAAAATTGCAAAAATCTAATAAAATGGTGATAAGAAAATAGACCAGCTGAGGTTTTTAAAATCCCAAGTTTCATTTGATTTGGCTCAGAACTGAGCTCATGGAAATTCACCTCAGTTAGGCTCAAAACTGATTTTTCAAGTTTTGACTTTTTGAGACAGTCATAAAACTTTGACCAAAATGAAATTTGAAACCAATTATCTGAATGATTATGATGTTATATGACCAAATAAAGCTAATGCAATCTATATCTATGATGTTTAAGCACAAAACCAGTTTTTGATATCACAAGTTTTTAAGAGATAAGAACTTTGAACAGTTGAAACATGATTTTGACTTTGGTGATGTGCAGACACAATATGATGACAGCAATGAGTTCAATAGAGCATAACAAGCTTAAAGCAACAGGAATCTACCACTGAATAAACCTCTAAGACAGTTTAAGCAACAAATCCAAACACCACTTTTTTAGACTGATTTGAAAGTTTAAACACTAAGACATGTTTTCAGACTAAGGAAACAAGTAATTAACTTATACTAATTATTATTTGACAGAATTAAACCAATATTAACTTATTCAAAACAGATAAACTATGAAATGCAATTTTTTAAGAAAATGCTTACAAATGATTTCCATGTACAAAACAGAGAACTGAGGTACAAGGCCTCAACCTATGGCTTCCCAAGAAGCTCTAAACCAGGGCAATCCTGTATCTACCCTGCTCCAACTTTCTTCTTCATCTTTTGTGATTTTTGATTTATGACTGAATTTTTTGTATTTTTTTAGTATTTTTAAGTTTCAATGATAAACACTGAATTAATGTTTCTAAAAGCTTTTAACAACTTTATAAGGAGCTTAAGTGAGCCTAACAGTCCAAAACAACAACTACTTAACAACATTCAAACATCTCTGAGAATTTGAGCACTTGAAAATTTGAACAACTGAAATAAGACTTGGAACTTGAAATTACTTATTGATAAAGATTATAAATACACTGAGATGACTTAATAAAGTACTTGAAAGCTTAGAATTACACTTGAAATGGAAAATTAACTAAAATGACCTAAACTAAACTAAATTATTCTACTTGGTCTACTTCTCTGCTTCTTTTCCCATTTATATTGACACTTTAGGTTCCTTGTCGACATCTAAGACGGCCCAGATCAAAGCCACTTAAGCTGCTAAAATTGAACCTGATGGCGTCCCAACTAAAGGGCGACGCCGTCCCTCTCTACTGATTTAATAAATAATGCACTTAACGGCTCAGTGGACTTTTTGCTCGCAACACCTGACGGCGTCAGGCTTTGAAGAGGAAGGGCGTCACTAAGACTTTTCATCTCAGACGGCCCAGATCCAAAACCAAGACAACGTCCCACATGAAGCCCGACGACGTCATAACTACAACGTGACGTCGTCCCATCGATAACCTGGCCAAGACGAAAACCCTAATGACGGAGATCTGACGGCGTCCCACCTATAAGGCGATGCCGTCGCAAGTGTAAATCTATATATAGAATTTGATTTTTCTGCATTTAAAGAGGTAGACTTTGGGAGTAAAAACCCTAAACGTTTGTAGTCCGACTTGGACAGTATCTTAGGGTCCCAAACCCTATTTTACACATCAAGATAAGTGTTTTAATCCATTAGTATCATTATATCTTCCATTGAATGTGTGTATGCTTGCTTGTTTAACATGTCTAGCTAAATTTCTTGTGTGTTTGCTTAGATCTATGAAACCTAGTTAGTAATTATTGATTGGTTGTCTCTTATCTTAATTGTAATTGGCTTAGGAGTGCAACTAGGCTATCGTTGTGTTTAAATGCTTGAGTAATCTTTGTTTACATTAGTTTATGAATCATTTAGCGGATTTCATAGTCTAAACATCCAAAGATAACCTTAAAGTTAGTTTATGAATAATCTAGCGGATTTCGTAGGTAATAACCTAAAGGTATTCTCAAAGATTTAGGACAAAGGCACACCCTACGATCTTAGAAAACACAGCGCGTTAAAAATAAGGACGTGACAATTCAACTAACAATAAAATATAACTAAGGAGTAATAGTATCTAGGTAATCACATTTTTAATCATCATACGAGCACACAATCAAATAGACATAGCTACCCGTAGTAATAGATAATTAGAATAGTAGAAGTAATCGGTAGAAGTACCACCCCCAAACCAATTGCCCCGAGATTTTACCCTTAGCTTTCTTAAAAACTTATAAAAGATAAAAAAGAATCATCCTCAACCCCACCTTAACGTAATACACTTCTTGCTAGCATTCCTATTCCCCTAGAGAACGATATCAATACCCGAGGCTTACCCAATACTACACTACAACGATTAGGTTCACTGCCTAGGGTGTTAAAAAACTTGCTGGACGAAAAGGAAGTTCCTTTGAATCCGAACGCGCTTCGTACACGCATCAAGTTTTTGGCGCCGCTGCCGGGGAATAGAATAGCTAGCTAGATTTCTATCTTGTTTAGGTTCCCTTGCTTAATTCCTATCAAGTGATATTTTTTCTCATTTTTAGCTTCCTTGTAGTCTATCCCCCTTCTTTTTGACTTTGTTAGTAATCCCATCACTTTTCATCATGGAAGGTGATAACCCACCACCTTATCACCCAATTCCCATCGACCCACCACCAGTTGATCCGCCAAGAGAATGTACTATTGGTGAATACTCTAGACCGAGCCACCAAGGCTATAGGAACACCATTGAGCTCCCCAATCAAGCTCAAACTATGGCCTCGCAATCCGACACCATCCGGTTGGTGCAAAACGGATGTGCATTCCATGAACTTCGTTCTGAAGATCCTAATCAGCATCTCAAGGACATCCTTCAAATCGTTGATTCCATCGACCTTGATGCTACCGCACAGGACACCACACGCTTACGTCTCTTCCAATTCTCTCTACGGTACCAAGCTAGTAATTGGCTTGAGCGACTTCCCGCCGGATTTATCTCAAGTTGGGATGATCTCACCGCTCGTTTCCTTGCCCAATTTTTCCCACCTGGGAGAACTACCAAACTTAGGAATGAAATCTTGATGTTCCAACAACCCCAAGGCATATATCTCTACGAGGCATGGACTCGATTCAAGGACTTGCTCCATAAAGTCCCTCATCACGACATCGATCTTTGGCTTCAAGTCCAAATCTTTTACGATCATGTCAACTTCTCAACTAAGCAATCCATCGACCAAGCGGCCGGTGGCAAACTTAGTGATCTCACCGCGGAAGAATCATGGGTTATAGAGGACCTTGCCCTCTATGACAATGAAAGTTGGAATGACCCCCGTGAGTTGCCCAAAACCGTCAAGGCAATCTCCTTGCCTCCCATTGACTCACAAACTTCCAATCGTAGAATGCTTGAACTTGAAGATCAAGTCAAATTCCTAATGAGCTCCAACGAGAATCCTAAGTCTTCACGCTAAGCGAACAGAGTCTCTTCTTTGTGTGAGCTATGTAGTGGTCCCCCTGACACTTGATGCACGTACAAGGTGCGTTCGGGGTCAAAGGAAACTTCTTTTTCGTCGAGCACATTTTTCAACACCTTAGGCAGTGAACCTAATCGTTGTAGTGTAGTATTGGGTAACCCTCGGGTATTGATATCGTTCTCTAGGGGAATAGTAATGCTAGTGAGAAATTACTACGCTAAGGTTGAGGTTGAGAAAGATTATTTTTTATCTTTTTATATTTTTTTGAAGAAACTAAAGGTAAAATCTCGGGGTTTGGATTTGGGGGTTGGTACTTCTACCGATTACTCTACTTATCTAATTATGTAAGTTAATGGGTAGTCTATGTCTATTTAAGTGTGCTCTTATGATGATTAAAGATGTGTTTACCTAGAAACTATTACTCCTTAGTTATCTTTTATTGGTGGTTGAATTGTCACGTCCGTATTCTTAACGCGTTGTGTTTTCTAAGGTCGTAGGGTGTGCTTTTATCCCTAACTCTTTGAGACTACCTTAAGGTTAAGGACTACGAAATCTCTAGGATTCATAAACTTAACACTAAGGTTATCTTCAGATGTTTAGCCTACAATTCCACTAGTAATTATAAACTAATGTTCACAAAGATTAATCAAGCATTAGAAACACAACGATGGCCTAATGCACTCCTAAGCCAATCACAATTAAGATAAGAGACAACCAATCAATAATTAATAATTAGGATTCATAGATCTAAGCAAACACACAAGTAAATTAGACGGACATGTTAAACATTCAAGCATACACACATTCAATCGAAGACATAATTAAATCAAGATAATAAATAACTTATCTCGATGTAAAATAGGGTATGAGAACCCTAAAATACTGTCCAAGCCAGACTACAATCGTTTTAGGTTTTTAATCCACAAGTCTACTCCTTACAAGTCTGAAAATTCGATTTCTATATATAATTTTACAACTGCGACAGCGTCGCCTTATAGGTGGGACGTCATCTGATCGCCGCCATTAGGGTTTCGTCTTGGCCATGTTGTCATTGAGACGGCGTCACGTTGTGGTTGTGATGCCGTCAGTCTTCAGTACTGACGTCGTCTGAGTCTGGATCTAGGCCGTCTGAGAAGAAAAGTCTTCGTGACGCCCTTACTCTTCAAAGTCTGACGCTGTCAGGTGTAAAATAGCAAATTCGCTCCTGAGTCGTCACAAAATAGGGACGACATCGCCCTCTGATTGGGACGCCGTCAGGTGTAAATTCAGCAGCTTGAGTGTCTTGATCTTGACTTAGCCATTTTCTTCATATATTCCATCCTTTTCGTCCAAAAATGCATCATTCTAGCATTTTGCTTTCAAGAGACCTAAAAAGTGAAAAGGAATGAAATTAAGCAGTAACGGATATAAAAGTGGCGATTAAGGGCTTAAATGACCCCTTAAAAGTGTACATTTTAAATCCTTATCAAATATCCCTACACTTGGTATTTGCTTGTCCTCAAGCAAATGTGCTTTTGGCCAATCAATTTATAAGTTAGGGGGCATAAAGCAATGGTTTAACATCATTCATAACAAGTATAAGCCCTGCAATAGTCATAACATGAACAGAAATTATATACTAGCACCTCACAAGTGGTGTTTGGATACTCTCATCTCTCGGGTGTATATGAAATATAGCAAATGGAAATGGAAGATAAACACTCATTTACCCGTCATAATACATAGATTACCATAGGCTTGAGACTAGATCAAACCTCCATCGCCTTGGCGTATGCACCTAGGAACAACAATCTAAGAGGTCTTTAAAGGGTTTTAATGTTAGGCTTACGATAGGGAAACAAAGGGTTTGGTTGGATAGGCGATTTACTGGTGGCAAGTCAAAAATCTTTATGTTACAAGCATGAGAAGAGTGGCGTTGCTAATCCAAGACTCAACTCTTTAAACTCTAGATAACTTTAAAACAAACAAACATAAATATAAAGATAGATGTAGGATGGTAGCCCGTATGTTTTATTCATTTTTTTTTCATACACTTTTACTTTACCATCCTCTACGATAACATCAAAATATAAGGGATTTATAGGCACATCCCTACACTTGAGTTTTTATTACTCTAACACTAATTTGACCCGAATTGAAAAGATCAAAACACTTGGAGTACATTATTACGTAAATAAAGGGAATTTGAATTTAATGTTCTTTCCCGTCACTCCATAAATTTTAACTTTACCTATGAGTCCCAATCATCCCAAAACTATGTACAAAAGATATGACTCGACTTAGCAACCATGCAAGTAACTAGATAATTGAACTAAGGGTTTAGTATGATAACAATAATGCACTAAAAGTGAGTGCATACAAGTTAGGCTAAGGCGATTTGGGTGTACATTTGGGGTGGATTGTAAACAATGCTCTTCATTGATATTCCGAAAAACCGAAACATCTCGAGAACCGCGAAAAAGATAGGCTCTGAGGGGTTAACTAGGGGTATCATGTACTAAAGATGAGTACAACGCAAGAGTGTAGGAGAATTACTCAACCGATGTGGAAGAAGTAATTATAATACGGGTATCAAACAAGGGTTATCCTAATGCCTCTTATCATTTAGTTATTCCTAACTACACAAGTGTAGTCTTACTAGCGATCTCGGGATGCATCACAAAACAAGTTCTAGAATCTATTATACTACTGGTACACTCTCAAAGCATTAAAGATGAATGCTTTAATTCCTATAGATCTAGGGGTGAACCTCACATTTTTGGGGTGGAATTTGAGTGGTAAAGGGTTTTTGTGCTAGTAATATAACTCCTATCCATGAGACGCATTATTAAAACTAAAGACCCACTCGTACAAGTCATGAAAAATTATAAATTTGGTGCTAAAATTACCCTAACCGATATTTCTCATGGTTTATTACACAAATAAAATAGGACAAGACAAATAATCAAGGATAAGCATAGTTTCAAAGTTCCCGTTTTATTCTCCCTCCCTACACTTAACCTGAACATTGTCCCCAATGTTCCCCGAAAGTATCAAAGTTATGATAACAGAAGGTAATTAAAAGAGAAATAAACTAGTACTCCCCTGATTAGCTCGGTAGGATCAGTGTAAAGTAGTGGTTAAATCCTTTTAAAGAAGAATGTATGTGTGAAAAGCTCCATCCAATCTTATATTTCTTCTTCTTAATAAATAAAACCGGCACACTTTAAGAAAATAGACGAAACCTTCGTGTAAAATCGGCGGTAAAATTATATATGACTCAACTACACTAGGATATAATGCTTGTGGAATGGATGTTTGCAGATTTTCTGGAAAATTAAGACCTGAGAAATTCCAAAATTTTATAAGTAGCACAGAAAACGAGAGAAAGTAATAAGTTGTTTCTGCTCCTCCTGGCATCGTCAGGTTGCAATCCTTACGACGTCAGGTTATCCTGACAGAAACTGGTCTGCTGCGTTTTTCTGGAAAAAATTCTGGAAAAATTACACCTTTAAAATCTGTAAAAATTCCTGCAAAACATTCATTATGACTCGATACAAGCATTTGACTCTAACAAACACACATATATATCATTTTCAATAAGGGAAAATGACGCAAATGGACCGCGCGTCCTGAGGCTTATTACTTTCCGGACCACGCCCTTTTGACATTTGAAACTAGACCGGTTGCCCAGCGATTTTCATGGACCCAACCAGGGGCTGCCACGTGGCCGACAACTTATGACACAAGCACGTATTTTGAAAGTATATATCATGTATTGTTTTTTGGGCAACTTGTAATATTTTTTGGGAAACTTTATTTTTTTTGGCAACTTATATTTATACACGAGGATACTTTGGTCATTTTACATTTTACTCACACATTATATTCTTATTATCCACTGCTCGTTTATATCCGCTGCTCGTTTATTCTCAGCTAATAATTCCTCACTTCTGTCCTCCCTTCCCCAACCTCCATCTCCACCTCCTCCTGTCTCCTTTTCACCGCCACCACCTCCTCCGACATCTTTTCCTCCGCTACCTGGAGTCTCACTTCCTCCACCTCCTCGAGTCTCACATCCCCCACCTCCTCCTCCATTTTAATTTATGAAAGAAAGAACCCCTGAATGGAACAACTTTTGACATCTCAATACCTGATGCCTTGTGAAAAAAAAATGTTAAGCTCTTTGATCAAGAATTTGAAATTTGAATTTCTTCTACTAATCTCTGGCTCTCTGCTGCATCCAACACCACCATCATTCGTAGATTCTCTCCAAATGTTTAAATTCAAATCCTTTTCTCATCTTCTTTCTTTTTTTATTTTGATTCCAATGAAAACAAGTATTTCTTTATTTTGATTCCAATGAAAAAAAGTTTGTTGATTTTAATTTATCAGTTTATGATTTTGATTGATTATAACTAAATCTTATTTTTTTTCTTTTCAGTATTGAGCAAATTGAACAAGTATGCTGACGTTGTTAAGATTGTTGAGGTATTCCTTATCAT
The DNA here is from genome assembly GCA_910596185.1 of Chrysanthemum makinoi. Taxonomy (NCBI): domain Eukaryota; kingdom Viridiplantae; phylum Streptophyta; class Magnoliopsida; order Asterales; family Asteraceae; genus Chrysanthemum; species Chrysanthemum makinoi. Next base: position 115,767,490 of record OU343221.1, read on the forward strand.
TTATATGGTGTTTAGTTTTTGATGTGATGCCGAGGATGATTTGATGATTACACGTAGTGTGCTTGGTTTGAAGGCTATAATTCATTGTTAAATGTAATTTATTTTATAGTGAATTTAGTCCATAGTTTATAATTGATGTTAAGTAAAGTAAGCGAACGAAAACAACTAGTTCACCACTTGTTTCGCTAAGCTTGTTACTTGTTTAGTTTATAGAACGGGTTGAGATGGTTTAATATGTTGTTTAAATGTTTATTTATATTAGGTATAGTGAGTTAAGTTTGTAGGTGATAATTAGTTGTTGATATGATGCTAGTGTGTCTTTGTTCTGAAGGCGATCAATTGTTTGTTAATGTGAATTGACGTATAGTGAATTTAGTCTGTATTTGAAAATTTTATGTTTTTTAGGTTATTTAATGCGCATTTGTTGTTGCTGATTTGATACCACAGAATGAAAAAAAAACTATAGTTGTTTCACTTATGAAACAACTTGGTAAGGTTTAGTTAGTTAATTTGTTGTGGATTGATGATTTTATTTTAGGCATAGTGAGTTAGGTTTGTACACCGTATTGAGTTTAGGGTTAATAGAAGGTAAATTTTGTATTTTAAATGCTTGTTAGGTTATTCGTGATGAAAAAGGTTTGATAAGCGTAAGCTATAAGGAGCCTTTTGAGAAGCTTAAGTTTTACAACAAACACACATGTTTGGTTATCTGTAAAAATATAGTTTATGAGCTTATGTAGTGTCGGAAGTCAAAACATGAAGTTGGAGATAGTGTTTGGATTGGCTAATTTGCTTCGATTAACCAAGCCGTAGCTTTTACATAGAATAAGTTTGTTGAAGAAGCTTGTTAGGATTTAGTAAATCTTGTTATTAAAGTGTCGGTCACCTTAAGTATATGTATTCGTTAGAAAGCTCGTAGTCGTAGTTATTTAAAGTTAAGTAGTATTTAGTTTAGTAACACCATGGAGGACGGACGGGTCTTTACCCACTGTATGCCTGATCCACAGCCCGTAGGTGGCGATTTGTGTAAGACTATAAATACTCTCTACCTCCTAAGGTAGAGAGTTGGAGCTCATAATAAGATTTTCACTTTCTCTCACTAAGTCCACAAACCTCTAACTATTTCTCTCTCTCTAAAACATCATTGTGTACGCCTCTTGTGACCATGGTTTGATGTGTTTGTGAAATCCAATATGTTACAAAGCTTATTGAAACGTCTCCCCTCTTGCCAAATGACTCTTCTATGCTCTTATCTCTAGCAATGATACTATCTCACGTTGGTGTCATGGCTTTGTTGTCGTCCTCCTCTTCACTCTCATTGCAGCCACTGCATCTTTAACAGGGTGTACAAGTTTAGGTTTGCACATCTAGAAACTTAGAATGATAATACTAGTTGTTTGTTTTAGAATTGGTTTGTACGTCACCATGAAGGCATGAAGAGTAAGAAGTACATATGAACACGCCTCTTCATCTTTAGTTGAAGATATTCTAATGATATCTATAGAAAAGAGGACCAACGTAACAGCGTTAAATAAATGATGCAATCCAAATGAATAAAAACAGAATGTCATCATTTGTAATCTTAATTGTGCAAAAAATAAACTCTTTACCTCCTGTGAGGAGTAAAGTGGGACTGCAATGAGCTACGGGATGATCACGGAAACTCTGGACGGTGACAGTGGTGTGGCAGTCTGATTACGATGGAGAAAATCATAGGATAAGTTACTTGTGAAATAGTACTTCGAACAAATCATAAGTGTAATTCAGTACACATTATTGATTGTTAGGATGAAAGGTTAGCATAGTTGTGGTATGATTTAGATTGGATAAATATAATGCTTAAAGTTTAAACTTAACAACCAACTGTTATAAAAGTTTGTACCAATGCATGAATGCTTAAACATATGTTTCTAGCTAGTATGATTGCATACTTTTATGCTTCCATTTTACCAGTAACTCATACTTTTATCCAAACATAGACAAGTGACTTAGTTACCTGGTCACCCTAAGTTTATTGACCTACATTACATGCAAACTAGTAGAGTACTTAACGTACTTAAAGGCGAGAACTATACCCATCAATGAACCCTTTCTTTTATTAACTTTTATGGTTGTGTACTTGTGTTCTTGAAACCTAGGCTGTAATTGTTAGTTAATGGTTGATCTTATCGTGGAATTAGTCTTCTTTGGACTCTAGTTTTAGATCGTGATTTAAAGTTGTGGTTATCTGTTGGGTTTTGTTTCAGTATAATTTTCAGGGCCAAATCATACTTGTAAATAAATGCATTGATTCATGTTAGGAATTAGAAATTCCATGTGAAGTGTCGGTCACCCCAACTATAGACTAGCACAAGTTAGCTCGTAGACATATCGTTATTTATTGTTTAGTAGATTAGTTATTAGCTTAGTTTAGCTTAGTGTAACACCGTGGAGGAAGGACGGGTCTTTACCCACTATATGCCTGATCCACAGTTCGAAGGAGGACGTGTAGTATGTAATTATAAATACCCTCTACCTCCCAAGGTAGAGGGTTGGACCTTTCATTCTTAATCTAACCTTCTCTTTGTTTTTCTCTCTCACTTTCTCTCTCTAGAAAGGCTCCCATCTTCCACTTTCTCTCTCTAAACTCTAAAATATACGCCTACATATATTATGGTTTGTTGTGTTTATGAAATCCAATATGTTACACTTGGTATCAAGAGCCATGGTTTGATCACTCATCTTTCATGTTCTTGGATTTCTAGTGGTTTCATAAGGTTTTTGGGTTTGAATGAGTTTAGAGTGGTTAGCATCATTTGGATCATTTCGTGTGTTAAAGTTTGGATTTTGATAGTACTTTTGTGTTTAGAATCATTATATGTGTTTAGGTTTTGAGTTGAAAGGCTTGAATAATCGCGGTTGGGTTGTTTTTGGATTAAAAAGTGGTGTTTTTTTGGACATTTTTAGGAAGCGATTTGTCTCCTCTGAGATTGCTTATTGAAGCAATTTGTCAGTTTCAATGAAGTGGTTCGTCCAGATTCGACGTATCTGAAGTGATTTGTCACTTTAAGCGATTTGTCACTTTAAGCAATTTGTCAACTTAAGCAATTTGTCCCTTTAAGCGATTTGTCCCTTAAGCGATTTGTCATCAAAGCGATTTTTCAAGGACTGAGATTTGTCTATTCCTGCGATTTGTCTCTAAACCTAACATACAAAACCCTTGTTTTCAAACCTTAATTCTCCGAACAGGGGGTATATTTAAAGAATTAGGGAATATCACAAACTCAACCATAACACCATATTTATCTTTACCACCACATCATTTCCTAGTTCCCTTACTACATCCTATTTCTCACTCTCTTACGGTTTGGTCTTGATTTTAGTAAAATCCCGTGAAAGATTCAATTTCTCGGTTTAAATCACAGACTTGTAAAATCCCGTGTACACAGCAACATCATGTCTTACACCCCTGATTCAGTGATTTCAGAAGTGCTTAAATTGTATGATGTTGTGGACAACAATGATAATGTATGCTACACTGAACGATTAAAGATGCTTGAATTAATCAATGAGGATGTGAGATCTTCATGTTCTGAGTACAATGAGAATGAATTGCACCTGCTAATACTACAGAATGCCATGCAAAAGGAATGCTGCATTATACCCTATCAACAACTTCACTCTCACCTCATGTTACTTCTACCTATAACAACGGAACGAACATTTATTGCCCTTTTCCGTCAAGATTTATCTACATTAACGGGTACATTAATGTTGAACTTAGAACAATTGGAACAACAACTTGATAAAGAAAAGGTTCAAAAGGATAGTTCCAGTGCTGCACTTCAAGTGATCCACAACCAATTTCAGTCATTCATCAGTGGGGAATTTACATCGAATTATGATCAAGACATGACTGAAATGTCTTTCAAGAGACACACTGGAATAGAAATTAGCGTGTTCATAGAGACACTTATCCATCTCATGGATAATGTGGAGAAGTATATTGAGGAAGTTACTCAGAAAGATGAAAAAGTAGATGAGAGTCTGGTGCAGTTGAGAGAAAGTTGTGATGAGTTGGGTAATGTATCAGTTGAAGAATCGGGTGTTGCTGAATGCAGAATGTCAGAGACAACAAATAATGATGTAACCAGCTGTTCAGTTACTCCTAACACACAAGAAGTAGATGCAGTAATCAGAAAGGGGAATGAATGTCGGGCATAATCAAAAGATTGTAGTGTTGAGATGCGTAAAGCACCAGATGATGGATCAGTTGGTACTGAATGCATGGGCTCAGAGGCAGATAAGCTTGAAACAGCCCGTAGTTCAGTAACTCTTGTTACACATGATGTGGATGCAGATATCAGACAGATAAATGAACAGATGTCATGTGATGAGGTACCCTTAACTGTTCAACATAGTGCATCTACTAATGTACCTAAACATACTGATCTTAATGTTGAACATGATTCTGATAAATGTTCCTTGGTTGACGCTGAGTCTAATAATTTCAAAACAAATGATATGGTTGATAAAAAGGTTTTTGATAAACTTTCAAACAAATTCTCAAAACTTGAAAAACATTGCAATTCACTTGAAATTGCAATACAAAGAAAGGAGGAAAGTTTTCAAACTAAGAAACCATGTAAAAATCCGGAATTTCCTGAATTTCCTGAATTTTTTGAAATAAACGATTTAAAAGCTCAGCTTCAAGCCAAAAACTCGACTATCAACAACTTAAAGAAACATATTTCTGATATGCATGTAAAAATTAATTTGGTTACAAGTAATTCTGATGTTAATGTTATTGATGATATTCAAATGAGAAATGATGAATTAGCGGTTTGTGTGGCCAAATTACTAAAGGAAAATGAGTCTTTAAGAAAGCATCACATAGAACTAAGTGACTCTGTCAGAGAAGCTAGAACTAAGTCAATGGAACAAACAAACTCTTTAATAGCAAAAATTGATGATCTCAAAGATCAACTTCAGGAAAAGAGTTTCGCTATTGTTGCCTTAAAGAATGAGCTTAGAAAAACCGTAGAGAAAAGTGTGAACACTAAGTTTACAAAACCATCAACCTTGGGGAAGCCAGTTTCTCATCCCACTAGAGACCGGTCCGTTGTTAGGCAGCCTACTGCATTTATATCTGAAAGAACAAAATCTTTAAAGAAAAGGCTTGCCTCCCAAGTTGATGCGATAAAAGTTTTGTCAAAACCAGTCACTTCACCTGAGTTACCTAAGAATGATGCTTTTAGCACCGTTAACCCTCAACAAGTAGCTACTTCTACTCCCAGCACCTCTAAGAATAATTCAAAAACAGTGTCAAAATCAAGCATTAAAACCTAGAATTCCTATGATATGAATGACTTGTGGAAGATCTATTATCTAGAAGAAGCTAGGAAAAAGGCACAGATTCCAAAAGATGGAATTTTAGGTGCAAGACCTAGGGTGATGCATTCCACGAGATTTCAAGGCACTACTAGTAGTTGTAAACCATTACCTAGGAACACTCAAATGACTAGGGGTTGGCTTGCATCTAAGAGTAATTATGTGAAAAAGAATGCTAAGCATGTTGAAAATGAAACTAGAAACTCTGAGTCTTTTCCTAATAAGAAATATTTTCCTAATGCACATGCTAAGGTACAATCCACTAAGACTACCAACATGGCTCAATATGTCATGAAGCAAAACAAACCTAAAACTCCACCTAGATGGATCCCAACTGCTAAATCTTTGGAGTCTAGGAATACCAATAAGTCTTCCACTGTGCATAAGAATATCAACAATCCTAGGCCTTACCATAAGTGGATGTCATCTGGTATAATGTTTAAGGATGTTGGACATAGGTGGATTCCTATTGGAAAATTGTTTAACCAATATATATGCAATCAAGCTTGTAATGTTAGTGCAGGTATTCCCTACTCAGTTGCAGATACTTCTATCCTTCACTACATGAACTGGCTTAAAGTATGGATAACAAATGGATTGATATCTCATAACTCACGGGTTCAAGTAACTCAACATTGATACTCTATCTGCTATGACGTATGTTCACATCAGTTAAGGCCTCGTACTTCATCATTATGGCGTCTGTAGATAACACTTCAGGCCCCGTTTCTCAAAGAAAATAAAAGTGTAAGCCTCAGTGCGCTTTATCTTCAGAAGAAGAGAAATCTTCATTTTTATGACCATTCTCATCGACATTCTTCATCAACAAGCTTCATGTTTTTCCATGCTCATTCAATCCTCAAGTGGATCTCCGTTCATTGGTATATATTCTTATTCACTTGCTCAATCAAAAATGGCAAACTTCATTTGCAATTTTTGAGGGGGAGAAGAGTGAATATACTACATGTTGATGGATGCTTGAGTTATGGTCATACGACTCTCCAACGCCTAATGTCTTCACTCACTAAGGATAATTGGGACTTACTATTTGGGATTCATTGTTTTTCAAGATATGTTTGATGAGTACTTCCAACCTCCAACGAATGTTGATCATCCAGTTTCTGAAGCTCATGCTCCGGTTCCTACTGACTCAACTGGTTCACCATTTAAGAAGTACTTCTCAGAATTCTCAAGAAACCTTATCTCCAGTTACTTCACAAGGCATTGATAATGACTATCATGATTTTGTAGTTGCACTACTGAATAATGATCCGCTCTTTGGTATTCCTTTGCCAAATCTTAACGGATTATTGTTCCTCTCATTGTGTTTGCTATAAATCAACCTCATGAACATTAAGGAAAATGACTACCTAATCCGCTCGAAGACACTATTGGTGAATCTTCCAGAATGCATTGATGTTGAGGAATCATTTGTTCCGGTTCATTCAGTGGGTCAATGTACATCCGATTGTATGTTTACTCACATGTTAGGCATTTGACACAAGTTGATTACTTCGGAGTTAATCATTTATCACTTATTTGAGATTGAAGTTGAATTTCACAAAGGAGTATTCTTATTTGATATCTTGGTCGGGCTTAAGAATTTGAGTTGAAGACTTGGTTTATCTAGTTACCAGTAGTCAAGGTGGATGGTTGAAGACCTGGTTAACTATCACTATTAGGAGTTACGTTGTTTTACTCAGTGTCACACGCAGATGACGGTGTGGATAATCGCAAAAGGTGTTAATGTCTCATACTTTGTTTGAGTAGTAGTACTTAGAGATTTGCTTGAAGCATAAATTCTCGACACCGTTCCTCCATCATCAAGTGTAAGCTTAAGATACAAATGTGAGGAATTCGGCTTCAGTTTCAAGTTTGGTATATCGGGTTTTTCTTCTTTTAGTGGTCACTTCAAGTTGTCTACATATGGGTTGATAAAGATAGTCAGAGAGAGTTTCTGTAGCAGTTGATTCTCACAGGATTCAGTTGAGCTAATTGTTTGTTCTTCTCTATTTCAAGAATTTTTGGTATGTATAATGTGTTGCTGATTCTGAGGTATCAAAACCAGCAAGGGGGAAAGAGACATACATCTAAACACACAACGAGTACACAGGATGAACTTAATACTTCTTCTTGATTGAAGATATCCGGAGAAGGCAAATTTCATGACCGCAGAGAAACACAAGGTTTTACTCATTAAGGCTTTTAGTGTTATTATTCCAACTACTTGGGGGAAGTGATGTAAGAGAAATTTTCTGAAGATAAAATAGGTACACAAGTGTGTGATGATTTCGATGTTATCGCAATCATCAGGGGAGAGAGAATTGTGTACATTGGGGGCGCTCAGCTGTTTTACTTGAGGACTTAATCAGTGATTCAGAGATATAATCAATTATTCCAGAGTTGACATCCGCAGAGATTGTCATCCGCAAAGATAATCCGTGATTCGGCTTGCTACTTCAATGTTATCGGTTATTCTCTCTTTGGGCATTCGGGTACTTCGGGTTCTAGAGCTTCATACACTATCATCAGAGGAGAGAAAAGTATACATCGGGGTTATTCTTTGGCTATCGGACTTAATCTACTGCTTCGATGGTATAAGTTTCTCTGTCTTCGGGTATATGTGTATTCGGGTTCGTGAGCTCTAGTCTAAGAGACTGACTGCATCAATTCAACTACGTGGGGGAAGTAGTCTCGTGACACCTTTTGGAATGGATTGCTTCAGACTTCAGTGGAAAAGGAATTTGAGAAGAGTTATTTAAGTGTGGGATGAAACGTTGTTGTTCTTCTATTGGATGATATAACCCCGAACGATGAATCACGATGATTGTTCTTAAAAGGAGCAGCAAGTTCAATGATAATGGTGTGCTTCTTTGTGCACCTGGCTAAGGGAAGCTTGAAAGAAAACTTTGAATCTGCTCAGCTAAAGGATTTTTGGTTTGAGGGGAAGCTACCAAAGCCTCACTTTCAGATGGTTTAACTTCTTCTATTCAAGAGCCTCGGAAGCTTTGGTGTTGGATGTTTAAGAGATGACGATTTCTATCTTCTTCAACGAGGCTGCTCGATATCCTTATCTCGATACTCGTATCATCATCTTACTAAACTATATCATCTACACTATCCTTGTAAATAATTTTCAAAAAAACAAAATACAAAAATATAAAACCAACAAAAACAAAATAGAAAAATATAAAATCAACAAAAGCCCATAAAAATCAGAAAATTGAAAAATACCAAAAATATGTTTTCTTAAGAAATGTCTTCTGGTATCGATAACATCTACGGTCTTAGAAATGTCATTCAATAATGGCACGGGACTTTAGATGAAGTTCGAGCAGGAGGTGTAAATATTTCTTTTTCAAAACATGTCTAAATTTATGGCTTGCAGTTATTTCAGACTGTAACTAGTGCTTAACTATGGTTTGCTATTATTTCAGATATCAACCCGTTTTTCAAAGAAAGGAAAGTGTTGCGCTAAACCAATTTTCAAAATATTTTGTGCACTTATCCTAAAACAAAATGAGGAAAGTATGTCGAAGGACTGCTGTTCCTACTCAAATATTTTTCCTTAAAAAATTCTTCAGAAAAATATTTGTTTTAACAAAATAGTGGTAAATGAGTTGCTTTGAAAATCAATCAGATTCAGAGTTTTCGTAAAAATTGAAAACTCAATCAATGACTTCAGCGCTTTTAAACTTTTCAGAAAAATAAGTCATTGATTGAGGGGGAGAATGTTTTCAAATCTATATCATCTAACGAGCTTATCTAATTATCCTATATACTTAAATGTAAAACATGTTAACCTACGTTGAAGGACTAGGTGCCTAGGATATGATTGTTAGGATTAGATGATTAGAATTTGATGAACACAGTATCCCATGCCTTTACATGATCTGATTGATATGTTGGTTAGACTTTTATTAGTCGATTATTGTCTGGGTGATGTCGACCACCATATATCTGTATGTGTGTTCACTAACTTATGCAGGTATATTGGTATATAATAATGCTCCCGATCCGGATCCCACAATATAAGATGATTGGATGCCGAAAGGAAAGGGTAACTATATCTTGGGTTGGCAAATGAAGAAACGGAGCTTAATTTGAGCACTATGGAGAGTTGGCATGAAAAACTGCAACGTAAGAGGTCTCACTGCATCAGCAGATGGTTTTCTTCATCATCAAATGAAGAAACGGAGCTAAATTGGATCTCTATGAAGAGTTGCCACGACAAATGCAACGTCAGAGGTCTCACTGCATCAGCAGACGGTTTTCTTCCAACCTTCAACAACAACAACAAAAGCAGCTCAACCACCTAACGTATCTTTGTGCAGGAATAATTGTGATGTTACCATTTTTAAACAATCTTGAAAATATTGTTTTGAAAATGGAAAAATATTGTTTTTGAAAATAAATCAGACTTAATTTTGGAAATCACCAGACTTCATTTTATCAAAACTTAAGTCACTCAATCGTCGACTACGGTCATCGATTGAGGGGGAGAGTGATTTAAAATAAAATCTTTTCAAACGATATTTCATCTATCAAGTCCGTTTGTACAAAATAAGTGGTGATCTAAAGATTTAATTTTATGTCATGGTATGATTTTATTTGAAACCCAAAGATCTTTCAAAATGAAATTCTTTATGTTCTTGTTTGATTGTGAAATTATTTTATTTTACTAAAAGATCTCTTAAAACTATCATACCTGACACTAACAATCTTTAATGTCTAAAATTGATCCTGATCAATCATTTTTCAAAATTAAATCGAGCCACGTCTTTCCCCAAAATTTTCCAAATGATTTAAATCAATCGGAATCCAAAATCTCAATTGGTTTGAAATTTTTGATCGGGGGAGAGATCGTGATTTAAATCTCAAATCGGTTTTAAAAAGGGTGATTGGTTCTAAAGCACTCCTTCCTTCATGTGCCAAATGATTTTGAAATACATAATGCACATGATTGTGGAGGAGCATTTAACCATAAACCAGAAGAGCTTATTAAATCACTTGGGATCCAAAATCTCAAAGGGTTTGATATTTTTGATCGGGGGAGAATTTGTGATTTAATAATGAAATATGATAAAAGATTATCATTTTGATTCAATTGTGCATACAGCTCTCCCATATGTGCTAAACGCTTTCGAATCTCGAAGCACATATTGAGGGGGATCATTTCAAATGAAAATAAACTTTCAAGGTACAAAAAATTTCTATGTTTCAATATAATGTACCTTGATTGATTTTCTAATGGTTTCTTAATGGCTTTTGTGATCGTGGATATACCTTAAAAGAACTCTTGCCTCGATGTGCTAAACAATTTATAAAATCATATGTACATGTTGAGGGGGAGCATTTCTAAAAGATCAAAAACAATTATGGTACAAAATGCTTTGATTTTATATCACAAGTACCTTGATTGATTTTCCAAATTATTTTTCAATTAGTTTCAAGGAAGAATGAATTGTACCAAAAGACCGACCATTTTACTTTATGCATGGAGTTATAAGGATCGTGAGGTTAGGTATTAGTTCCCACGATCCGCCAGAACCGGAAGGATCTACCCAGGGACAATCCACTAGATAGTGTAGAAGTCCTTAGGTATGATGAAAAAAGGAGAAAAATGAGAAATGGGAAGAGTGCGGATTGAGACAGAGCTAGTACTGGAATAAATCCAACAAGGTTCTAGTAATGAAGTCTCGGTAAGCACTGAAGGGGTTGAAGAATGAAAAAGAATTGAATGTGAAAAAGGGTGAAAAGAAATAGCCCTCCAATTATTCAACCTTAGGGCAGAAACCGGGTTCAATACATATGCTACTGGTGGTTACCAAGGTTACGCCGGTATTGAAGACAAGACGTCATGGACCCAGTGACTCACTGCACTAAACTTCCCAAGCTACTCAAGTTCCTCTTAAAAGGGCTTGTTTCATTATCATGGGGAACCTACATAATCTATCGACTTTCTCTTAGAGATTGTTGATATTGAAAAAGGAGACCCTCTCCCTAGTCTCCGGCATAGGAACCAAATATGCACAATTGAGTCTAGAGCCAATAGATCATCCACAAAATCTCATTAGGACACTAAATTAATGAAGACTTGCTGTTTCACACAATGTCGAAAGTAAGAATATATTAAGAGTCCTACGCATTATCCTTGTGGTATTGCCAGAACATATGAGTGATATGTAAAAGTATTCACAATGAAGATGGAAATCCTTCTAGAGCCAACATCAAACAAGCTCTTGGTGGGTGACATGTGATATCTTTTCTAAAGATCAAGCTTGTGACAACTGGACAGAAACGATGGGGCGATTCACTCTTGAATCAACCTTGGTCCAGGATTGGAATTGACGGATACTTTTGGAAAAACCGTTCGATGTGCAAACCTTCTTTTCTCTAGCACGTCGAATGTGTACTCATACTTCAAACTCACAAAGTATCTCTGATTAAAAAAAATATTGTTGGAAAAACCGTTCGATGTGCAAATTTCTTCTTTTCTCTAGCACATCGAATGTGTATTCTCTTTCAAATACAAAAGGTATTTTTGATTGAAAATTGATCTTTCTCATAAAACCTTCGTCGTATTGCAAAACTCTTTCTTCTAAGCAATACGCGATTGTTTTCAAATCAATTTTTCATCAATCAGTGAATCTCAATTCGCTGGTTCACTCACTCTATGTTGTCTTCTTTGAGACGTTCCGGTTTGAGAACAGCTAGAACATCTGCGAAACCCTGTCAAGGAGATTCTTCAGAATTATACCTGATCACAGGCAGTACTTGTACTGATCAACGAGGAACCGTGGGCCGTGTACCTCAATTCAACAAAAGTGATCAAAGACACTTTCGTATGATTTATTGCTAACTGTTGTTTGCAGGTACATTTGGACGGTTGCAGTTGATCTGAATTGAGAAGTCAATCCAAAGCCGCATGCTCACAGCATCTACACTTAATTGAAGAAATCATGACTTGGGCATATCTACATAACCTGGCTCTGATATTTTTACACTATGCTTCTGCTACGCTACTACAAATATCATGATCCAGTAAAGCTTCTGCTACTCTGATGAAAAATATCATGATCCCTAAAGTGTGAGCATGTCGGTTTAAAAGTCACAACATAACATGAAGGCAACACAACAAAGGGTGATCCAGAGATTTACTGTGGCTGATGATTTCAATGAAAGATCGAAGATCATCAAAGATGTGGATCAGTTAAAGGCCTCCACTGAAAGTACAAAATCATCGGACTATGATGAGTCACTACTAAAGCACAAAGAATGCTGACATTGAAGGATTGAAGTCTACGAGCTCAAGACTGAAGATAAAATAGAATGCTAGGATTCGAAATGTAAATCATGGGGTGACCTCCCTTAGGGGGAGATTGTTAGGAATTAGAAATTCCATGTGAAGTGTTGGTCACCCCAACTATAGACTAGCACAAGTTAGCTCGTAGACATATCGTTATTTACTGTTTAGTAGATTAGTTATTAGCTTAGTTTAGCTTAGTCTAACACCGTGGAGGAAGGACGGGTCTTTACCCACTGTATGCCTGATCCACAGTCTGAAGGAGGACGTGTAGTATGTAACTATAAATACCCTCTACCTCCCAAGGTAGAGGGTTGGACCTTTCATTCTTAATCTAACCTTCTCTTTGTTTTTCTCTCTCACTTTCTCTCTCTAGAAAGGCTCACATCTTCCACTTTCTCTCTCTAAACTCTAAACTATACTCCTACATATATTATGGTTTGATGTGTTTATGAAATCCAATATGTTACAATTCATTTGATGAATTACCCTTTCTAAACTTAGATCAAGATTTAAAGTTTTGGATAGGGTGGATTTTGTAGTCAGAATTTTTATGGCTAATTCATACTCATGGTTAACATTTCTCAACAGGATAAGAAGGCACTGTAGTTGGGGCATGATGACCTTCTTCACCTGGAAGGATTTGCATCAAATGTCTTTGCAAAAGCTGATAAGCAAGACCGAGCTGGGAGAGCTGATCTGTATGATAATTTTTACGTCTTATAAGACAGTATTTTTAACACTAGTTTTCAAAAGTTCATACACAATATGAATACGCTTTTTCACTTGAAAAGGCTTGAATATGCATATGCGCGGGACCCCTGCTTATGAGAAGCACTTATTTCGTTTATAGCCATATCATAAGAAAACACAAACTGCTGTTAGTTAAAATTATACATTGGAGTGCATTAAATCTTGTATGCTCTTCATATACACCGCAACCGCAACGTGTTTCTAAGACAAACTTTTCTTCTAGTCAATAAATCTTTTGTTTCCATGCCATAGATATTATAAACTAGTTGCAACTCCATGACTTTTAGCTTCCTATTTTGAAATGTTGGAATTTAGTCTTCTGTTTGTACGTATTCTGTTTTACCCTCGGGTAGGAGTGTCATTGTCTACATTGTACCTCCCCCATACCCTTCTCCGGGAGATTGGGTATTGTTGTTGTTCTTATGTATTTTGTCATTGTTGGTTTTACGCAGATAATTGCTTATGGCTTTTATTCAACTTCCAGTAAAGTTGTTTTTTGAGGTGTTATCTGCTTTTAATGTTTTGTTTTCAACAATTGGAATTGTCTGAACACCTGTAACTATAACCTTGAATTGTGTGTACTGATTATTTAGCTCAAGATACTTTTCATAAACTAAACGTCTTGTTTTACAAATATATAGAGCTTGCACTGATCATTAGATTTCAATTTATCATATTCAGGCTCCATCGTAGTAATGTTTGCCAAGTTACTAGACAAGTATTAGGACATTGTAAAAAAAATCATTGTTGTGCATTTTTTTGTAAAGCCGATGTGTCAAACCATAGATGTATCATGCATAACTATAAAATTTTTTATGGTTGTCCAATTTTATATGATATATTAGGACACAATCAATAAAATACTTGGTTCTAAACTTGTTGCAGCAACACAGCGAAGACGTTTTATGCTGCAAGCATATTCTTTGAAATCCTATACCAGTTCGGTAAATTTCAGCTTGATGTGAGTCCATAATCTTTTACTTCTTTTGTCTTTCTTGCCATTTGCAATTTTAGTTTCTTTCTTATGTTTAGTAATCAAGAAGAAAAGAAACAAATAAATGTTGATAATTGTAATTTTTATGTTGAATACAGCTTCAGGAGAAACAGAAGTATGCAGTTTGGAAAGCAGCAGATATAAGAAAAGCTATAAAATAAGGAAGAAACTGTACCAGGCCCCCCTGGCGGTGGCGGTGATACAGATCTAATAGATTCACCCAGCAGTGCATATGTACGATCCTGTTACATACAGTTCGACTTTTTGTTGTCTTTCACAGGCAATTTAATTACTTTGCTATATGAGGCGGGTAAGATAGGTGGGTTAGTTGCGGGTCAGAACGGCTCATTAATAGCATAGATCTAAACGGGCCAAGTGGAACTGAGTTGGATCGACCCTCAAAGCGCTTTTCTATTTATTCTTTTCAAATTACGATCACAAAGTCACTATTATTTTAATAATAAACTAAATCTTTGAATAAAAACTCATTGAGAGGTTATATTCGAGTCTTTTAGGATAAAACACAATGCATGTCGATTTACAGCTGAATGGTCATTGCTCATTTGTTTTTGAAGCTCTAATAACTTACCAACAAACTGAGCGTCTTGTTTGTATCTTGGCAGGATCTGGAACGAAGCAAGAGTGAACCAACCACCAGACACACCCCAGAATCCCGCCCTTCCTTCCTATCATATGATAGAAGTGATTCCCAACGGTTTACAGATAGTCTTCCATCACCACCACGGGATGCCCCACCTCCACCATCGTCCAATATGTCGCCGCCACCTTCAAACAACCAACCACCGCCCTCAAATTTCCCTCCACCATCGTCAACTATCCCGCCACCACCACCACCTTCATACCATTCTAATGATTATCCATCCAATAACTCTGATGACTATCCATCTAATAATTATCAACAATATCCTTCAGATAATCAAACTTATCACCATCCATCATCTTACCCACAAGAACCTCAAAATCTTTTTCCCCAAAATTACACTTCTCAAGATGCATTACACAATTACCCTAATTTCCAATCTTACCCTAGTTTTTCTGAAACTAGCCTTCCAGCAGTGCCACCACCACCAACTCATTACCCTTCGTCTTATTATCAAGGTTCTGAACAACCCTACTCCCTTTCTTCTACTAGACCAACAGATTATCCATCTACGAGTCAGTACAAGCCAAGTGCAGGCAATGGGTCGGTTCCAGCTCCGGTCCCAGAATCTGCACCAGTTGCTTCATAGTCGTATCAGTATGACAGTAATTACCAACCCATCCCTGATAAGATTGCAGAGGTATACAAGGCAGCAAGGTTTGATGTTGGAGCATTGGCGTTTGATGATGTCTTCGTTGTTGTAGATTATCTCAAGAAATCTCTCGAACTGCTTACTAATCCATCTGCAAGTGTTTGAATTGATTGTGATTCTTGGACATACTGAATCATTCAAAACTTGCATATCATTTTGTTAATATGGTTTCTTATGTTTTGGCAAAGGTTGCTGGACTTTTTTTTGAATGTTTATGTATGCTGACTTATTCGAGTGAAATGATATCTAAAATTTTATAGAACGTTTATGTATAGTTGAGATTGATGATACTATTTGAGTTTATTCTGTTGTCCCTTGTATAGAGGTTGACGCTCAGGTGTCGATATTTGAGGTGAATAATGAACAGTAACCAAATCGTGACAATGATTGCATCAATTTATTACTATAAAGACTTTATTTGGTGTTATTTGTGCAGGCCTGGGCGAGTAACCAAATCATTAATTCAACCAAAAGTTGTAGGGCTTGAGTCAAAAATTTTGGTGAACCATACGTGTTTGGTTACTCAAACTTGGACAGTAAGGTTAGTTGTTACTGTTCAAGTATTTAAGATTCCAAATTCTTCTCATCTCTTAAAGTTAGTCACGATCCACAAATGAACTAAATTATAAATCTCTAGTTTTCTTTATAAAATGTTACATCTGAATCGACTAAATTTATTTCAATTCTGGCGACACTCTCGATGTATTTATTTGATTCGGTGAGATAAAAAGTGTTAATACAAATAAGCCGTAAAAACGTTTATTTATATTTTACGATCTTCTAATGTTTTGTCGATAACAAACATAAAATCATTTTAACGAAACATATAGAGTACGTAAATAGTTTGAGTTAATAGTTTTCTAACACATTTACGTTTTCACATAAAACACTAAAACAAGCATAAGTGTTTTTATGATTTAGATATATATGTCCAACAACTAATGTTTACATATTGGGTTAGCACATACTTAAACCAAGTATACTAAAATGGGTCAAAACATGTAAATACTAAAAATGGGTAAAAACATGTTAATACTAAAATGAGTAAAAACTAGCAAATGGTATTGACCCATAACCCATGGTTTTATATACACCACTTAACCAAGTTCATTGTATCTATATAGAAAACCATAGGATCAACCCATAACCCATAACCAAAAATACCCATGGGCAAAGAGGAGCGTTCCACGGATCCCTGGCTTTGTGCTAGCCGGATCCCAAGTGGAAGGGATCCGTGGGATCCGGGGAACAGTAGAGAATTTTCTCTATAAATAGAGAGCCATTTCTTCCTTTCTATGCATCACTTTACACACATACTTCCCCAAAGTATTCTAACCATCTAACCTCAGATCTAAGTGATCTATGTAGTTTGTCTTTTGTTTTTGTGTGATCTTCTAGGTTCCTCTTAAAGGAGAGATCACCACTTCTTGAAGACGTGCAAGCTCAAGTCCATGAGTTTCCATGCTTCGTCATCTTCAAGACAACTAAGGTTCTCTTGTTGATAGTTCTTCCTCTCTCCATAGATGTTGGGTTGAAGGCATTAGTGAAGAATTCCGAAAGTGTCAAGATGAAAGCATTAGTGAAAGATGTTCATCATCCGTGTCAAAGCATTAGTGAAGAATGCTAAAGGTGTCAAGACGAAGGCATTAGTGAAGGGTGCCAAGCGTTGTGTCAAAGTCATTAGTGAAGGATGCCGAAGAATCAAATCAAGTCGCATTTGGGAAGAATTCCTAGGTCATATAATCGATGAGGTGCATCGTTATACATATAAGTATTTGTTTTTTGTTTCCAAGGATGGTGATATCCTTGATGAAGGTGTAACAAGGAATTGATCTCCTTGATATTAGGTGTTGTGTCGTGAAGGGTAGTAGTTCCTCCATAATAATGGAACTAGGTGCTTAGCCTAGTACCTAATAAAGGGTAGGCGATGTTGTGATAGGATTAGTTCTCCTAAGGTGTGAAAGAACTCGGTGGTTAGCCTAGCACCGTATAAAGGGTAGGCGACGTTGTGTTAGGTGTGGTTCGCCTTGGTGTGAAAGAACTCGGTATTTAGCTTTGTACCGGAAAAAGGTTAAGCGACGTTGTGAAGGCTTCTCCGCCACAAGGAGTTGGTGTAGTGCTTACGAACTCTCGAGTAGGTGACTCGGGGAGTGGAGTAGGGCAAGGAAGATGTCCTTGTAGACGAACCACTATAAATAACTTGTGGCGTGGTGATGTGCTTCTTACTCTTTATATTTCATTACACGTTTATATATCTATCTATCAACGTCCAACATAAACAATCAAATAGATTGACATAAGTTAATTTAAATATTTAAAAGGAAGTTTTAAATTGGTAAAACTATTCAACCCCCCCCTTCTA
The DNA here is from genome assembly GCA_910596185.1 of Chrysanthemum makinoi. NCBI lineage: Eukaryota > Viridiplantae > Streptophyta > Magnoliopsida > Asterales > Asteraceae > Chrysanthemum > Chrysanthemum makinoi. Next base: position 115,785,588 of record OU343221.1, read on the forward strand.
GTTTTCCACAATTGGCATCAGAGCTTCGTTACCAAGTTTCTTAGAGTATGTGGTACTTTAAAAACTTGATACGATCCATGTATGTTTGAAAACTACAAAGAAGGATTACTTTTGTCATATTTTAAAAATCATTATATTGTTTATTGTTGGACAATGATAGAATGCTCTAACATTTTTTTTCTTAAGCATTATCCATACTTGGATTTGGAGTTACCAAGAAGAGCATAAAGAATTTATCTAAATATTTCCTTTCGCAAAAAGAATGTTTAGTATTCTTACAACATAAATCTGGAATTTCCAAGAAGATCACAAAACATCTAAATACTTCTTTTCTTAAAAAGAATATTTAGCCAATGTATGATTACTAATCACTTGCTTTTAATTTTATTATTAAAATCTTAGTTGCATGATTTATTAGTAATTGCTTTAGTAGTTATCTATATTAAAGTCATCATCAAGAATAGTATTCTTCGACTTATTTGTAGAGACTACACTACGAATTCGTAATAATAACATTTTGGTTATTTGATAACCATTATCATTATTCATCACAAAGGATTTATTGACACTCCATCTACGTCAATAAAAATCTATGTGAAACTTCTTACATTATGATAAAATGGGATTTTATTATAATATTTGAAAAATAGTTCCCAAAGAATTATGACCAATTCTTTAAAAGGAAACTACGTCAAATCAGATTAGCTTAACATCGTCAAAACATCAACCACAAGTTTTAGAACCTAAAACATCAAAACCCTAGGCGCTTTAGGACTTCCAAACCAAAGGTATCAAAGAATGCTTGAGCTGATTTTTGCTGTTATGCCGGATCCCTGGACTTACACTATCCGGATCCCAAATGAGAGGGATCCGTGGGATCCGCGCAACTGAAGACAGCTTAAATGAAAGAATGATCACTGTGGATGTTCCACAAACTACTTTCCCCTTAGAGACTCACGAACAAAAACCTTACTACTGTTCACAGGAGCAACTTGATCATCTCTCTCAAGCATAACAATCACTTGTGTAAGTATAATCTTCACTACATTGTTGATTTCATTCTTTGATTACTAGGATTACAAGTTCTTCATTTTAGAGGTTGGGTTCAAATGGGTTTGTCATAATTTGTTACCACATTGTTTTCTAAGATAACCCAAATCAAAGAAACAACATTGTTAATACAAATTAAACTCATTTCTTGAATTCAATAAAAATGAATTGAGCAAAATTGTGATCAAACCCTCTAGATTACTATTCACAATTAACACCATATTGTGGTTGTATTGTCTAGGAACAATCATGCCAAGCAACAAGCAACAAGATTACCAAGACACCGCTCACTACATACCCATGTACCATAGGAAAGATGGTTTAAGTCCGGACGATAGGAAAGCCTTTAAGTTGCTTGAAAGGAGACTCTTTCATGAAGGCAGAGTTGTTGATCCATCATTTCTTGCAAATAACGACATGAGGGAAGTATTTGGAACTATTGGCTTTGATTGTTTATTGGATATAAATGAGGAAATTTGCCCGGTCTTTGTGCTTAAATTCTACAAGACAATGGGTATAATTAGAAATGATGATGGGTCCATTTCAATTGAATTCACCATCAATGAGCGAGAGTTTAGTCTTTCACTTGAGGAGTTTGGAAGAATAATAGGAGTGCCACATGATGGTGTTTGCATGTACTCTAATGAGTGGTCGTTGCAGGAGATACACTCTATGGTTGATCATCACGACATTTATCACGCAACAATCCCGGAAGAAACCACGGTAAGGGATACCGTGTTTATGCCAAGAGCATCCCCATCAAGAGTTACTAGGAAGTCGAAAGTGATCTATAGAGATCCTTTCCAAATGGAGCTCTCGGAGATGTATGCGTTATATAGAAAATGGGAAGATGTGATAAGGGAGAATGTGGTGTGTCTAGTAGGAAACAAGGATCACCCCAATGCATGTCTAAGCTTCATGATCTATTGTCTTGTGACCGAAACTCGTTTCAACATTGCCTACTACATGGTCAAGAGAATGGCAAGTGTAAGAAGCATGGACAAGATGGTGCTTTCGTATGCAATGCTTCTAACCCGTCTTGCCAAATTCATCTTTGCATTAGACCCTTCCCCACAATCCTTGGATCATAGCTTTTGCAATAGGGTTATGGTACCATTAACCGAGGGAAGAACAACACGGTTTATGGTGGAAGGCAAGAGGCCACACTCACCTACGGATTCCTCGGACGAAAGGGAAAGGCAAGGAAAAGGTGGAGATGAAGGGAGTAGTAGCAACCCACTTGAAAATATCGATCTTGACCCCTTTGACTACATTAACCAATTGCCAAACAACCCTAATGAATCACCCGAATGGCAACAAACTAAGGGAATCTTCAAATGCTTCGCCAATTTCTTAAGGAAGAAGAAGTGAAGATAGTTTGATAAAGAGTGGAGGACGGGTGAAGAAGTGAAGAAGGAAAAGAAAGGAAAAGTCTTAGGACTCAAGTGCATGATGAACAATTTCAAACAATGGTTTGTAAACTTTTTAATTATGTTTGTAGTTTGTAGGTATTGCCATATCTTGGCACTTAAACAATCCTAACGTAGGTACTTGGAAAATGAGATTTTACGACCCCTTGAGTGGTCGTCGTCACTCATTCTAGGAATTTTAGCTCTTCCTACCTTGGTATACATTATATTAGTTGTGCTATTGTATTTAGTCCCCGTAGAAACAACTAGGAAATGCGTTTGATATAAAGTGCAAAGATGCACATTTCCTGAAAGCTCTCTGATCTGCAGTGGGCGGATCCCAGCTTTTGAACTAGCCGGATCCCTCCCATGAGGGAACCGCGGGATCCGTAGCATCTGATATGAAATATAGATTTAGCTACACCAAAACAGCCTATTAGATCACCTCTAACAAGTCAAACATAAGATACTAGAGCCAACTAAGTCTTTCTCAAATAATGGAAAATCTCACTCTCATCCATGATTTATCTAAGATACATTTTTGAAGTATTTTTGATTTATCAACTAGTCAAAACTCACCATAATTCCGCTCCAACACTCACACATTATCTATCACGCTGGATAGCACTTAGTTAGGTATATCTTTCAATTTTAGCAAATTGATCTCAATCATCCTTTAATCAAAATTAGGGTCAAAAATTAGTTTTTCATTTCTTCTTATTTTTAAGGATTTTAGTAAATTCATATTAGGACATCATCTGACTTCTAGGACTTGTTATCACCATTTCTCCACATCAAATTAAATGGAATCATTGTCAAACATATAGTTAGACTACCCAAGGTCAAATTCTCTTGGACAAAACCATCATTAAGCACCATTACTTGTTATGGTTAAGGATTTGAGATATCCAACAGCTAAAGTGTTAGGAATTAGAAATTCCAGGTATTAAAGAGTCGGTCACCTCAAGTATATGTAATCGTTAGAAAGCTCGTAGTCGTAGTTATTTTAAGTTAAGTAGTATTTAGTTAAGTAACACCGTGGAGGACGGACGGGTCTTTACCCACTGTAGGCCTGATCCACAGCCCGATGTGTGGCGTTTTATGTAAGACTATAAGTACTCTCTACCTCCCAAGGTAGAGAGTTGGAGCTCATAATAATATCTTTCACTTTCTCTCACTAAGTTCCCTAAACCTCTAACTTTCTCTCTCTAGAATTCCATCTATATGCTACCTTGTGTTAATGTTATGATGTGTATGTGAAAAGTTATATCTTACAATTGGTATCAAGAGCCATGGTTAGATCATATCGTGCACATCTTTGGATTTATAGTGATTTTTAGGTGGTTTTGAGTTTGAAAAAGTTTAGTGGTTTTTGCATCATTTGGTTGATTTCTTGTGTTAAAGTTTGAATTTTGTTGGTACTTTTATGTTTAGAATCATCAAAAGTGTTTAGGTTTTCATTTGGTAAGCTTGAATCATCTTGGTTGGGTTGTTTTTGGATTGAAAAGTGAGGTTTATATGGTTTTTTCAAGCTAGCGACTTAGTTCACGGAATATTTTCTTGGTAGCGACTTGCTTCACATTTTTGTAGCGACTTACAGTGTTGGAGCTAGCGAGTTAGATCTAGCGAGTTAAAGTACAAGTAGTGGATTCTCCACTACGGGTAGCGACTTGTGGTAGCGACTTGGTCAGTAGCGAGTTGCTCTTTAGCGACTTGTGTCTCTAGCGACTTGTGTAGCGAATTGCTGCCAAAATTTTGCTAGCGACTTGAGCCTTAGCGAGTTACTACTTAGCGACTTGCATTTGTCTGGCGACTTGGGACTCTAGCGACTTAGTGGTGTAGCGAATTAAGTGTTAGCGACTTGGACCTTAGCGAGTTGCTCTTTAGCGACTTGACTGTGTAGCGACTTGGTGCTTTAGCGACTTGTGTCCAGCAACTTGGGTCCTAGCGACTTGGTCTTAGCGGCTTGGTTCAAGAATTCTTAGCGACTTGTTGACTTTTCCCGACAAAACTTCAAACGGCTATAACTTTTGATCCGTAACTCCGTTTTCAGCGTTCTACCCATCAAAACGACCGTGAGAACGAGGAGAATGTCACGCCGAATAAAGTTCATTCGGGTCAACCTTCGAGGGCTAAATCCTCTCTGAACAGAAGTTATTGAGGTTTTTATGTTTTTAGACCTAAAATTCTCGGGAAAATCGTGCAACAACCAACCCAAATCACAACCAAACAACATCTCTGCTTATCCCACAAACAATCATAAGTCCTAACACACAATTGTCTATCATTGTGTCGATCCATCAGTCATCTTAACACATTCCAATGGTCATTGCTTAACGGTTTGGTCTTGATTTTAGTAAAATCCCGCGAAAGATTCTATTTCTCGGTTTAAATCATAGACTTGTAAAATCCCGTGCATTCCACCACATCATGTCTTACTCTACTTACTCTACTGACCCAGTGATTTCAGAAGTGCTTAAATTGTATGATACTGTGGACAATAATGTTAATGATTGCTACACTGAACGATTAAAGATGTTTGAATTAAACAATGAGGATGTGAAATCTTCATGTTCTGAGTACAATGAGAATGAATTGCACCTGCTACAGAATGCCATGCAAATGGAATGCAGCATTGAGCCCTATCAGCTACTTCATCTGCACCTCATACAGCTGTTATCCATAGCTGGGGATCGAACATGTAGTGCTCTTTTCCGCCAGGACTTACCTACATTGACAAGAAGCTTGCTGTTGAACTTAGAACACTTAAAGCTGCAACTTACCAATAAAGAGGTTCAAAAGGATGGTTCCAGTGCAGCTCTTCAAGTAATCTACAAACAATTTCAGCCATTCATCAGTGGGGAATATTCAGCAGATTACGATCAACACTTGACTGGAATTTCCTTCAAAAACATACTGGAATGGAAATTCAGGAATTCATTGAGACATTTATCCAACTCATGGATAATGTAAAAAGTACATTGAAGAATCTGCTCAAAAGAATGAAGACGTGAATGAGTGTCAGGTGCAGTTGAAAGATTGTTGTGATAAGTTGGGTAATGTATATGTTGAAGAATCGGGTGTTGCTGAATGCAGAATGTCAGTGACAACAAAAAATGATGAGTCGGATAATGGAAAAATGGAATCTTCGTGCTCAAATTCACAAGAGAGAGAGGTGCACCAGACACAACCTGTGCAAGTTAATGCAAAGGAACGCTCCATGGAAGCTTCGGATGCACCCAAGATAGAGATGCACCCGTCACAGCCTGTGCATGTCAATGCTCAGGTAAGTTGCATGGATGTTTCTGCTGTACCTAGTTGTGCATCTTCTACTCAAAATGATGATTATGAACTGCATGAGTACGCTGCATTTGTGCCTGATGATTCCCTTACCACTGAGCTTAACATATATAAGGATCAGGTTGCTATTTATGAACAGCGTGCTAAGTTTGAGTTGACCACCCGTGAGCAGGAAATGGATGTCCAAATACGTACAACTATTAGAAAAAGTAGGTTTAGAGAAGCTTTCTAAAACTGCTAAGCAAAAACACGAACTTCAAGAAAATGTTAAAATGCTTAAGCAAGAATTCAAGGCTAAGGAATCAAAACTTTTGAATGATTTTTCCAATCTAAAAACTTTGAAAAACAAGCTTGAAAATAAGTTGTACGTACAAGGGAATACCATTCAGACTGCTCACATGATCACTAAGCATAGAGTCTTAAGCGATAAGCATAGCATTCCCCTTGTTGAGGAACCTAATCCAGAGGTAATTAAAAAGGCTAGAAATGCTCATAAGGTACTGTATGATGGTAATGAGATCCTTAAGCCTAGACAGAAACCTAGTTGCGCTGAGTGCACTGAGGAAGATAAGAAATCAGATGAAGTCACTAGGAGAAAATGAATAATAAGCTAGAAGATCCTGAGTGTAAAAAGAACAAGATAACGATAAAACCCCATGATTACACTAAGGAAAATTGGATATCCTTAAACATGTTTAAGCCTCAGACTCTATTGACCCCTGAACAAGTGTTCTGGAAAAAGGATATGGACTTGCAAAAAGCTGAAAATCTTGTTGAAAAGAATCCCCCTTGTAGGAAATTCCCTAAAGCGATTGTGTATCCTCCAAATACACCAATGCATTTAGTTCCTAGAACTATTGCCACTAAGAGCAAGACCTTAATCAGTCAATATGTTATACTTCAACTATTTACTGATTTTGAGAAAACTTGTAAGAAAAGGATCACACCACTGGGATAACTGAAGGGGAAAGGGGTTTTGAGCAAATGAAAGAATGTTATTTAACTGAGGTCATGCCTTTCTTTAAACAACTAAAAGATCATTTTGAGAGTCTTAAAAAGGGGATAAAATCAGATATTAAAGAAATGGAAAAGGAATTTGATGCAATGGTAGTTGAAGTGAGTGATTATGAGCGTGCACTAAAATATAATGAGATTGAGAGGAAGAACTTGCATACCTTAAATGAGACTCTTATTACTGAATGTGTTGCTCAAGATATCTTTTTCACTTCTTCAAATTGCTCTATTAATGCTTCCAAATTTCATGAACTATCTGTGGCCCTGAAAGTCTCCCATGATCGTGTCATTGAGCTTGAAAAAACTAATTCTAAACTAAACGAGAAAATTGAACTGGATGATCACGACAATTTGGTTAAACATTTTTCTAAACTAGAAGTTGAGCATTTTAATTTACAACTCAAATATCAACATCTCAAAGAAAATGTCAAAACTTCAAATATCAAGACATCTTCAGATGCTCCAGAGTTTGATGCAGTTTTCAAATTAACAAACGTGATGAACAGATTCAAGCTCAGTGCAACACGATCGGAAAGTTGAAAGCCCAAATCTCTCAATTAAAGGGTCAAACGAACAATATGACAGGCTCCCAAATGCCTCCTCCTTTAGATTCTCAGAATTCTCAAACGTTTCATCTTCAAAACCTAGTAAATGCTTTACAAAAGGAAAACAAAAGTTTTCTAGAAGAAAATGAAAAGGTTAAACGACATTTTAAAGAGTTATATGATTCAATAAACGTCACCCGTGACCAAAACAACGAAAAATAACGTCTTTACAAAAGGAAATTGAGAATCTGAGAAGTCAGGGAAATGGGAAACTGCCACTTGTTTTCAATAAGAATGTTGTCTCAAAATCACCCTTAGATTGCAAATACACTGTGACAGTTAAATATATTCCTCCTCATCTTAGGAATAATGAACATGCTTTTCATGACTACTGTGCTCACCTTAAGGATAGTCTAGAATGTCTCCGTGAGATTGTCGAAGAGGATTTCATTAACAAACCTCTTGATAGTGAAATTAGGTTTGCTTGCCTCCAGGCCAAACGATCTCAAGAGCTGCTTGAATGTGTAATTGCAACATGTCCAAAACCCTTAGGTGAAAAAGGCAAAGCTGTGAAGCCTTGTTCTATGCCTAGTGCCAAACAGGAAATCCGTTCTATGCCTAAAGCCAAGCATGTGACCCTTGATATGTCTTGTTCCATATCTAAATTCAAGCAAGAAACCTGTGATGTGCCTCCTAGAATTTCAGATCCCAGCACTTCTAGACCAGGAATGAAGAAAGTAGTGAAGCCATGTAATGTTCCCATCGTTACTTCTACAGATGTTAAGATTGACACTAAAGTTAGCGGGTCAAAACCTAGAAGCTATGCAAAGAAGGATAGGATTACGCAAACTAAAAGTGTTCATGATAAGGAAGTGAAAGAACACCATAGGGACAAGAAGTTTGATTTGAACAAAAAGAATCGTGTTAGTTCTAGTATTAGCTCTAAGCTTACTAAAATTAATTCGAGGCCTTATGTTGTCTGCAAAACATGCAAAAAATGTTTAATTTCTGGTAATCATGATAAATGTGATGTGTTATTTCTGAGGTCTAAGATTCATAACCCAGTTAAGAAAGTTTGGAGAGCGAAACAGATTAAGCAATCCTGGAAACCTACAGGGAAGGTTTTTACCAATGTAGGATTTCAGTGGAAGCCAACAGGTCGAATTTTCACGAATGGCAAACCTTGCCCCTTAACTAGATCCACTATGCCTAGAGTAGTGCCTGTTAAGGTTTGGAAGCCAACTGGTAGAACAATCCCATTAAGCACAAAATGTCCCTCTACTAAGTCTGATGCTTCTACTAGTTTAGCTCCTAGTGACAATGACATTGCACCTAGGGTTTCTGCTGATTCAAAGATTGTTTGTGCTAACCAAAAGGACCCCATGAGCACGTGGGGATCCAATGTTTCCAATTCTCTGTCTTCGTCTGTTGTCCAAAGCAGGTCGTACAAATCGTCCCTTGGTATTTGGATTCGGGCGGCTCTAAACATATGACTGGGCTCTAAACAATGACGTCTGTTCACTTCAGTTCAGGCCTCGTACTTCATCATTATGGCGTCTGCAGATAACACTTCAGGCCCCGTTCCTCAAAGAAAAGAAAAGTGTACGCTTCAGTGCGCTTTATCTTCAGAAGAAGAGAAATCTTCATGTTTATGACCATTCTCATCGACATTCTTCATCAACAAGCTTCATGTTTCTCCCATGCTCATTCAGTCATCAAATGGATCTACATTCATTAATGTATATTCTTATTCACTTGCTAAATCAAAAATGGCAACTTCGGATGCAATTTTTTAGGGGGGATAAGAGTGAATATACTAAATGATGATGGATGTTTGAATAATGGTTATACGACTTAAAGTTTGATGACTCTCACTCACTAAGGATAAATGGGATTTATGAGAAGAGTGAATATACTAAATGATGATGGATGTTTGAATAATGGTTATACGACTTAAAGTTTGATGACTCTCCACCAACGCCTAATGTTTCACTCACTAAGGATAAATGGGATTTATTGTTTGGGATTCATTGGTTCAAGATATGTTTGATGAGTATTTACAACCGCTAGCGAATATTTGATGATCATCAAAGAATATGTGATTCATGAGTTCAAGATATGTTTGATGATCATCAAAGTAGTACAACTCAGACTACTCAAAAAGCCCAATCTCCAGTTATTCCTCAAGGCGTTGATAATGATTATCATAATATTGCAGTTGCACTCATGAATAACGATCCGCTCTTTGGTATTCATTTGCCAAATATTCACGGATTATTGTTCATGAATAATGATCCACTCTTTGGTATTCCTTTGCCAAATCTTCATGGATTATTATTCCTCTCATCGTGCATGCTATAAATCAACCACATGAACTTCAAGGAAAATGTCTACCTCATCCGCTCGAAGTTATTGGTGTATCCTCCATATCAGTCTCTACATGAATACTTTTAGGAAGAATACATTGATGTTGAGGCATCATTTGTTCCGGTTCATTTAGTGGGTGAATGTACATCCGGTTGTATGTTTATTCACATGTTGGGCATTTGACACAAGTTGATTACTTCGAAGTTACTCTTTTATCACTTATTTGAGGTTGAAGTTGTCGTTCACAAAGGCGTGTTCTTATTTGATAACTTGCTCGAGCTTAAGAATTAGAGTTGAAGTCTTGGGTTATCTAGTTACCAGCAGTCGAGGTGGATGGTTGAAGACCTGGTTAACTATCACTATTAGGAGTTACGTTGTTTTACTCAGTGTCACGCGTATATTACGTTGTGGATAATCGCAAGAGGTGTTAATGTCTCATACTTTAATTGAGTATTGAGTACTTAAGAGATTTGCTTGGTGCATAAATTCTCGACACCGTTCTTCCATCTTTAAGTGCAAGCTTAAGACACAAATACGGGGAATTCGACTTCAGTTTCAAGTTTGGTATATTGGGTTTTTCTTAACATGGTCACTTCAAATTGTCTACATATGGGTTGATAAAGATAGTGAGAGAGTTTATGTAGCAGTTGATTCTCACAGGATTCATTTGGGCTATTTTGAGTTCTTCTCACAAGATTTCAAGTTTATGGATATATTATGTTTTGTTGATTCTGAGGTATCAAAACCATTTGGGGGAAGGATATATTATTCCAACTATTTGGGGAAGTGGTCTCTGGAGACCTTTGGTTTATGTTACTTCAGTGTTCAGTTGGAAGAAATGTGAGAAGAATATTTGGAACGTGAGATGATACTGCCTATCGACATCTTATATACGGTTTATGATAAAGTGCTTCCGGTTATATGCACAACATGTTCACTTGATCGAGCTAATTCAGTTATTTCAGAGTTGACATCCACATAGATGATTAGTGACTCAACATGTTACATGGATGTCATCGTCTCTACTCTTGTTGGGTACATGTGTACATTATGTGCTGATTGGTTATATGTTATATAACTGGAATGCACTTGGTAAAATGAAGATGTTGATATATTGTTCCCCTAAATAGACAACTGGTCAATCTCGAAGAGTAAGGTGTACATCGGGGATGCACAGCAGTTTCATGTGATCGGTCGTAATCAGTTAATCCGGATTTGATAACCACTGAGACGATCAATGTTTCAACTTGTTACTTCGGTGTTCTCGTGTTCTTCAGGGTGCTGAGCTTCAATCAATGAGACCGCTTTGTATTCAACTCTACTTCTTAGGGAAATGGTCTTTATTCGATGTTTGTCGGTTTGGGGGGAAGCTACCAAAGATTCAAATTGAGAAGGCTCATGTCCAGACGATTTTCTTAGAAGCCTCGAATGCTTTGGTGGCGAAAGTTTAAGAGATGTTGATTCCTTTCTTCTACAACGTGTTGAACGATATCTTTATCTCGGTACTCATTTCATCATTCTCTTAAACTAATTTATCTCTTGTATATATCTATTCGAAAATCAAAATACAAAATTATAAAACCCTATAAAACCAAATAGAAAAATATAAAACTTTCAAAAATCCATAAAAATCTGAAAAAAAAAAATCGAAAAATCTTCAAAAAAATATTGTCAATTTGTCATGTTTTTCTCAGTTCGATTATATCTACGGTCTTTGTGCTGTCATTCAAAGAATGACACGGGACTTTAGATGTTGTTCGAATTTAAAAAAAAAAAAAAAAAATAAAAAATAAAAAATAAAAAATATATATATATTTGGGAGAAAGAGAAACAATGGTTTATTGTCATTTTCAGGCAATAACCCGGTTTTAAAAGAAAGAACAGAGCCATGTTTTACCATGTTTTCAAATTCCATGCTCTGATTCTATAAACATTTATCTGCTGAAAACTAAATGCTTTGAAAAATAACTCGGTCTCTATTTTTGATAACCATCAGGACTTATTTGTCAAAATCTCTATCTCTCAATCAACAACCTATGTCATTGATTGAGGGGGAGAATGATTTCAATTAAATTAAAAAGTTATTTGGCATTAAATTGTTTTCAAAAGATATACATGCATGTTCTATCAATGGAGTTTAAAGTCTTAAAATCCGATCCTTATCAGTTAAAACGCTTTCATAATCAAGTCACAATTCTCCTTAAAAGCTTTCAAAATCAATTTAAATCAATAAGAGATCACAAATCTCAAATGATTTGATAATTGTGATCGGGGAGAATGTGTGATTTAAATTGGATTTAAACTGATAATTAGGTAAATGGTTTTATAATGATGTACATGCTATCTTGCTCACATGTGACAAACGATTTTAAATTTTCCATGCACATGTTGAGGGGGAGCATCTATCTTAAACCTATGATTTGAAAAGTGATCATTTATCTCAATGTGCTGGTTCCCTCTAGTATGTGTAAAACTCTTTTCAAACCTCGAGGCACATATTGAGGGGGAGCAAATTCATGAAAACCTCATCCTTCCTGGAAATGCTTTATCTACTTGATTTGATCAAGGAAGTGATGTTGATATTTTTTAGAAAATGGTAAACAAAGAAGTTAATTTCTTCCTCTTGCCTCCGTGTGCAAAACAATTTCAAACATTTGATGCACATGTTGAGGGGGAGCACTTATTCTAAAAATATCAAAAACAATTCAGGTACAAAATGTTTTGATAATATATCACAAGTATCTGGATTGATTTTCAAATGGTTTTCAATTGGTTCCAATGGCAGATGAACAATACCAAATAGACCGACCAACTTTACTTTATGTACGATGATATAAGGATGTTAAGGTTAGGTATTGGTTCCCATGATCCGCCAGAACCGGAGGGATCTACCCAGGAACTATCCACTAGTTAGTGTAGAAGTCCTTAGGTATGATGATAAAAGGAGAAAAATGAGATATGGGAAGAGTGCGGACTAAGACTGAGCTAGTACTGGAATAAACCCAACAAGGTTCTAGCTATGAAGTCTCGGTAAGCACTGAAGGGGTTGAAGAATTAAAAAGAATTGAATGAGAAAAGGGTGAAAACAAATAGCCCTCCATCTATTCAACCTTAGGGCAGAAGCCGGGTTCAATTCATATGCTACTGATGGTAACATCGGTATTGAAGACAAGACGTCATGGACCCGGTGACGCACTGCACTTCAACTTTCCAAACCACTCAAGTTCCTCTTAAAAGGACTTGTTTCATTCTCACGGGGAACCGACATTATCTATCGACTTTCTCTTAGAGATTGTTGATATTGAAGAAGGAGACCCTCTCCCTAGTCTCCGGCACAGGATCCAAATATGCACAAATTGAGTCTAGAGCCACGAGATCATCAATAAATCTCATTAGGACACTTTCAATGAAGACTCTCTGTTTCACACAATGTGGAAAGAGAGATTATATTTTGAGTCCTACGCATTATCCTTGTGGTATTGCCAGAACATCTGAGTGATGTGTTTACACATTCACAATGAAGATGGAAAGCCTTCTGAAGCCAACATCAAACAAGCTCCTGGTAGGTGGCATGTGAGATCTATTATATGGATCAACCATGTGACAACTGAACAGAAACAATGGGGCGATTCAATCTCTTGAATCAATCCTGGTTCAGGTTAGGGATTGACGGATACCTTTGAAAACCGGTCTTTGTGCTTAACAAACTTTCTCTTTAGCACATCGACCGTGTACTCATTTTTCAAACCAAAAGGTGTTTTATGATTGATAATTGATTTTCAATAAAACCTTCGTTGTATTGCAAAAACAATTTCTATTGAGCAATACACGATTGTTTTTCAAATCTATTTTCATCAATCAGTGGACTTAAAATTCGCTGATTCACTCACTCCGAGTTGTCTTCTTTGAGACGTTCCGGTTTGAGAACAGCTAGAGCAGCTGCGAAACCCTGTCAAGGAAATTCTTCAGAATTTTACCTGATCACAGGCAGTACATGTACTGATCAACGGGGAACCGTGGGCCGTGTACCTCAATTCAACGAAAGTGATCAAAGACACTTTCGTGCGATTTATTGCTAACTGTTGTATGCAGGTACGCCCGACGTTTGCAGCTGTTCAGAATGATGCGGTCAATCCATAGCCGCATGCTCACTTAACACATTCATCTCAAAAGAAATCATGATTAGTGCATCAATGACTCTGATATTTTCACTCCATGCTTCTGCTACGCTGCTGCCAATATCATGATTCAACAAATGCTTCCGCTACTCTGATGAGAAGATTTCATGATCCAGAATGTGAGCATGTCGGTCCTAAAGTCACAACATCACATAATACCAACACCACAAAGGATGTCACAGAGATTTTTTTGGCTGATAATCTCAAATGATGGCTCAAAATTATTATCACATGGATCAGTAAAAGACCTCCACTTGAAGTAACCAAACATGCAATGTGAAGAATCAATGACTACGAGCTTAGGAACAAAGGACTACATCAAGAATGCAAGAACAATTGTTAATGTCATATCTGTTTGTATTCAATGTAATTTTAGTGCATGATTGAGGTGACCTCCCTTAGGGGGAGATTGTTAGGAATTAGAAATTCCAGGTATTAAAGAGTCGGTCACCTCAAGTATATGTAATCGTTAGAAAGCTCGTAGTCGTAGTTATTTTAAGTTAAGTAGTATTTAGTTAAGTAACACCGTGGAGGACGGACGGGTCTTTACCCACTGTATGCCTGATCCACAGCCCGATGTGTGGCGTTTTATGTAAGACTATAAATACTCTCTACCTCCCAAGGTAGAGAGTTGGAGCTCATAATAATATCTTTCACTTTCTCTCACTAAGTTCCCTAAACCTCTAACTTTCTCTCTCTAGAATTCCATCTATATGCTACCTTGTGTTAATGTTATGATGTGTATGTGAAAAGTTATATCTTACAATTAATGATTTCAATTAAATTAAAAAGTTATTTGGCATTAAATTGTTTTCAAAAGATATACATGCATGTTCTATCAATGGAGTTTAAAGTCTTAAAATCCGATCCTTATCAGTTAAAACGTTTTCATAATCAAGTCACAATTCTCCTTAAAAGCTTTCAAAATCAATTTAAATCAATAAGAGATCACAAACCTCAAATGATTTGATAATTGTGATCGGGGGAGAATGTGTGATTTAAACTGGATTTAAACTGATAAATAGGTAAATGGTTTTATAATGATGTACATGCTATCCTGCTCACATGTGACAAACGATTTTAAATTTTCCATGCACATGTTGAGGGGGAACATCTATCTTAAACCTATGATTTGAAAAGTGATCATTTATCTCAATGTGCTGGTTCCCTCTAGTATGTGTAAAACTCTTTTCAAACCTCGAGGCACATATTGAGGGGGAGCAAATTCATGGAAACCTCATCCTTCCTGGAAATGCTTTATCTACTTGATTTGATCAAGGAAGTGATGGTGATATTTTTTAGAAAATGGTAAACAAAGAAGTTAATTTCTTCCTCTTGCCTCCGTGTGCAAAACAATTTCAAACATTTGATGCACATGTTGAGGGGAGCACTTATTCTAAAAATATCAAAAACAATTCAGGTACAAAATGTTTTGATAATATATCACAAGTATCTGGATTGATTTTCAAATGGTTTTCAATTGGTTCCAATGGCAGATGAACAATACCAAATAGACCGACCAACTTTACTTTATGTACGATGATATAAGGATGTTAAGGTTAGGTATTGGTTCCCATGATCCGCCAGAACCGGAGGGATCTACCCAGGGACAATCCACTAGTTAGTGTAGAAGTCCTTAGGTATGATGATAAAAGGAGAAAAATGAGATATGGGAAGAGTGCGGACTAAGACTGAGCTAGTACTGGAATAAACCCAACAAGGTTCTAGCTATGAAGTCTCGGTAAGCACTGAAGGGGTTGAAGAATTAAAAAGAATTGAATGAGAAAAGGGTGAAAACAAATAGCCCTCCATCTATTCAACCTTAGGGCAGAAGCCGGGTTCAATTCATATGCTACTGATGGTAACATCGGTATTGAAGACAAGACGTCATGGACCCAGTGACGCACTGCACTTCAACTTTCCAAACCACTCAAGTTCCTCTTAAAAGGACTTGTTTCATTCTCACGGGGAACCGACATTATCTATCGACTTTCTCTTAGAGATTGTTGATATTGAAGAAGGAGACCCTCTCCCTAGTCTCCGGCACAGAATCCAAATATGCACAAATTGAGTCTAGAGCCACGAGATCATCAATAAATCTCATTAGGACACTTTCAACGAAGACTCTCTGTTTCACACAATGTGGAAAGAGAGATTATATTTTGAGTCCTACGCATTATCCTTGTGGTATTGCCAGAACATCTGAGTGATGTGTTTACACATTCACAATGAAGATGGAAAGCCTTCTGGAGCCAACATCAAACAAGCTCCTGGTAGGTGGCATGTGAGATCTATTATATGGATCAACCATGTGACAACTGAACAGAAACAAAGGGGCGATTCAATCTCATGAATCAATCCTGGTTCAGGTTAGGGATTGACGGATACCTTTAAAAACCGGTCTTTGTGCTTTAAAAACTCTTTTCATTAGCATGTCGACTGTGTACTAATTTTTCAAATCAAAAGGTGTTTTATGATTGATAATTGATTTTCATTAAAACCTTCGTTATATTGCAAAAACAATTTCTATTGAGCAATACACGATTGTTTTTCAAATTTCTTTTAATCAATCAGTGGACGTAAATTCGCTGGTTCACTCACTCCGTGTTGTCTTCTTTGAGACGTTCCGGTTTGAGAACGCTAGAGCAGCTGCGAAACCCTGTCAAGGAAATTCTTCAGAATTATACCTGATCACAGGCAGTACTTGTACAGATCAACGGGGAACCGTGGGCCGTGTACCTCAATTCATCGAAAGTGATCAAAGATACTTTCGTGCGCTTTATTGCTAACTGTCTTATGCAGGTACACCCCGACGTTTGCAGCTGATCAGAATGAAGCGGTCAATCCATAGCCGGCATGCTCACCTAACACATTCATCTCAAAAGAAATCATGATTAGTGCATCAATGACTCTGATATTTTTACTCCATGCTTCTACTACGCTGCTGCCAATATCATGAATCAACAAATGCTTCCGCTACTCTGATGAGAATATATCATGATCCAGAATGTGAGCATGTCGGTCCGAATGTCACAACATCACATAATACCAACACCACAATGGATGTATCAGAGATTTTCTACTAGCTGATGATCTCAAAAGCTGGCTCAAAATTATTATCACGTGGATCAGTAATAGACCTCCACTTGAAGTAACCAAACATGCAATGTGAAGAATCAATGACTACGAGCTTAGGAACAAAGGACTACATCAAGAATGCAAGAACAATTGTTAATGACATATCTGTTTGTATTCAATGTAATTTTAGTGCATGATTGAGGTGACCTCCCTTAGGGGGAGATTGTTAGGAACTAGAAATTCCAGGTATTAAAGAGTCGGTCACCTCAAGTATATGTAATCGTTAGAAAGCTCGTAGTCGTAGTAATATTTAGTTAAGTAGTATTTAGTTAAGTAACACCGTGGAGGACGGACGGGTCTTTACCTACTGTATGCCTGATCCACAGCCCGATGTGTGGCGATTTATGTAAGACTATAAATACTCTCTACCTCCCAAGGTAGAGAGTTGGAGCTCATAATAATATCTTTCACTTTCTCTCACTAAGTTCCCTAAACCTCTAACTTTCTCTCTCTAGAATTCCATCTATATGCTACCTTGTGTTAATGTTATGATGTGTATGTGAAAAGTTATATCTTACATAAAGACTTCAAAATTAAGTCAAACCCTCGAAATCCATTAATAACAATCCTTAAAAAAGCATAATGATTTCACCTAGACCTTGTCTGATAGCCAGATCCCTGGTCTTTAACCAGGCGGATCCCTACTGAGAGGGATCCGCGGGATCCGTATTTGCAGAATGCATAGATCAGCTTCCATATTTGAATTCAAGTCACCTTTTGGTTCTCTAACCACTCTTAGCATACATTAATTATCCTCCTAGAGCTGATCAAAACCCCAAGAGCATGCTTAGTCCTCTAAGTGGCCAAGAATTTAATTTCCTAATTCAAAGTTATCCTTTATAAACCCAACAACCTTAGGATTAAGACACCACTCTCAATCACATCTCAAAAATCAGCAAGAGTTTCTTACTAGCACCATTATCACTATGACTAAGGCTCCTAGTGCTAACTCATCCACTCAAGAACCACCCAAGAAACTTGCTAGAATAATACATGAAGTTTCCTCAACCGAATCATCTCCGGTTAAGTCCACCAATGCTAGGATTTCTCCCACACCAAGGAAACCAATCAAACTAATTTCCAATAAAAGTGTTCCCACTAGGAGTTCATCACCTAATTCTACTATACCAAACATACCCTCCACAACTCAACCAACATCATTAGTACCTAGAGCCACCTCACAATCATTTGAAGATTCTCAACCCACTTCACTTGAAACTCAAAACCATGACAAGGATTGCTATCATTGTAAACATGGTGAAAGATTGAAACATGAACTAGATAGATTGATACATGAACTACAAGCTCAAACTAAAGATGTTTAGGAAAACTCATTTCATCATTTATCGTCATTAAAGCTTTTAATCTAAATTTTGGAATAACTCATTGGCATTAGCTTGGAGCACTTGTTTGGCTAGTTCATTCTCTTAGTTTTTAGAGATTTGGTTGTGTATCTCTTGTTTTATTGAATGAATACTTATATGCTATGATTATTTTGTGTGTTGTGCTTGTTATATTGTACATATATCTCATTTCCTCAAATAGCATTCCTTGACATTTCTTCACTGCTGAAGAAACTGTCAACAGATAGCCGGATCCCTCCCAAATACCTAGACAGATCCCCCCAAGAAGGGAACCGTGGGATCCGTGGTACAGAAGCACAAAATTGTACTAACATGAGTTTATTTGCAGGAAATTATGCTCTATACTCTTGTTTTCTAACCTTTGTTTTGTAGTTATTCAAAATACACATGAAGATATTGACACCATAAAGCTAGGGGGAGCTTTGTGTCAATCAACATTGCAAAATCATTTGCAACTTAATCCAATTTTGGATTACACTTCATGACACCCCATTGCAACATTGTAATATTCAAGGGGGAGCACGTTTTTGTCACTTAGATGAACCATTTGCAACAATTAGTTTATTCTACGTCATATCCTTGACGCCCTTTCAAAGGGATGGACTCGTCGAGGGGGAGTTAAGACGAGTACCATTCCCGTCACTTGCTCTCTTTACATTTTTACATAATCTTTTTTATAAAAATTGTGTCAGTTTCTTTTAACACTTTTTGTTTCGACAAAAAAGGGGAGAAGAAAGTAAAAACTACAAATTCAAACTTTTACAAATTTTAGCTTTTCCTTAAAATAATTTTATGTTTTGTCATCAACAAAAAGGGGGAGATTGTTAATACAAATAAGCCGTAAAAACGTTTATTTATATTTTACGATCTTCTAATGTTTTGTCGATAACAAACGTAAAATCATTTTAACGAAACAAATAGAGTACATAAATAGTTTGAGTTAATAGTTTTCTAAAACATTTACGTTTTCACATAAAACACTAAAACAAGCGTAAGTGTTTTTATGATTTAGATATATATGTACAACAACTAATGTTTACATATTGGGTTAGCACATACTTAAACCAAGTATACTAAAATGGGTCAAAACATGTAAATACTAAAAATGGGTAAAAACATGTTAATACTAAAATGGGTAAAAACTAGCAAATGGTATTGACCCAAAACTCATGGTTTTATATATACCACTTAACCAAGTTCATTGTACCTAGATAGAAAACCATGGATCAACCCATAACCCATGACCCATGAACCATAACCAAAAATACCCATGGGCAAAGAGGAGCGTTCCACGGATCCCTGGCTTTGTGCTAGCCGGATCCCAAGTGGAAGGGATCCGTGGGATCCAGGGAACAGTAGAGAATTTTCTCTATAAATAGAGAGCCATTTCTTCCTTTCTATGCATCACTTTACACACATACTTCCCCAAAGTATTCTAACCCTCTAACCTCAGATCTAAGTGATCTATGTAGTTTGTCTTTTGTTTTTGTGTGATCTTCTAGGTTCCTCTTAAAGGAGAGATCACCACTTCTTGAAGACGTGCAAGCTCAAGTCCATGAGTTGCTATGCTTCGTCATCTTCAAGACAACTAAGGTTCTCTTGTTGATAGTTCTTCCTCTCTCCATAGATGTTGGGTTAAAGGCATTAGTGAAGAATGCCGAAAGTGTCAAGATGAAAGCGTTAGTGAAAGATGTTCATCATCCGTGTCAAAGCATTAGTGAAGAATGCTAAAGGTGTCAAGACGAAGGCATTAGTGAAGGGTGCCAAGCGTTGTGTCAAAGGCATTAGTGAAGGATGCCGAAGAATCAAATCAAGTCGCATTTGGGATGAATGCCTAGGTCGTATAATCGATGAGGTGCATCGTTATACATATAGGTATTTGTTTTTTTGTTTCCAAGGATGGTGATATCCTTGATGAAGGTGTAACAAGGAATTGATCTCCTTGATATTAGGTGTTGTGTCGTGAAGGGTAGTAGTTCCTCCATAATAATGGAACTAGGTGCTTAGCCTAGTACCTAATAAAGGGTAGGCGACGTTGTGATAGGATTAGTTCTCCTAAGGTGTGAAAGAACTCGGTGGTTAGCCTAGCACCGTATAAAGGGTAGGCGACGTTGTGTTAGGTGTGGTTCGCCTTGGTGTGAAAGAACTTGGTATTTAGCTTTGTACCGGAAAAAGGTTAAGCGACGTTGTGAAGGCTTCTCCGCCACAAGGAGTTGGTGTAGTGCTTACGAACTCTCGAGTAGGTGACTCGGGGAGTGGAGTAGGGCAAGGAAGGTGTCCTTGTATCCGAACCACTATAAATAACTTGTTTCGTGGTGATGTGCTTCTTACTCTTTATATTTCATTACACGTTTATATATCTATCTATCAACTTCCAATATAAACAATCAAATAGATTGACATAAGTCGATCTAAATATTTAAAAGGAAGTTTTAAATTGGTAAAACTATTCAACCCCCCCTTCTAGTTTTCCACAAAAAGGTTTAGTGAGTGATCTTTATTCTGATACCATCAAATTTGGAGAATGCGTCGTATCCACATAGCGAACATTGATTATATTTTACCATTTTGACAGCTAAAGTTTTCATCATACAAAATATCATTTTGGACTGATTTAGAGAGCATGTAACAGTTCCCTTTTTAACAAATTAATAAACAAACAAACACAACCTCAAAGATTTAATGCATGTTAAAAATGGAGATGTTGTAAAAGCTTTAGATTGCATATAGATTCGACCATAGTATACCTGTTGTTAACATCAACAGTTCTAAACATGTACTTCGATACCTGTACAACTCCCCAAAACCTATATGTTCCTTTAGAAAGGCACTACTCAAATTTCATATCTAGGATAAGCTCCTCAGGATCCAACCTGCAGTTCAATCGAGCAGGCAACAAAAATATCTGACACAATATTGCTGCTAACATGTAACATCACGAAACAGCCGTCTTTATGTATAAAACCATCTGCAAGAACAGCATTATTTAACTATCAGTCAGATGACCATATCTTTTAAATATATGATAAGAATAGAATATTAGAAACAAAGTTATAGTATCTAAAAGATTACAAATCTCAGCTATATACTACTAAAGCGACCATAGAATCATAAAAAGCAATATTAAATATATCATCTACTACGGAATTCAATTTTAATCTAGTGCTATTATTTTAAAAGAAAAATTAATGGATGTTTCCTAAACTTGCTCCTCAATTATACTGATATAACAAGAATTTAAGAGGTGAAGGTAAGAATGAAAAAACGCACTTGCACTGAAAAAGCGGTTTTCGTTTGTCACTGGCAGTTGTCTGTGCACGATTTTGCAACTCTTTCTTTAGAGAACTTCTTTGGAGGTAGAACTTCGCATGGACCATGATACAAGCCTGCTGGTAATGTTAAATGATAGTTGGAATCATAAACCTAACGAGAGCCACAACATGAAAGGCACATCAGTTTTGTTAAATATACTGTAATAAAATGTAAATTTTTTGCTTCAAAATTGCTCAGTGGTGACTGCAAAAGCTTACACTATCTACAGTCATGTTAAGTTAAAGAACTACTCGCGGGAATGATAAAAGGTAAAAAACAAATAAAATGTACATGCAGTGAAACCTTAATTTAGTAACAGCAACCTTTAGCTGCTTAATATTAAGCTACAAAACTTTCAATATATCTCTATTTTATTGTGGCTAGTAGAGGAATAGAGGTGGCAAAATGGGCGAGTCAGTCGGCCAGTCGGGTTGGTTGATGGGTACCTTTTTTACCCGAGTTTAGTTGGGTCAGACTGACCAGTCAACACTTTAGGAGGTATTAAGCATCTAAGAACACATAGAGCTGGTTTACCCATTTGACCCATTCCCTTCTAACGAATTCTAAAATTTTACAAGTTTGACCCGTTTTAGGGAAGCAAAAAAAAAAAAACCCCAATTTCCACCAACCAGTTACAAGTTCTACAATAAAGCCTTCCTACTTATAGTTCTATACTATAAAAAATCATGAATGGCAATCAACTGTGGTTTCCAAATTGTATTGAGAACTTAACCTCATTGCTTTCTGGAGCACCCAGACGACCAACACTTTCAGGCAAATCATCAGGAAAGAAACATTGTGTCACGGTGACCCACTTCTTATTTGTGTTACTATCTTCCCACATTTCCTGCAGCAAATCCTTGTTTAAAATAACAACTAGCATCCATGACAAATTTTTTAAAGTCATAAAATAGATAGAACAACAAAAACTCTTTTGATATGCAAGTCAAGGAAAACAAAGTGATAAGAAGATGAACAGAATGTTAAAAATAAAATTACGCAAGTATTATCCCTTAACAAGCACCTGTATTAAACTGCAGTAAAAAAGACTGCTTCTCATCAAGTTAAACAAAACAATGCACCAAGTTAGTCTTTTACCATATGTTCTTACCAGCAGAACTTAAGAAAGTGGGTGATGTACATTTATGAAGTGTCACAAGTGATGTATAACAAGCAAATGCTCAAAGGGCAGGCTGGGTCTACTGGGAATAGGCCAACAAGTTCATTTAACATATTAATTTGAAATAAGCAAGCTATTCACTTGTAGTTTGTTAGGCACAAGATTTTTGTCGGTAGAGCTGAATAGAGCATAGTGTTGAAGATGATATGTGGTTCCATTGATACAGCAAGATCGATAATACGTCTTGCCATCAGCTTCATTTAGCTTATCCCCCACCCACTCAACATCATGCATGCCACTAGATAATGAACCTTCATTCTCCCCAACTGCAGTGCAAGTTTCACTTGTTTTCACAATATAGCCCCTCTCAACGCCTTCCTCATCCTCCGTGATTTCACCTTTTTGGTCGCATTCCAGTTTTATTTGATTTTGAGTTAATGGATAATCTTATGATTGACTCCTTTGACCCGTTTGAGATAAAACACAACCTAGTTGACCCGTCAATAAGTAAATAGGTTACAATTGCCACCTCTACAGGTTTACGTATGAAGTTATATTTAGTAAAGCTTACTAACCTTTTTTCCAAGTGACATTCCCAGCCAATTATCTATTTGATCAAGGTTTCATGACAAGAAGCTGCGACGGTAGAAGTAAGAAAGAAGTGCCGGAAACTTCTGTGCTAAAAGGTACATTAATCTTCTTTTTGAAGTTCATTTATCCCAGGTCCTGCGTATCTCACCCTTATTCATGCTTGGTTCATATGGATTGAGCAAAGGTGCTAGCATAAAAGCACCTGTCATTCAAGTCAATGATGGTCAGAAAGAAAAAACAGCATTCAGTACTCAGAGCTTGCAGTGCGTGTCATGTTATAATTTCCAGTACGTGTCATGAAGTTGAAGGAACCAATATCTTTTTCTTAATGCAGCATTACAGAAAGTTATAAGAGATCGTAATCAACCCATTTATATGTAGACATGTCAAGTTGGGTTGTATTCTATTGTTAGCATGTCAAACAGGTTAAATAAATAAAAAGCTATCTATCAATGAAGCAGTGAAAATGGTAAGTCAACTGATCCTGACCCAACCCGAGACCACCCTATATGTTTTGCACATCTAGTAACAACCAAACATGCTATCAAGGCAGTTTCCAGTTTCTGTATATATGCAACATTGCTAATAAAAATTGCATCTAATAAGAAACCTGAAAATTAAGTAACGCACCTGCAATTCTATCGGGGATGTACTTGAGTGCATCCCATGTATGCATACTTCCACCCGAGTATCCAACCACCCAAAACTTATCAGTTATATGCACAGCATATGATAAGAACAACAGGTCCATCTTGATGACTCAAGGTTCCTGCCAGGATGGGAATCACTTTCCCCAAACCCAGGAAGATCATATGATACCAAGCGAACACCAAATTCTTGAATCCTTAATCCCAGGTATTCCTATTTAGAAGAGAAAAAAATCAGATTCCAGAAATCATCCTATCTTTTCATTTCTATTTTTGTGAACGGATTTATAGAAGTTACCATTGCATCATTTTTGTACCTGCTAGTCGCGATGAAAGGAAAGAATGTGATGTGACCATCGTATATCGAGCTCTATCAGGTGGGACGCCTTGCTCCTGATATGCCAAGTGTCTGCCATCCGGTAAAAGTATACAAGTAGCGTTTGGAGGATATATTTGAAATCCTTCTATCATGGGAGCAGTTGTATCACTCTCAGAGGTTACTAGTATTAGGGCTTGAAAAATATTCAGGGCACGCCCATCAACTGCACAATGGTCTGAATTGGCATGAATATGCTAATTTCAATCGATTCAAAACCGGCTTGAAAAATCGTGCTTGATGAGGGTGGATTTAGACCCTTCTATCCTTCGTAATTCAAAGACGGTTTTGAATAGATTGAAATTGCTAATTTCTGTTTTAGGATAATGGGGAAGGAATGAAAGAATTAGGGCTTGAAAAATATTTGGGGATAAATTGGTGGATAATGGGGAAAGAAAGATAGATGATTATGTAAAAATATGTGTACTTGACAATTATGTAAAAACACAAAAAAACCCTTTTTAAAAAATACGGTTGCCCAACGACTTTTGGTTGCCCAAAAAACAATACCTTACACATACGGGACACTTGTCACAATGTAGATGAGTTTCCCAATGACAGCGGTAGCCCTCAGTCTATTTTCAAATTAAAAATAAAAGTGGTCCGGAAAGTGACTAGCCTCAGGGCGCGCAGTCTATTTGACTAATTTTCCCTTTTCAATAATCATAGTTCTCATGTTCTCATTATTTTAAAAACATGTGTAATCCTCCCTACACTTATCCTTTTTGTAAATTACTTTTATATGTAATTAAGACGAGGTTAGAGACAAAATAAAGCATTTTCACAAATTTAAACATGAGAATAAACAATCAATGAAAAGATATATGACACACAAACAAGCAAACAATTAAGCATGGGTTGCCTCCCACGAAGCGCTTTTCTTTATTTATGAGTCTTGTAGCTAGACTCGAAGTCGTGCCCCTACGTGACTTCACTTCCGTCACCTTCTTCCTCATGATGGTCTCTATTGGGGTTTTTCATGTTATAGTAGTGCCCTATTATGCACCTTTCTAAGAAGTCATCTTCTCCCCAATTGGTTCTATATTCCGATCCTAGTTTCAAGCAATCCTTATAGAACCTGAAAATCTTATTCATCACATAATCTACTCCTTTCTCCTTATCCTCCTCATTCCTATAGTAGACCGATAGCTTAAGTTCCTTTTCATCATTGGAAAGTGATAAAAACTTCTCAATCTTAAATGGCATTTGGTAAGCCACTTCATCGGTCTCATCTTTAAATCTAACTATTCCTAACAACGGATCATAAGTCATCCCGGTGTTCTCTATGAAAGGTTTTCCTAGAATTACGTGGGACAAGCTAGGATCTATGGTCGTACTAATATCCTCCACGATTATGAAATCCGTAGGGTACATGAAACTACCTACATAGACGGGCAATCCCTTAACTCTACCAAGAAAATTACAACTAACCCTAGGATTATCGGGATCTTGCCTATTTGAGATAGGCTTCTTCATCACCCAATTATAGTAAGTGCTAGTCATGATGTTTATTGGGGATTTGCGATCAATGTAGGCCTTTACCACGAAAAGATGTCCTATGCAACATGGTATGTTGAGATTCCAAGGATTCCCAAATTTGATCCGATGGCTTTTCCTAACATACATGTGACGGAGGTCGCGCACTAAGTGTGGGTGGCGAGAGAGTTCCTCTTCTGTAGGAAACTTATTGAAATAGTCATCGCCTACTCCATCTACTTCATCGGTTGATTCATCCTTAGGAGTTTCACTAACCTCAAGTACCGTCTCATGGTTCGCTTCGTCACTAGTACTATTAGGTTTCACTAAGGTGATGGTATTGACGAATTGAATGTGCTTGGCTAACTTACTTGGGTCCTTAATTTTCACACCGGAAGCTTCAGGAGAATGAGTCGAGATGGCATGAACCTTTTCGGTGGTCTTCCTATCACTATTGGTCATGGATTTCAAAAGGTTATCAATCTTCCTATCCATCTCGGCTTGTTGTTGGTTAAAGTGGTCCGAAAGCTTGGCTATTTGAGCTTCTTGGGATGTAACTAGGTGTTGCAACATCCCTTCTATGTTTTGTTGGATAGGGCCGTGGGACCATGGG
This sequence comes from Chrysanthemum makinoi, assembly GCA_910596185.1. Lineage (NCBI taxonomy): Eukaryota > Viridiplantae > Streptophyta > Magnoliopsida > Asterales > Asteraceae > Chrysanthemum > Chrysanthemum makinoi. Next base: position 115,812,088 of record OU343221.1, read on the forward strand.
GAATCATTAGATGTGAATTCTTTGGTTTATCCCCAATTGTATTTGGGTTTGCCCCTCCATGCTTCTCGTGCATCATTGAAAGTCCTAGGTTCGGGTGTTGTGGGGAATCTTCCTCCCATTCCATTGGTACGCGAGGATGCGTAGTCAACGGAAGCTTGTTCGGGGAGTCTTGTGCAAGTACGAGTGTCATGGGGACCACTACATAGCTCACACTACATAGCTCACACAAGGAAGAGACTTTGTTCACTTGGCGTGAAGACTTAGGATTTTCGTAGGAGCTCATTAGGAAGTTTGTGAAGTTAATGGGAGGCAAAGAGATTGCCTTTACGGTTTTGGGCAACTCACGGGGGTCATTCCAACTTTCATTTTCATAGAGGGCAAGGTCCTCTATTGTACCCCACGATTCTTCCGCGGTGAGATCACTAAGTTTACCACCGGCCGCTTGGCCGATGGATTGCTTAGTTGGGAAGTTGACATGATTGTAAAAGATTTGGACTTGAAGCCAAAGATCGATGCCGTGATGAGGGACTTTATTGAGCAAGTCCTTAAATCGAGTCCATGCTTCATAGAGAGATTCACCTTGACGTTGCTGGAACATCAAGATTTCATTCCTAAACTTAGTAGTTCTCCCCGATGAGAAAAATTGGGCAAGGAAACGAGTACTGAGATCATCCAACTTGAGATGGAGCCGGCGGGAAGTCGCTCAATCCAATTACTAGCTTGGTCCCGTAGAGAGAATTGGAAGAGACGCAAGCGCGTGGTCTCCCGAGTAGTCGCATCAAGGTCGATGGAATCGACTATTTTAAGGAAATCCTTAAGATGCTGATTAGGATCTTTAGAACGAAGTCCATGAAATGTGATGGATCTAAACACACACCTTGTGTTAGTGATATTTTGAATTATATTAATAAGCATGAGGAATATACTTAGTAATGCTTAGAAGATGGATTATATGATGTCATGTAAGTAAGAACAATTTAACACAAAGCTCCAATATTATTAAGAAATAATACGAGTGATCTTGCTTATCACTATGGTTACACCTTGAAGCTTATATGAATAATACGTACTCTAAACAATGACCTAGGATCTCCTTTTATAGCACAAGGAGTCCTTTACAATATAAGTATAATCCTAACAATATAGAATATACACAAGATCTTTTCTATACTTATCAATATACGACTACATAACAATTATCCTAATAGAAGTGGTAATAATGTACTGGCAGTGGTAATGAGTTTCCACTGCTAGTGTAATCTTTAGCAGTGTCTTCCACAGCTTATCAGTGGTAACTTTTAGCTTTATTCCCAACAATCCTCCCCTAAACTTATGATTTCTCTGCAAATCAATAAGTTTCTTCAATCTGCATCTTCTGTAAGGATTTGGGGAATTCTATCAAACACTTCACTTTCTTCTTAACTCCTGAATAGCTCTTGAACATTGATCTTGAAGCCTAAGTAACAATGCTCTGACCTTCTCATTATCTTCATGAACTCTTATTGTTGTACACAACATCACAGTGAGAGTTCCAGCTCTGAGTAGGTATTCTTTCTCAGCAAACATGAATTGCATCCACTCCATCTGATGTAGAAACATGATAAACTTCACATGAATCATAATAAAACTATTTAGTACCAGGACATGAACATGAGAATTTCCAGAAATCATCATTAGTATCTGGTTCATAGAGCCTTCTTAGATTAACCCATAACTGCACTTCCTTCATATCTTTGTGATTTTCAGCATCAAAACTTTCTTGAACCAATCTCCACAAAGTATCCAGATCATGTCTGTCACATGCTTTGATGAGTTCTTCAAATTGAATGAATGATGAAGTTTCACCACCTAGCCTTGTAATCTTCCATGTTGGAGCAAAATTGCTAGCAGTAAACACTTCTCAATCAAAAATTGCTAGCAGTAAACACTTCCTAATCAATAATAGGAGCTCTGAGTGGGTATTCTTTCTCAGCAAACATGAATGCATCCACTCCATCTGATGTAGAAACATGATAAAATTCTTCTTCTTCAATCAATATCATTTCAGTCAACTGTTCTTCAGTGAATTTCTCAGCTTGAACTTCTTGTTCTTCAGCAAAGTTTGTCTTCTTAAATGTTTGAGGTTCACTATCTTTGGCCTTTCTCTTCAGATTAGGATACCTTCTTTCTTCTTCTTCAGAGCCGATTGGAATAAAATCTTGATCTTGCCTTTTAACTCTGTAGTAGATACCTTCAACTTTATCATCAGGCATTCCTTTGAATTGATGTCTTTTCCAGACACCAACACTGCAACAATAATCTTTCATCATTGAAATCACCTGTGCCTTGGTTGGTTGTCTTGGTTTCTTTTGACCCTTCTTGACTAAAACAATTGCATCTTAAAGTGCTTGATTATTCTTCATCTGAATGAAATCCTTTAACTGTGTTGTTCTTTGTTCTTCAGTTAAAGACTTATCTGCAACTAGGTTAATTGCCTTCTTCTTGATCACTGGATCATTAGTAATCAAGAACTCAATCTCTTGTTCTATAGGTACATAGCTGAACTCCGGAGTCTTTTCTCTGAATATTGTAGGTGGAACAGTAGAAATTGGATTTACATCCATTGTATCAATGGTGTCCATTCTGCCCAACCTTTTAGCCTCCATGAAGTCTGCAATCTCTATCTCCTCCAGTCTTTTCTTATTAGCAACTTGATCTTCATTGATCTTTCTAGCAACCTCTGCATCATGAGCAATTTGAGCTTATTCTTTCTTTGAAATCTTCTTTCTTTGTTGCTCTTCACTCTGCACAACTGCTTTACCTTTCTTCTTCTTGATTTCTTCCTCTGCAGTGGTAATAGCTTGATCAGCAGTGGTAACTTCTTCTATAGTGGGAATGAAATCAGTGGTTGCAGTACTGAAAATTTCTTGCTCTAGTTGCTGTTGAGGAACTTCTTGAGTATCAGCTTCCTCAGTACCTTTACTTGAAACACATTCATCTCCAAAGTCAATTCTCCTCCCCTTGGTTTCAGCATCTGTTTTCCTCCCCTGTTTGGGAGAATTTCCCAAATCTTTATTGAAACCTTCTGAATCACCATTATCAGGTGAGGATGGAGATGATAACACTATCTTTGCAGTTTTCCTTTGCTTCAACCCCTGCAACTCTTCCTTCAAGGTCTGAATCTCCTCTTTCAAATGTGTAATATCCTTGGCATGCTGCTTCTTTACTTGTGCCAATCCTTTTTCCAGAGATTCAACCTGCTTTGCTAATTTTGTACAAAGTTCCATCAATTCCATTTGGTGCCCACTGCCCTCAACACTTCCAACTGTGTGACCTGTTGGGAGAGGTGAATCATAGGGCATTGGCTCAGATTCCTCCATAGTTGGACTAGGTTGAAGTCTGGAACCACCACTGCTTGTTCCTAAACCAAAAGGATAAGGGACATGCTGTATTGTAATGGGAGGAGTTGGCTGTTTATGCCTCCTCTCATAGGTGTGAGAAACTGGTGGAGTGTAATCAATGTTTGGAACAGTGAATATGGGTGAGTTTTGTACCTGTGAAATCTTTGCAAGCATTAGAGGAAAAAGAGGTGTAATAATCCTATTGCCATCTTTGTTCATGTTTTGAAAAACTTTAGGCTTAAGGCAACGGATTTTATAAACTCTTGTATGGGGTTGCAGTTGAAATCATTTAACACTGCTTGCACAAACCTTGGATACATCAAAATTTTTGTTGAACTCTTTTCATTGCCTTGCATACTTGTAAAAATATATTTTGACCAATTAAAAATCCTATCAGTGGCTAGACAAATCAAAGGGTAAGCCATTGTTGAACTGAACTGCTCATAAGATGTTTTCTTAGGACTAAGACAATGTAAAAGAGTATGTATCAAAAATCTCCAATGAGGACAGAAACCACTCTTTTTGAAAGTAGCCTTTTTTTCAGTGGTATCATACCCCATGGATGAAAGATGTGTATGAATTTCTGGCATAGGTAATGTGATGATACCATTGAGATCATCCAATTGGAGAATTCTCCTCAAGGATGCCTCAGTAACATCAATAGTTACCCTTCCATAGTGGCTCTAAGAGCATCCACTGTTTCATTTGTATCTCTATTTTCAATTGTTATGGACTGAATAGAGTTCCAAAACTGTTTGATTTGAGAGATATAGATTGTGGGATTAAGAAGTAAAGCATACCTTATATGGGTAGTGTTTAGAAAATCCACAATCTGATGAAAAACAGGGCCACTCTTCTCGTTTGACTTTTCCAAGTAGGTCACGTGGTTGTGCTCATCTGCAAAGGTGATTGGTGCCATAAAATCTTTTGATGAAAAATATATTATGTCAGTAAGAATTGAATAAATAACTCGCCAATTGAGAGAGAAAGATATATAGTGGTAGGGTTTAAGAGTTTTGCGCAAGAAATATTATCTAAGGAAAAGATTTATCTTTAGAAGATAAATAACAATAAGGAAAGTAGATAATCCTCTAAAAACTTTACCTATATATATGGAAAGCAATTTCTATTCAACGGCTAGTAAAAAATTAGTTACTGACACAACAGTTGTAACGGCTAGATCAACAATGGCAAAAATAACACTGTCAGCGGAAACTGTGAACTTGCAGTGGTAATTTTTCACAAAAATTTTCAAAGAGCAGTGGTAAGAAAAACATATGAAAATTTGAACTGCTCTCATTATAGTTTTTAGCAAACTACCAGCTATCAACGGATTTGATATGTCTTTACCATAAGCCGTTTACTATGGACTAGCCAACTCTTAATCATAAAGAATATGGTGAGTTGATAACCATATAGTTTTTGGTAAACTATCAACCATAAACGGATTTGTCAAGTCTTTACCAGTAGCCGTTTGCTCTGGACTAGCTGATTCTTATGTGGATTAGACATGGTGAATCAATAACCATTTGTTGTGTGTCTCAGATACACACCTTTTATGATCAACTCTCAGCCAAAAGTGGTTATGTACCTACATGTGTTAGCATAACACAAAGAATATGAATAACCAACTTGTTTTAACCAAAGTTACTTTTAACCAAGCCACTATCTAAAAATATCTTCTCAAAGTCAACCCGATAATATCTATATTTACCCTTCAACCTACCAAAATAGGGAAAAATAAATATATTCTTTAATGAACCCTTGTGATCGACTTTGCCTATATAAAGGGGCTCGGCACATCATAGTCTTTACCAAAACACATTCTAACTCACAAAATCCCTAAACATCACCATGAGCAATCCTTCCAACATCATTGACATCTCCTCTGATTCTAAGACAGAGATTGTGATCGCTTCTTAGTCATCTTCAGAGGCCTCAGGGTGGGCAGGTTACTTTCCACCCTGGGCTGCAAGCACTTCTTCCAAGAAGTCAACAAAGAAGAGTACCAATCCTGCACCTGTTGCCAGACCTGCACCTTCTCTTGAGTTCTACTCCAGTTCATCAGATGATGATGCTGATGATGAGACTTATTCCTTATCCAAGGAGTTGCCAAAGGCTCTGACAAAAGCATTAGAAACAGCTCTCTCAAACATGAAGCAGCTATCCATCGAAGAGAAGCCTGCAAGATTACCAAGGCCTCCTCCACAAGTTCTTGGTCTTGCTTGTCCAAGAATGCAGTCAACCTTTGAGAACAAGAGGAAGAGAGCACAGAAGAAAAAGCATGACTATGAGGACAAGGGCAAGAAGCCAATGGAGTAGCTGGTGTAGGGTGTAGGGATGTAGGATGTGTTAGATTGTTATCTTTTGTGTTTGATTGTGGTTGTTAGCACTCTCTCTTTGAATGTAATGAATCTTCTTTATGAATGGAATAAAGTTTCTTTGTTTTACTTTTTCCACTGTGAGAGTAACTTTTACCACTTCTTGCATTATAGTTTCCACTGTTAGCCTTCTTTTCTGCATAAAAGTTAGTGGACGACCAATAACACAAGCACTAAACAGCAACAGCTGCAATGTATACAATTAATCCTTCATACCTGCATATCACAAACATAAACCAAACACTGAAAGCATTGTTAAGGTTAGAAGTGATTAGTAAATAACTCGAAGTGAATAAAATTTCTGCTGGCAGTGGTTAAAACAGTACTAAACCACCCAGTCAACAAGTCATTTATCATGCCACCAAATTCAAAGACTTCATTTACTCCTCAACAACTTATACCTTCCCCACATTAACTTACTAAATCCAACTTAACTTGTATTAAAGAACCTATAAATCACCAGCCACTCATATCACACATACTCCAAAAACAATTTTCTCTCAAAAACTTACTTCTCTCTAAAAATCACCATGAGTCATTCAAACCCTATCAATGTCTCATCTGACAGCTCATTCTCGGATAGTGTTTGGGATGATTTTGTGCTTAACAATCCAGGGAGAGTAGAGAAAGAGGAGTATGAGGAGGTTGTTTCAAGAAAGAGAACTCATTCAGGAGCTACTGTGAAGATAAACCCTGCAGTTGTTGGTCCTTCATCTCTCCAACCAATGCCTCAAGATGCTATCAAGGAAGACAGCTCAGACATCAGTTTATATGTGTCTCCTTATGAAGAGTCTGATGATGAGACAGATTCTAGAGTCCTTGTAGTTCCTCCCCTTGCTACAATCCTTCTATCAGGAGAGCTGCAGGCACCACCTTCTCTACCAATGTTGACAGCACCACTACTAGAGGATCCTTCATCATCCTCACCACCTATCAGAGGAAAGGTGATTGGGCTAGCGTGCCCCAAGGTGTGGAGGGTGATTGATAGGAGAATGGCGCCTAAAGTGATTCCAGAGTGGGCCTTTCCTAAGAAGCCTTAGGTGGTAGTTGGTGGTTAGATTGGGGTAGGGTTGGGGTAGAATGTGAAGCTTGTGTCATCAGTTGGTAGTCCTATGATGTTATCTGTTTTCCATTTATGTAATGATGCTGGTTCTCTATAACTAATGGATGTACCCTTTGCACTCTGTGTGTAGATTTGTGTAATAATAATAAAAATCCATGTCTTTTGCTTTAAATTCCTTGCATCATACTGGTTGTGATTTACTTCTTTTATCAGCAACTTTTCCATTAACTCCACCTCCAAAGCTGACATACTGTCCATCATAGTGTTCAAAATCTAAGAGATAGGACTTGTTGCCAGTCATGTGCCTTGAACATTCACTATCTGTGTATCCTTGATCTGATCTTTTTGTCCTTGGATGTTCCTGCACATAAAAGAAAAGAGTTAGCTTCCTTTGGGGACCCAAGCTATGATTGACTTGGATCTGCCTCGTGTATCAATATAGTTAAATCTATCAAAGGTCATTGATACACCATTGGGATTGGATGTAGAGGTAATTCCTTTAGGTTTCCATTCCTAACGTCTTTGAGGCCTTCACAGCATTTCCCATGTTACCCCTGGTCTTGTTTACAAGCCTTGCAGTGGGAACTTTTGAATGAGCAGTGGTAACTGCTGGTTTAGATTTTGGTACCCACTGTTGGTTAGAGTAAACCCTTTTATTTTGGACAAACCTTTTCCCTGTTTGTGCAGATTTTGCAAAAGTTTTTTTGGATTTTTCACTTGTAACAGATGATTTAGGGTGAGCAGTGTTAACAGTTTTAGCAGTGGCAAAGGTTTTAAGACCACTTCTTAGTTGAACTGCTCTTGGGATCATTTTGCTGTGTAAATTAGGGTGTACATTATTTTGAAACTTGTTTGACTCCACCCTTTTATTCCCATGTACTTCCCTTCTCCCAACATGATAGTCACAATTAGCATGTAAATGATTAAAGCTACCACAAATATAACATGATTTATTGTACATCACAAAATCACTACCTAGTTGTTGATATTTGACATGATTCCAACTCCTCTGGTTACCCCTTGGAGTTGATGACTTGTTTCTATACATCTCAGCATACCTTACAGTTGATCTAGGCTTGTTAACTTGTTTCCTAGGTTCCTCTGTAATAGTATTAACAACTTTTGGGATAGAAGCCTATACATTCTTTTTAACATTCTCATCTTCAATTGATGAGTCACTAGCACTTTCAAAAACATCAGTTTCATGCTTAACCTCTTTCCTACTTTTCACAAATTTGGGAGGACCATATTCAAGATTCAGATCTTGAAATTCCTCTAGACCTATATGAGCTAAATCTATGCCAGGAGGTGATGGAACACCCCTTAGTAGTGGAGGAGCAGTATTGTATCCCATACCAGACTTAACTTTACTAGTAATTTGAGCATTCCAAATTTTATCAATTGACTTAGACTGATAATAACAGGTGTCAATAGTTAAATTGACATTCTCATTTATCTTTTTAAGTTTTTCAAACTCTTCTTTTAAGGCCTCATTCACTGTTGTCTTATGATCTATCTCTCTTCTAAGAATAATCATATCATCAATATATTTTGACTCATTTGCTCTATAATGCTCTAGTTGTTTCTCTAAAACAGATATGCCTCTTCTAAGGTTTGACACGGTATAATTAGCAGCATACAACTCTGTTCTTTGGTTGTCATATAATTCATTAAGCCTTTCACATTCTTTAGAAGCCCTACATGTTTTAGAACAACTTTCAAAGTTTTGTACCTCAGAGTCAGAAAGCCATGAGTGCATGTTCTGTAGACACAAGAGCAGCATCTGAACGTTGTTCCTCTTGTCCATCAGCCATGAAACTCCAATCATAGCTTACACCATCAATAGCCAGCATTGCCTTTGGTTCTTCCATAATTGGTTCTTTCTTTTGCTTGTACCAAGTTAACCTTTTTTCCTGGTTCCTTGGTCTTCTGCATTCTCTAGCAAAATGCCCCAACTTGTGACAGTTGAAACACTCTACTTTCTTTTTATCGAACCCTGAAGTTTCACCACCATTGATGTGAATTGGCGTCACACCCCCAAATTACCTGTTTTGCAGCGGAATGGAATTCCTGGGGATTGACTGTCATAGCATCACAATCACAGTTATATTGAACGACCTAAAGTGTCGTTTGGAAAATACATCGTTTGATTTAATAAAACAATCAGAGTTTACAAAGATAGGTCCCAAATGAAAATCAACTTGTGCGGAAATAAGTTGTTACAATTCAAACGATGTTTTAAAGTATGTAAAACCCAAGTGAGACGCGTCGTCACCACGACTCCATGAGGTGTCCAAATGCATGCCATGAAGTGAATGCCTTAGATACCTGAGATAAAACATGCTAAAAGTGTCAACACAAAGGTTGAGTGAGTTCATAGAGTTTGTTTTGAAATGTAAAGCCTTTCGAAATCGTTTATGCAGCAAAGGCATTGTAAATCGTTGAAATGTAAAGACTTTCAAAATCGTTTATGTAGCAAAGGCATTGTAAATCCACTCAGTTTCAAGTCCCGCCCATACAAAACTTGCAACCTGTGTGTTCACAACCCACTGCCAGAATGTGTGTAGTTTATGTTCCAAACATATGATGTCAAATGAATTCACAAAAATAGTACATGACTCAATGTATCGAAATCGTTTATGTAGCAAAGGCATTGTAAATCCACTCAGTTCCAAGTCCCGCCCATACAAAACTTGCAACCTGTGTGTTCACAACCCACTGCCGGAATGTATATAGTTTATGTTCTAAACATATGATGTCAAATGAATTCACAATAGTACCTAACTCGACGTAGAACAATAGCACATAATCAATAGCACTTAACTCGACGTAGAACAATAGCACATAATCAATAGCACTTAACTCAATTTATCAGTAGTCAACTGATTTAGAACGTTATACGACGTGATACCATAGCACGCAAACAAGAACAATTTATATAGTATAACCTTTGATTTAGAAACAATGGTACTCATGATAAATTTAAAGTACTTATGAACGCAAATGAAAACAGTTTGAGCATGTATCTCCCCCAAAAGTTTAATAACAGCATTAAAACAAGAAAAGTGGGGCTATGGAACTCACTTGGTAAACTGGAATAATGGCAAAAGTGAGTACACCGAGGTATAATGTAATGCGTTAACCGGGACCTATTATCAATGATATGATATGTCATGAATTGCAATGAAATGTTATGCATGCATTCCGTATGTTATTTATACCATTTACGAGTTTTGAAAATGTTACACATCGTCGAAAAATACTCTTTTGACGTCTTGACCAATCAAAAATCACTTTACATGTTTTTACGTCAAAATGTCATCCTACAATGGTTTTATAATGATTTTTAGAGAAATTACCACTTTTCGTCGCAAAACAATGTCGTCGGAATTTTTATGAAATTAACAAAAATGGCTTTGGAAAACTAGTCGTAAAATGGTGTACGTCGATCGTTAGAGAACGAACTCGACGGTTTTGGAAAGTTTGTATCGATATCTAAAAGTTTCAGTTCAGGAGTTTTCGTCCAAAAGGTCTCGATCATAAAGATATTAAGGGTTAAAGATGGTAGTTTTTGGCTAATTGAGTGCAGAAAATTAGTTACGGCAAGTTTATGAAAAAGTGCATATCTTTGTCGTTTCAAATCCGTTTTCTACGTTTTATACGTCCTTAGCTTCGTATCAAAGTAAACTAATATATTTTTGACAAGTCGAAATAATTTGAGAAGCTTAAGGCTCATTTTTGACTCGGACCAAATAAAAACATGTCGCTGAAATTTCTGAAAATAATATTTTCCGTCGTCAAACTTGTAAAATCCATAACTTTTTCGTTATAAGTCCGTTTTTATCCGTTCAAGCGGCCACGGATTCGTTTTAAAGTATATTTTCTAAAAATTAAGGCCGAAGTTTCGTACCAACAGCAGGTTTTTCCAGAAATTCGAATTTAGGACAGAACCAAAATATATAGTTATCGAAAATAGTTTTTCTCGGACAGAACCTATTCTAATCCCTTCAAATCAACTCCAAACTAATCTAATCCTACCATACACCTTCTTAGGGTGTCATGGGTTCCTAGACATCATCAAGACCAAAGAATACCATGGGAGTAATTATAGGATGACCATAAGTATATATAACTTCTAAAATCATGAAATAAATGGTATAAATCACATAACTTGCATAATATCTCCAAAAATGAAAAGAAACATATGAAAATGAAAAGGAAACTTGAAAATGAATAAAACATGCTTACAAGTGATAGTGAAGAGGTGTAGGTAACAAGGATTAAACTTAAATACCCTTGGTTTTTATTTCAAAACCATATAAAGAGTATACACTAGATTGTTAAACACTTGATCTTGAGAAAATATTTTGATCCCTTTGAGCTCTATGGGTGGCCGGTTTTGAGAACACAAAGAAGAGAGAAAATGTTTGCTTCTAGGTGAAAATAATTGAGAAGTAAAATGAAGGAAATGAAGGAAGACTTTGTATAAGTGTGTAGACATTTTCATTCAAGAGCCATACCAATTTAATGACCACCCTCCCCCATAGGCCGGTTTTTGGGGGAGTTGTCCCTCAAAAATATCTTTTTTTTTTTATAAACTTTACTTGTATATATAATTTGTATAAATTTGACAAAAGTGTAAGTAATTGTGTAGAAAATGTACAAGTAAAGGTAAATGGAAATTTTTGGTACAAGTAAGTTTTTAATAGGTCAAAATAGAATGTAATGAGATGATAAAAATTGTTAAAATACATTCCTTGTGAAAATTGAGTGATAAAATAATTATCGTACAATTTTAAGAAAAACAACGTAATAATTAAACTTTAACGATTTATATACGAAATAAATTCAAAACACTAGGAAATCTCAAAATATAGTTTATATAACTAAATGCAAGTTTAAAAATACATCGGGATCGTTTTTGAAAGTAACGGATTAAATATTTAAAATAATAACTCACGCGATAAATGTGAAATGAAATGTCGTGAATGAATTAATGAGATGCAAATGATGTCAATGAAATGTAGACTAATCTTAGTCCATATGAAATGTACGTGATGTTATGATCATGAATTCGCCGCTAAACCTCCAAGGTTACGCGAATTTGAAACAAGTAAACCAAGTTTACTAAAAATGTTGAAATAGTGAGACATGAATGGTGTCGAGAAATGACCTGAAAGTACGGGTTGTCACATTCGCCCATCCAAAAAGGAATTCAGTCCCTGAATTCAGTTCGTGTTGGTCTCTCGGGGTTAGGGTTTGATGAGGCAAGCCTTCCCATTCTCGAGCAAAACCCTCAAAAGACTTTTTGGTAACCGATTTTTACTTAATCTCACAACTCATCAAACAAGAACTGTCATGAGATTAGGCTAAATCGGTTTAGGTAACGACTTGTTTCTAGCTCGATCTTTGCAACTCATCAAACAAGAACTGTCACGCGGATCAAACTGGAAACAAGTGGTTTGAAGAAAATCTTTTGAAAATTTGGCTCGATTACGGAATTGCTCACACATATAAGCCTACTACTCCCTTCATCGCATGATTCTTCCTGAATTAGACATAGGTGATCAGGCTATGTATAATTTAGGAGTAACTATGCAATGCTTGGACTAATCGACTCATATGTTGTTTGGTGTTGAGTCAACTGATGTTAAAATTGTGATGATCTTCGAGGAGAGAAGACCTGGTGAAGTGTCGTTAAAATGATAGTTGAAGTAAAAAGAATTAAAATCCTCGTAAATGATAACAAATCGGAAAGAAAATAAAGTACGATAGATGAGAATATTTTACAACGAGTAGTTTAGCAAAAGTAGTACATCTTAGGTTATAAAGATTCGGACACGATGGAAAACATAAACTTAGTACGACATAGTACATAAGGGGAAATAAGACTGTTAGTTTCCGAATTTCTTCAGTCTTCCGCGTCGTTGATACCTTGACGAGCTCCTTCTAACATATATACATTCCCATGAGCACCTTCGACTTGTTGACCTTGTTTTTGAGGACATTGATTCCGATAGTGTCCTTGCTCCCCACATCCGAAGCATGTGACTACGGCTTTGCCCTTACAGTCCTTAGCAAGGTGTCCTACTTTGTGACAGCTAAAGCATATACCACATGGACCATTATGATGTAGCGTGCATTGGTGGCATCGCGGTAAGTTTCCTGCATAAGCTCTTCCCCTTGTTGGTGCAGCAACATAGACCCTGGCGACTTCTTGTCTTCTATTATGTTGTTGGTGATGGTTAGTGTTATGGTTTTGGTTGTCGTTATCATAACCTTCCTGGTCATTTTCCCTTTCTTTTGTTGTTGTTGGTTTGGTTATCGTTGTTGTTGTTGTTTTGGTTATTGTTGTAATTGGTGTAGTTGTTGGGGTTGTTGTTGTTTTGGTTGGTGTTGGTGTACTTGCCTCTCTTCACTACTTGGGCCATGAGCTTTTGAGTCAATCGAATAGCTTCCTCAATCGTTTATGGGGTCGGAAGAAGTCACATTTCTTTGAATAACTTCGGGAAGTCCGTCAATGAAAGCCTCCAGTAGCTTCTCATTATCCGAAACCATAGATGGGCATAAAACAGCCAATTCTTGAAACCTTCGAATGTAAGTGTCAATATCGTACCCAATAGTCGTTAGTTCATAGAATTCTGTCTCCAACTTTTTCACTTCCGTACGAGGACAAAACTTCTTAGTCACCAAACCCTTAAATTCCTCCCAAGTAAGCTTGAAAGCATTCTCCATTCCAATCGGTTGAGCATAAGAATTCCACCAAGACAATGCTCCATCGAGTAATGTGCTCGTAGCAAACTTAACCTTACTGTCATCGGACAGGTACAAAGCAAAAACACCGATTCCAATTTTCAAACCATCGAACCATGGTCGTGTAGCCCCTGGTACTCGAAACTTAGTGGGATCTCCACTCTTGAAATCCTTGTAAGAACAGCTCTTAACTCCGGATCCTCCTGCATTTCCAGCAGAGCAGAAGCCTAGCGGCCAGCAGCACCGCGGCCTCAGCAGCAGCAGCCACTGTTTCCCTTTCGATCCTTAATGCCTCGGCTACACTATCCCTTACCAACTTTTGAATTGCTGCTTGGGTCATTTCAACTGTAGCTTTCTTCGGTGCCATATATTCTTCAAAACAAGAGGAAATGTGAGACGTAGCAAAATCCGATGTTAATAATAAGCGCTTCAAAGAAATGTGATAAGAAACGATAAGTTTGAGGTTATGTTTCAAAAATGATCGTCGGTTTCCGAAAAGATGGGTTATGAGGTGTTGTGAGTGCTTCAATGTATGATGGTTTAGAGACTTAATGTGTGAATAACGTGTAACTCGACATGTTAATGGTGAAACAAAGGAGTGAGAGTGACTTCGCCCTATATAAAGATTCATCTCGGCATTTGACGTTATCGGTGACGAATCAGCTGATATAAAAAATTGTGATAGGGAATGACAAGGAATTCTCCACGTTAGAGTATGAGGAAAAGATAATGGGATGGGAATTTAAAGGCATCCATGTGACAATCGATTTGAAATGAAAGCAGATAACTCAAAAATGTACGTATAAACCGCATGTAAAGTGAACATTCACTTATGATGAAATGATGAGATGCTATGATAATGTAGTTATAGTCTAGGGTCAATGATGCAACCTAGTTCTCTATAACTGAAGCTCTGATGCCAATCTGTCACACCCCCAAATTACCTGTTTTGCAGCGGAATGGAATTCCTGGGGATTGACTGTCATAGCATCACAATCACAGTTATATTGAACGACCTAAAGTGTCGTTTGGAAAATACATCGTTTGATTTAATAAAACAATCAGAGTTTACAAAGATAGGTCCCAAATGAAAATCAACTTGTGCGGAAATAAGTTGTTACAATTCAAACGATGTTTTAAAGTATGTAAAACCCAAGTGAGACGCGTCGTCACCACGACTCCATGAGGTGTCCAAATGCATGCCATGAAGTGTATGCCTTAGATACCTGAGATAAAACATGCTAAAAGTGTCAACACAAAGGTTGAGTGAGTTCATAGAGTTTGTTTTGAAATGTAAAGCCTTTCAAAATCGTTTATGCATCAAAGGCATTGTAAATCGTTGAAATGTAAAGACTTTCAAAATCGTTTATGTAGCAAAGGCATTGTAAATCCACTCAGTTCCAAGTCCCGCCCATACAAAACTTGCAACCTGTGTGTTCACAACCCACTGCCAGAATGTGTGTAGTTTATGTTCCAAACATATGATGTCAAATGAATTCACAAAATAGTACATGACTCAATGTATCGAAATCGTTTATGTAGCAAAGGCATTGTAAATCCACTCAGTTCCAAGTCCCGCCCATACAAAACTTGCAACCTGTGTGTTCACAACCCACTGCCGGAATGTATATAGTTTATGTTCTAAACATATGATGTCAAATGAATTCACAATAGTACCTAACTCGACGTAGAACAATAGCACATAATCAATAGCACTTAACTCGACGTAGAACAATAGCACATAATCAATAGCACTTAACTCAATTTATCAGTAGTCAACTGATTTAGAACGTTATACGACGTGATACCATAGCACGCAAACAAGAACAATTTATATAGTATAACCTTTGATTTAGAAACAATGGTACTCATGATAAATTTAAAGTACTTATGAACGCAAATGAAAACAGTTTGAGCATGTATCTCCCCCAAAAGTTTAATAACAGCATTAAAACAAGAAAAGTGGGGCTATGGAACTCACTTGGTAAACTGGAATAATGGCAAAAGTGAGTACACCGAGGTATAATGTAATGCGTTAACCGGGACCTATTATCAATGATATGATATGTCATGAATTGCAATGAAATGTTATGCATGCATTCCGTATGTTATTTATACCATTTACGAGTTTTGAAAATGTTACACATCGTCGAAAAATACTCTTTTGACGTCTTGACCAATCAAAAATCACTTTACATGTTTTTACGTCAAAATGTCATCCTACAATGGTTTTATAATGATTTTAGAGAAATTACCATTTTTCGTCGCAAAACAATGTCGTCGGAATTTTTATGAAATTAACAAAATGGCTTTGGAAAACTAGTCGTAAAATGGTGTACGTCGATCGTTAGAGAACGAACTAGACGGTTTTGGAAAGTTTGTATCGATATCTAAAAGTTTCAGTTCAGGAGTTTTCGTCCAAAAGGTCTCGATCATAAAGATATTAAGGGTTAAAGATGGTAGTTTTGGCTAATTGTGTGCAGAAAATTAGTTACGGCAAGTTTATGAAAAAGTGCATATCTTTGTCGTTTCAAATCCGTTTTCTACGTTTATTACGTCCTTAGCTTCGTATCAAAGTATACTAATATATTTTTGACAAGTCAAATAATTTGAAGCTTAAGGCTCATTTTTGACTCGGACCAAATAAAAACATGTCGCTGAAATTTCTGAAAATAATATTTTCCGTCGTCAAACTTGTAAAATCCATAACTTTTTCGTTATAAGTCCGTTTTTATCCGTTCAAGCGGCCACGGATTCGTTTTAAAGTATATTTTCTAAAAATCAAGGCCGAAGTTTCGTACCAACAGCAGGTTTTTCCAGAAATTCGAATTTAGGACAGAACCAAAATATATAGTTATCGAAAATAGTTTTTCTCGGACAGAACCTATTCTAATCCCTTCAAATCAACTCCAAACTAATCTAATCCTACCATACACCTTCTTAGGGTGTCATGGGTTCCTAGACATCATCAAGACCAAAGAATACCATGGGAGTAATTATAGGATGACCATAAGTATATATAACTTCTAAAATCATGAAATAAATGG
This sequence comes from Chrysanthemum makinoi, assembly GCA_910596185.1. Lineage (NCBI taxonomy): Eukaryota > Viridiplantae > Streptophyta > Magnoliopsida > Asterales > Asteraceae > Chrysanthemum > Chrysanthemum makinoi. The sequence continues at coordinate 115,828,712 of OU343221.1, forward strand.
TATAAATCACATAACTTGCATAATATCTCCAAAAATGAAAAGAAACATATGAAAATGAAAAGGAAACTTGAAAATGAATAAAACATGCTTACAAGTGATAGTGAAGAGGTGTAGGTAACAAGGATTAAACTTAAATACCCTTGGTTTTTATTTCAAAACCATATAAAGAGTATACACTAGATTGTTAAACACTTGATCTTGAGAAAATATTTTGATCCCTTTGAGCTCTATGGGTGGCCGGTTTTGAGAACACAAAGAAGAGAGAAAATGTTTGCTTCTAGGTGAAAATAATTGAGAAGTAAAATGAAGGAAATGAAGGAAGACTTTGTATAAGTGTGTAGACATTTTCATTCAAGAGCCATACCAATTTAATGACCACCCTCCCCCATAGGCCGGTTTTTGGGGGAGTTGTCCCTCAAAAATATCTTTTTTTTTTTATAAACTTTACTTGTATATATAATTTGTATAAATTTGACAAAAGTGTAAGTAATTGTGTAGAAAATGTACAAGTAAAGGTAAATGGAAATTTTTGGTACAAGTAAGTTTTTAATAGGTCAAAATAGAATGTAATGAGATGATAAAATTGTTAAAATACATTCCTTGTGAAAATTGAGTGATAAAATAATTATCGTACAATTTTAAGAAAAACAACGTAATAATTAAACTTTAACGATTTATATACGAAATAAATTCAAAACACTAGGAAATCTCAAAATATAGTTTATATAACTAAATGCAAGTTTAAAAATACATCGGGATCGTTTTTGAAAGTAACGGATTAAATATTTAAAATAATAACTCACGCGATAAATGTGAAATGAAATGTCGTGAATGAATTAATGAGATGCAAATGATGTCAATGAAATGTAGACTAATCTTAGTCCATATGAAATGTACGTGATGTTATGATCATGAATTCGCCGCTAAACCTCCAAGGTTACGCGAATTTGAAACAAGTAAACCAAGTTTACTAAAAATGTTGAAATAGTGAGACATGAATGGTGTCGAGAAATGACCTGAAAGTACGGGTTGTCACAATTGGCTTGCCAGTCTTCTTGTAGAATTTCCTAGCCCTCATGCTAAGAAGAGTTATCTACCATTTTATATCCATATCCTCCAAGTCATCTTCATCAATTTGCTCTATGTCTTCATGAGTTAATATAGAGCCATTAACTTGTGTGGAGTTAAAAGCATAAAAGGTAGGATCTCCAATACCAGCAACCTTCTTCTTTGAACCTGCAGTGGTAACACTAGCATTACCAGTGGAAACTGTAGAACCAGCAGTGGCAAAATCATCATCATTTTCATCTTCAGAATCATCACAGTCAACAGAGGTTGACAACAATGCCAAGCTGCTAGAGCTTGTACCAAGTTTCCCTGCCTTCTTCAATCTTTGTTCAATAAGTTTGAAGTTGTTGTAGAGATCATTGAGCTTCATAGTTTCAATTTCTGGTTTATTTTCCCAGACTGTAACATTAGTATGAAACTCAGTAGGCAAACTTCTTAGAAACTTCAAATTGAGGTCTTCCTTATCTACCTCAACGCCAAACACAGTCAGTTGTGTGACAATCTTCTGGAGTTTGGTGAATATGATGTCAAGTGAGTCATTGCTTGAAACAGAGAAGTTTTCATAACTTTGCTTCAACAATGTCTTTTGTGTCTTCTTTGTAGCATCATTGCCACTAAACACTGAGCAGATCTCTTCAAAAAGTTCTTTTGTTGTCTTGTACTTGTTGAAAGCAATGATCTGGTTATTAGGAAGAGTCATTAGTAACAAACTTCTGGCCTTCAGGTCATTCTTCTTATTTGCTCTTTCATCATTAGTCTCAGGTACAGAAATTGTTACAACTTCTGTGTCACCAACTTTCTCAGTCTTCGTAATAGACTTGAAGGAATCACCAGTTAAGATGATCTCCCATAGAGCATAGTCTTGTATGAGAAAGTATTGCTCAATCATTATCCTCCACATCTCAAAATCATTAAGTTTGAGCTTAGGAAGCCTTGGAGCAGAGTTGGACTGGTTGTTTTCCATCTCCATGGATTTGAGTGAGTAGGTTAAGCTTATTCCTTGGATATTCTAAATCAAAATATCAGAACCTTCGCTTTGATACCACTTTATGGATCTAAACACACACCTTGTGTTAGTGATATTTTGAATTATATTAATAAGCACGCGAAATATACTTAGTAATACTTAGAAGATGGATTATATGATGTAATGTAAGTAAGAACAGTTTAACACAAAGCTCCAATATTATTAAGAAATAATATGAGTGATCTTGCTTATCACTAGGGTTTGAAGCTTATATGAATAATAAGTACTCTAAACAATGACCTAGGATCTCCTTTTACAGCACAAGGAGTCCTTTACAAGATAAGTATAATCCTAACAATATAGAATATACACAAGATCTTTTCTATACTTATCAATATACGACTACATAACAATTATCCTAATAGCAGTGGTAATAGTGTACTGGCAGTGGTAATGAGTTTCCACTGCTAGTGTAATCTTTAGCAGTGTCTTCCACAGCTTATCAGTGGTAACTGTTAGCTTTATTCCCAACAGAATGCACATCCGTTTTACACCAACCGGATGGTGTCGGATCGCAGGGTCGTAGTTTGAGCTTGATCGGGGAGCTCACTAGTGTTCCTATAGCCTCGGTGGCTTGGTCTAGAGTATTCATCATTTAGTGGTGGGTTGATGAGTGGTGCTTGATTATCACCTTCCATGATGAAAAGTGATGGGATTTACTAACAAAGTCACAAAGAAGGGGGATAGACTACGAGGAAGCTAAAAATGAGAAAAAATCATACTTGATAGGAATCAAGCAAGGGAACCTAAACGAGATGGAAATCTAACTATCTATTCTATCCCCCGGCAGCGGCACCAAAAACTTGATGCGCGTACAAGGCGCGTTCGGGGTTAAAGGAAACTTCCTTTTCGTCGAGCAAGTTTTTCAACACCCTAGGCAGTGAACCTAATCGTTGTAGTGTAGTATTGGGTAAGCCTCGTGTATTGATATCGTTCTCTAGGGTAATAGGAATGCTAGTGAGAAATTACTACGCTAAGGTTGAGGTTGAGGAAGATTATTTTTTATTTTTTTATATTTTTTTTAAGAAACTAAAGGTAAAATCTCGGGGTTTGGATTTGGGGGTTGGTACTTCTACCGATTACTCTACTTATCTAATTATCTAAGCTAATGGGTAGTCTATGTCTATTGAAGTGTGCTCGTATGATGATTAAAGATGTGTTTACCTAGATACTAGTACTCCCTAGTTATCTTTTATTGGTGGTTGAATTGTCACGTCCTTATTCTTAACGCGTTGTGTTTTCTAAGGTCGTACGGTGTGCTTTTATCCCTAACTCTTTGAGACTACCTTAAGGTTAATGACTACGAAATCTCAAGGATTCATAAACTTAACACTAAGGTTATCTTCGGATGTTTAGCCTATAATTCCACTAGTAATTATAAACTAATGTTCACAAAGATTAATCAAGCATTAAAAACACAACGATGGCCTAATGCACTCCTATGCCAATCACGATTAAGATAAGAGACAACCAATGAATAATTAATAACTAGGTATCATAGATCTAAGCAAACACACAAGTAAATTAGCCGGACATGTTAAACATGCAAGCATACACACATTCAATCGAATACATAATGAAATCAAGGGAATAAATAAATTATCTCGATGTAAAATAAGGTATGAGAACCCTAAAATACTGTCCAAACTGGACTACAATCGTTTTAGGTTTTTACTCCACAAGTCTACTCCCTAAAAGTCTGAAAATTCGATTTTTTATATAATTTTACAACTGCGACGGCGTCGCCTTATAGGTGGGACGCCGTCTGATTGCCGCCATTAGGGTTTCGTCTTGGCCAAGTCATCATTGAGACGATGTCACGTTGTGGTTGTGACGCCGTTAGTATTCAGTACTGACGTCGTCTGAGTCTGGATCTAGGCCGTCTGAGAAGAAAAGTCTTCGTGACGCCTTACTCTTCAAAGCCTGACGCCGTCAGGTGTAAAATAGCAAATTCGCTCCTGAGTGGTCACAAAATAGGGACGGCGTCGCCCTCAGATTGGGACGCCGTCAGGTGTAAATTCAGCAGCTTGAGTGTCTTGATCTTGACTTAGCCATTTTCTTCACATATTCCCTCCTTTTCGTCCAAAAATGCATCATTCCAGCATTTTGCTTCCAAGAGACCTAAAAAGTGAAAAGGAACGAAATTAAGCAGTAACGGATATAAAAGTAGGCGATTAAGGGCTTAAATGACCCCTTAAAAGTGTACGTTTTAAATCCTTATCAACACTCGTACTTGCATGAGACTCCCCAAACAAGCTTCCGTTAACTATGCTTCCTCGCGTACCAATGGAATGGGAGGGAGATTCCCCACAACACCCGGACCTAGGACTTTCAATGATGCCCGAGAAGCATGGAGGGGCAAATTGGACTATAATTAGGGACAAACCAAAGAATTCACCTCTAATGATTCCCCATGGTCCCACAGCCCTAGCCAACAAAACATAGAAGGGATGTTGCAACACCTATTTACATCCCAAAAAGCTCAAATAGCCAAGCTTTCGGACCGCTTTAACCAACAACAAGCCGAGATGGATAGGAAGATAGATAAACTTTTGAAAGCCATGACTAATAGTGATAGGAAGACCACCAAGAAGGTTAATTCTATCTCGACTCATTCTCCCGAAGCTTCCGGTGTAAAAATTAAGGACCCAAGCAAGTACTTCGAGACTAGGGATCCCTCTTCATTCAAGTACGTTCCATTCGTCAATGCCATCACTCTAGTGAAACCAAATAGGAATAGTGACGAAGTGAACCATGAGACTATGCTTGAGGTTAGTGAAACTCCTAAGGAAGAATTGACCAACGAAGTAGGTGATGAATACTTCAATAAGTTTCCTACGGAAGAGGAACTTTCACGCCACCCACACTTAGTACGCGACCTTCGTCACATGTATGTTAGGAGAAGCCCTCAAATCATCTTTGGAAATCCATGGAATCTCAACATACCATGTTGCATAGGAAATCTTTTCGTGGAAAAGTCCTACATTGATCGCAAGTCCCCAATAAACATCATGACTAGCACATATTATAATTGGGTGATGAAGAAACCTATCCCAAATAGGCAGACCCCAATGATCCTAGAGTTAGTTGTAATTTTCTTGGTAAAGTTAAGGGATTTCTCGTCTATGTAGGTAGTTTCACGTACCTTACGGATTTCATAATTGTGGGGGATATTAGTACGGCGATAGATCCTAGCTTGTCCCACGTAATTCTAGGAAAGCCATTCATAGAAAAACCGGGATGACTTATGATCCGTCGTTAGGAATAGTTAGATTCAAGGATGAGACCGATGACACAGCTTACCAAATGCCATTTAAGATTAAGAAATTTTCATCACTATCCAATGATGAAAAGGATCTTAAGCTAACGATCTACTATAGGAATGAGGAGGATAAGAGGAGAGGAGTAGATTATGTGATGAATAAGATATTTGGGTTCTATAAGGATTGTTTGAAATTAGGACCGGAATATAGAATCGATTGGGGGGAAGATGACTTTTTAGAAAGGAGTGCGATAGGACATTACTATAACATGGAAAACCCCAATAGAGAGCGTCATGAGGAGGAAGATGACAGAAAGAAGTCACGTAGGAGCACGACTTCGAGTCTAGCTACAAGACTCATAAATAAAGAAAAGCGCTTCGTGGGAGGCAACCCATGCTTAATTGTTTGCTTGTTTGTGTGTCATATATCTTTTTCATTGTTGTTTATTCTCATGTTTAAATTTGTGAAAATGCTTTATTTTGTCTTTAACCTCATCTTAATAACATATAAAGGTATTTTACAAAAAGATAAGTGTAGGGAAGATTACATACGTTTTTAAAAGAACGTAAACATGAGAATTACAACTAGTGAAATTGATGTATATGTGTGTTTGTTAGAGTCAAATGCTTGTATCGAGTCATAATGAATTTTTCCAGGTTTTAAAGATGTAATTTTTCCAGAATTTTTCCAGGAAAACGCAGCAGACCAGTTTCTGTCATGACAACCTGACGGCGTCAGAATTAGAACCTGACGACGTCAGGTCAAGCAGAAACAGCTTATCAAATTTTTTTCGTTTTCTATGCTATTTATAAATATTTGGAAATTCTCAGGTCTTAATTTTCCAAAAAATCTGCAAACATCCATTCCACAAGCATTATATCCTAGTGTAGTTGAGTCATATATAGTTTTACCGCCAATTTACGCGAAGGTTTCGTCTATTTTCTTAAAGTGTGCAGGTTATATTTGGCAAGAAGAAGAAACACAACATTGGATGGAGCTTATCACGTATACATTCTTCTTGGGAAAGAATTTAACCACTACTTCACACGGATCCTACCAAGCTAATCAGGGGAGTACTAGTTTCTTTCTCTTTCACTTACCTTCTTTTATCATAACTTTGATACTTTCGGGGAACATTGGGGACAATGTTCAGTTTAAGTGTAGGGAGGGAGAATAAAACAAAAACTTAGAAACTATGTTTATCCTTGATTATTTGTCTTGTCCTTGGTAATTGTGTAATAAACTATGAGAAATATTCGTTAGGGAAATTTTAGCACCAAATTTAAAAATTTTTATAACATGTACGAGCTAGAAATTTAGTCTTAATAAAGCGTCTAATGGATAGGAGTTATATGACTAGCACAAAAACCGTTTACCACTCAAATTCCACCCCAAAAATGTGAGGTTCGCCCCTTGATCTTTAGGAATAAAAGCATTCACCTTTAATGCTTATAAACTGTACCGGTAGTATAATAGACTCTAGAACTTGTTTTGTGATGCATTCCAAGATCGCTAGTGAGACTACACTTGTGTAGTTAGGAATAACTAAATGATAAGAGGCATTAGGATAACCCTTGTTTTAAACCCGTATTATAATTACTTCTTCCACATCGGTCGAGTAATTACCCCACACCCTTGCGATGTACTCATCTTTAGTACACGATACCCCTAGTTAACCCCTCAGAGCCTATCCTTTTCGTGGTTCTCGTGATGTTTCGGTTTTTCAGAATATCAATGAAGAGCATTGTTTACAATCCACCCCCAAATGTACACCCAAATCGCCTTAGCCTACCTTGTATGCACTCACCTTTAGTGCATTATTGTTATCATACTAAACCATTTGTTCAATTATCTAGTTACTTGCATGGTTTCTAAGTCGAGTCATATCTTTTTTACACAGTTTTGGGATGATTGGGACTCATGGGTAAGTAATATTTTATGGAGTGACGGGAAAGAACGTTAAATTCAAATTCCCTTTGTCTAGGTAATTAAATACTCCAAGTGTTTTTGATCTTATCAAATCGGGTCAATTAATGTTAGAGTAATAAAAACTCAAGTGTAGGGATGCTCCTACAAATCCCTTATATTTTGATGTTATCGTAGAGGATGGTAGAGTAAAAATGTATGCAAAAAAATGAAGAAAAACATACGGGCTACCATCCTACATCTATCTTTATGTTTATGTTTTTCAATTTATGTATGTTTGCTTCGAGTTATCTAGAGTTTAGTGAGTCAAGTCTTGGCTTAGCAATGCCATTCTTTTCATGCTTGTAACATAAGATTTTTGACTTGCCACCACAAAATCGCCTATCCAACCAAACCCTTTGTTTCCCTACCGTAAGCCTAACGTTACAACCCTTGAAAAGACCTCTTAGATAGTTGTTCCTAGGTGCTTACGCCAAAGCGGTGGAGGTTTGATCTAGTCTCAAGCCTATGGTAATCTATGTACTATGCCAGGTAATGAGTGTTTATCTTCCATTTCCATTTTCTATATTTCATATACACCCAAGAGATGAGAGAATCCAAACACCCCTTGTGAGGTGCTAGTATATAATTTTCGTGCTTGTTATGACTATTGCGGTGCTTTTACTTGTTATGAATTATTCTAAACCCATGCTTTATGCCCCCTAACTTATAAACTGATTGGCCAAAAGCACATTTGCTTGAGGACAAGCAAATACCAAGTGTAGGTATATTTGATAAGGATTTAAAACGTACACTTTTAAGGGGTCATTTAAGCCCTTAATCGACCACTTTTATATCCGTTAGTGCTTAATTTCGTTCCTTTTCACTTTTTAGGTCTCTTGGAAGCAAAATGTTGGAATAATGCTTATTTGGACGAAAAGGAGTGAATACATGAAGAAAATGGCAAAGTCAAGATCGAAGCCACTTAAGCTGCTAAAATTGAACCTAACGGTGTCCCAACTAAAGGGCGACGTCGTCCCTCTCTACTGATTTAATAAAGAATGCACCTGATGGCTCAGTAGACTTTTTGCTCGCAACACCTGATGGCTTCAGGCTTTGAAGAGGAAGGGCGTCACTAAGACTTTTCATCTCAGACGGCCCAGATCCAGAACCAAGACGACATCCCATATGAAGCCCGACGGCGTCACAACAACAACGTGACGCCGTCCCATCGATAACTTGGCCAAGACGAAAACCCTAATGCCAGCGATCTGACGGCGTCCCACCTATAAGGCGACGCCGTCGCAAGTGTAAATCTATATATAGAATTCGATTTTTCTGCATTTAAAGAGGTAGACTTTTGGAGTAAAAACCCTAAACATTTGTAGTCCGACTTGGACAGTATCTTAGGGTCCCAAACCCTATTTTACACATCAAGATAAGTGTTTTAATCCATTAGTATCATTATGTCTTCCATTGAATATGTGTATGCTTGCTTGTTTAACATGTCTAGCTAAATTTCTTGTGTGTTTGCTTAGATCTATGAAACCTAATTATTAATTATTGATTGGTTGTCTCTTATCTTAATTGTAATTGACTTAGGAGTGCAACTAGGCTATCGTTGTGTTTAAATGCTTGAGTAATATTTGTGAACATTAGTTTATGAATCATTTAGCGGATTTCGTAGTCTAAACATCCAAAGATAACCTTAAAGTTAGTTTATGAATAATCTAGTGGATTTCGTAGGCAATAACCTAAATGTATTCTCAAAGAGTTAGGACAAAGGCACACCCTACGATCTTAGAAAACACAACGCTTTAAGAATAAGGACGTGACAATTCAACCAACAATAAAAGATAACTAGGGAGTAATAGTATCTAGGTAAACACATTTTTAATCATCATACGAGCACACAATCAAATAGACATAGCTACCCGTAGTAATAGATAATTAGAATAGTAGAAGTAATCGGTAGAAGTACCACCCCTAAACCAATTGCCCCGAGATTTTACTCTTAGCTTTCTAAAAACCATATAAAAGATAAAAAGAATCATCCTCAACCCCACCTTAACGTAATACACTTCTTGCTAGCATTCCTATTCCCCTAGAGAACGATATCAATACCCGAGGCTTACCCAATACTACACTACGACGCCTAGGTTCACTGCCTAGGGTGTTGAAAAACTTGCTCGACGAAAAGGAAGTTCCTTTGACCCCAAACGCGCTTCGTACGCGCATCACTCTACAAGGTACATAAACTTGTGTTTTTCTTCTTCTTCTTCTGAGTCTTGGAATTCTATTTCGAACGATTCACAAACAATATGGGGATTTATTTCTTATAATACTAAAAAGTATTTTTCTTCAAGAAACTCTTCAAAATGTTTTTTCAAATATTTCTCCCCGTATCATTTTGCCTAAAAAAACTGTCACGTCTAGGACAAACATTTTTTTTCTTTCTCTTTTAATTGTTGATACAAAGTAAAAACTTTTTCATTGCATCTCATGTGTCTATTGAATGCTAAAGGGAATACATAATCAATATGTATTTTCGGGTATATTCAACCGAAGCAACAATGAATTAAGGATCCTTTGGGCTATCTCACGTATACATATACATACGTATTTTTGACTTCTATGTTTATCTTTTCTTTTAAAGAGTCGAGATAACCGCAACTCCACATGGTTTTCATGTAGGCACAAACGAGGCACTATCGTTTCTAAATGATTTTTCTGCCTAAAAACTCTAGTTACCCGGATCCCTGCATTAACGCAGGACGGATCCCTTAAGGGATGGATCCGTGGGAAAGCTATTTTATAAGTTTTTTTTTTTTTATCTTTTTGCTTGAAATTGTCAAATTTCAACATTTTATTTTTATCACCTACTGAGTATTTAACTTAATGCTTATGCTCTCATTATCACTTGCTTTAATTTCATATTTAATCATTGGATTATGGCTCATTTTTGTAGTTTTAGCTAGGGCTGAGCAAATCGTGACAAACCGACCAAAACCGGTCCGAACCGAACCGAACTGACTTTTTTCGGTTCGGTTTCGGTTTTGAATATTTATTTCGGATTTTGTCGGTTTCGGGTCGATTCGGTTTTTGTCGGTTTTTCCGGCTCGAAACCCAAAAACCGACCCGAACCGAGTTATTCAGTTAGGTTTCGGTTTTGATATATATTTTTTGGTTCGGTTATCGGTTTGAGTTTTTTCCTTTTTCGGTTTTCGGTTCGGGTCGGTTTTTGTTGGTTGGGTCGAGTTTGACCCGATGCTCACCCCTAGTCTTAGCATTCATTGTAATGCATCCTTTCTCCTATAAATAAGGTTTCAAAATGCTTGCATCTCCATCACCTTCAACCTCACAAACACATCTCATCATGACTTCCAAAAGATCTCAAAGCAATGATGACCTTCCGAGTGAAAACAACCATTTCCAAAATATCCTGAACTTTATCTTACCACCTTCCGAAATATTACTACCACCTAAATCTAGGAAGACCGCTCGGATTAATGTCTTAACCATATTCTTGATCGCATTGACATTATCACTCACCAAAACTTCCACCATTAGACCCTATGCAAGCATGGAAGGACCGATAATAATATTTTTCTTCTATTTTATTTTTCTTTTTGGGTCTTTGTAAGGAAAAAATCCTTGTTCTTATTTTTACACTTGTAAGTGGCATATATACCACTGCATGTTGATGTTTTATTACAAGGACTCGTTTACATGCCTTAGTCTTTACTCTTTTCTCTCGTCTTCTACATGGTTATATTATATGTTATCACTAACATTTTTTTGGTAGGTATCTTTTTATGTCTCACTTAACGCCCTATTCTAGGGGGAGCTACCGTCAAGGGGAAGTTAGTGCTTTGTGAAACATTTTTTTCACCATTTTTTTTCTTTCTCAACTCTCTTTTGGTTTCGACAAAAGAGAGGAGAAGAGAGTAAATTTACTCACTATAACTTTATGTTTTGTCATCAACAAAAAGGGGAAGATTGTTAATACAAATAAACCGTAATAACATTTGTTTATATTTAGCGATCTCGTTAAGTTTTGTTGATAACAAATATAAAGTTATCATAAGTATAATTCTAAGAATACATGTTGCTTTGTAAAATATATACATTTGGTTATTGTAATAAAAATATGTTGTAATAAAACATGTAATAAGTTGGGTAAAAACCGTGACCCATGACCCATACCCATGGATCTTAATCCATAACCCATGACCTATTGCATGACATCATGCATGAAATCATGTTGGGTATTACTCATGATCCATGACCCATTGACTAGGTACAATGTATCTTGCTGGGTATCCATGATCCAAAGTCCATGACCTATGGTCCATAACCCATAACCCGGTTTGGTGTCCAAAATTCGGACTTGACTGACCTAGAGGCCGGATCCCTCAGTTTACACTGGTCGGATCCCTTGGGTAAGGGATCCGCCGGAACCGGCTGACTTGTAGACAGAATATCTATAAATAGTGAGTCATTCCTCCATTGTTTCTCACCCTTATTCTTACAACTCTCTCATATATTATCTCACTCTTCTAACCTCAGATCACTTGGTCATTCTTGTAGTTCTTCTCTCTTTTGTTGTGATTCTCTTTTAGGTCCTTCACGAAGGCGAGATCACGTTACTCATACAAGTCATCCAAGCAAAGGGTCCTTGATTGATTTGTTCATCCACAAGATTTCATTAGCTTATCTTGTAATTCTTATTTCACATATGTGTTGTGTAATAGCTGTGTAAAAGTTTGGTTCTACCTCGTGGAAGAACTCGGTATTTAGCTTTGTACTGGAAAAGGTGTAAGCGATGTTGTGAGGCTTCTCCACCGATTTGAAGGAGCTTGTTGACATAGTGCTTGAACTCTCGAGTGGGGTACTCGGGGAGTGGAGTAGAAGGAAGGTGTCCTTGTAGCCGAACCACTATAAATCACGTGTGTCGCTACTTTCTATCTCTTACTTTACTTGCATTCTTTACTTACTTTATTTATTTTTTGGTACTATCTATTCATCCACAAGATTTCACATAAGATTGAATCTAAACTTTTGAAATCTAACTTAAAATCGGTAAAACTATTCAACCCCCCATTCTAGTTTTCCACACTATATTTGGGGGGGGGGATAGCTGTTTGGTGATTTCAAAATTCAGTTTTATTTTTCTTATTAAAATATTTTTTTATAAATACCAAAATAATTTGTATAATTTATTTTTGTAAAAAGGTTTTGTCGCATTTATAAAAATGTGAGTTTTAAGGACAAAAATAATTCTTTGATCACTTAACAAGTTTGATATATTGTTTGTACATGCCTTAAGTGATTCACACTTGAGACGTAGAGAGATTTTGATGCGTGCATGCATTGATGATTTGTGTTTATGAGTAACTTGTGCACTTTACGTTATGTATTACGAGTTACATGTTTTTCATCATTAAAATACAAAGAGACTGTATAGATTAAATGTCGTACCGTTTGCACTAACACACACAATAAGATTTTCGGTCCTCTGCTTTACCAACTAAGTTATCCCAACTATTCTTGATGCCGCATCCTCATTTTCATTTTACTAGACAACGTGGGTCTATGTCAATCTTTACTAAATGCGACATTGGATCGATATTTTTGAATGTGATAAAATTTCAATCTAGCAAGTTGATAAATGAAATATATATTTAAATACTAATACTAGATGAATCGATGAGTTACCTGGTTTTTTCTAGATTGACAGTGGGATAAAGAAAATCTTGGGTTTCGTTTTCCTTGTGAAGTGGATTATTATTTGCACATTTGGTACTTCGAACATAGAACGAGCATGAAGAAATTAACGATACTTCTTTATCTTTTGAGTTATTTTGTCGGTTCAGTTACCGCTCATGCGGGTGCTTCACTCTAAGGCGAAACGCTCCCCTATCGATGTATTTTGACTGGATTAACATATAGGAATATAGGATGAATCTCCGAGATGGGTAGAAATATAAAGTTTTTTCAATGCCTTGCTAGGAATTCTAGACGAAAAAATCGTGAATGATTTATTGAAAAATAAAGCTCTTTTCATCATGTCTTCGTATGTACCCGCTGTAGCATTCAAGTAATGCCCTTTGATTTCACCTATTTCAACTTGTGATTTAAAAATAGCTTCGGCACAAAATTGATTGTGCTAGTAACATAATACTTCTTTTTTTGTACATATGGAATGTCTTCCCAGCTCCATATCAAGGATATCATCACTAGCATCAATATCGTCAATATATTGTCTTATTTGGTCTAAGTATCGGAATTGAGAACATTCAGGATATGCAAGATTCTACATGAAAGAATTCTCAAAACTTTTGTCGCTCCATCCCTGCATGGACAGAGAACCCGTCGTTGTCTCGGCGGTTAGGAAAATCATGATCGGGATAGCGTATCAATAGCTATGAAACTTGGGTGTGTGGCTTTTGTCACTAAGTTATTTAACAAAAATCTTTCACTAAATAAGATTAAAAAAATAGTTTGGTATGTAAAATTAATTCTATCAGTCAAAAGCTTAATTGGTTTATCATACAAAACCTTAAGACTGCCCCGCAAGGGCGTTAATAGTCACCAAGTGACTACCAAGTCACGCGATGCCACCATTCCGTTCGAACACCTCACGCGTGAACTAAAGCCATAAACAAGAAATTGTGGCGAGTGACTCACCTAGTTTTGATTCACTATTTGTGGGCCCATTCTAACATATAACTTTACTTACATAAAAAATAAAAAAATAATAAAAAAAAAAAAAAAAAAAAAAATTACCCCATATATCCACTACAATTTCATTTTCAATACACATTACTTTCAATTTTCAATACACACTACTCTCACACACAACTTCTTTCAACTCTCCCTACTATCATCTCACAAACTATAGCTGCTGAACCAAATAAAGTGTGACGAACTATCCTTAGGCGGCTATGGGGAGAACTTGAAGCTAAGGTCATACTGGCAAATAATTTTTTCCGAGTTGACTCATTATCTTGATCAAATGGGTAGCCGTGGTACGGAAATGATGAGATTGAATTCGCTGCCACTAGACCAGCCCCTTATCAGCTACAGTTTGCATACTCTCCAAATGACCACTGGAGCAGATATGCGTGTCGTAAACAACTTGGTGGCGGCTAGAAACGAATTGCTGACGGCTAGAAATGAATTGCTGAGAAGGAAGAAATCATTGAGAATTGCAGAGTAATTTAAAAGCTCGAATCATGTTTATTTCCGTTTAATGTGTTTTAATTTTCGTATCATAATTTGTGTTTTTATTTCACTTGTCTTGTAATATTTAATTTTAGTTTACATTTTTTATTTATCTATGTATTGTTTTTAATTCTGTACGTTTATGTGTACGTTCACATTTACATTTTTAGTTTATAAATATAAGTATTTAAACAAACAAAATGGGTATGAAATGTGAGGGTAAAGTGACCATGTTCTATGAAAGGTGAGAGTGAGTGATGGGAAGTGATAGGAGAGAGAAAGCTGATGTATAGCTGACATGTAAAGTAAATGTATAACTTAAGGTGACCATGGCCACTAGTCTAACATTCCGCAAGAACTACCTTTTAATTTTTTTTAATTTTAATGAATGTCCACACAAAAAGAGTCATTTAACCTGAACTTTGAAGGATCATTGCAAGAATTTATCTTGCACCATGCAGAATAGATGCCATTTGCCTTAACCAATTGAGCCAGACATACATCTCTATCAAATTTAGCATAGAGAGGAAACATTATATAAACTGTGTTATGAATAGAAATTGTTGTATCATAAATGTATAAGTTGATGATGATGATATTGTATAAGAGTATAAGGACAGCGTAATGAGGTAGTGAGCAATTTGACACAGAATGTTAACATCTAATCCATTATTAGGTGATATCAATACAAATAATGTAGTAGATTTTTGTAGTTGTACATCTTTAATTTGTTTAGAAAATTATGTTTCTAACATACTCATAACAAATATAATGTTGTAACAGTGCTAGGTATTGTGGCATGCCAAAACCTCATTTTCAGTCTCACTTCAACGCCATCTCAGCATCTCACTTTTAACACTCACACACCAAAATAATTCCTCCCTTATAACACCCTTTCACATGCTATTTAAGCCCAATCTGTCACACCCCCAAAATATCACAAGCAAAAGATAACCAGGGCATGACTTTATGGCACAAAGACACAAGATATAAAAAACGACCTCTAAATGAGTCGTTTTTGATAATACATGTTTGATTAAAGAAATAAAGTTTTACAAAGACATAACCCAAGAATTCACGAAATATAAAGAAGATTTTGGTTCACAATCGAACGTAAAGTTATGCAATAAGTCTTCATCATAATGAAACCACAAAATGTGACCCTAGTGAGATGCTTTATGCAATCCAAGCTAATGCAATTAAGGACTTGAGAATACATGCTAAAACGGTTAACATAAAGTTTGTGAGATCATATGTTTAAGTAAACATTAACGTTAAGTAAAATTAGCATGGACCACATAATTTTAAGTGACTATTGTAACGCATATAAAATCAAGAAAAGTATTACTATTACACTAAACTCATTACACCGAAGCATTAACTTATTCTGTTTGTTTATTTGCACCGGTAGGTGCCTTGCTAAAAAATGATGCGTGGGTTCGGGGTCGAAAGACTTCATTTTCTACGAGCAAGCTTTACAACCCACTAGGTATTGTACCTAATCGTTGCAGTGTAGTATGGGTAAGCCTAGGGGGTTGATCGTTCTCTAGGGGAATAGGGATGTTAGGAAGAGATGTATGACGAGAAGGTAAGTTTGAGGGAGATTCTTTTTAGTCTTTTACATTTTTTTAAAGCAAGGTAAATATCTCGGGGTATAGGAGTGGGGTGGTACTTCTACGAATTTTAACTACTAATTAATTAAACTAATTAACTACTTAAACAATTGAAAAGAAAAGATAGGCTATGTTAATGTAGATGTGCTCTTATGATGATTAAAAGTGTATTTACTTAGATTTTCTTACTCCCTAGTTATCTCTTATTGGTCGCTTGAATTATCACATCCTCATCTTAATTGATGCGTTGTATTCTATTTGGTTATAGGGGGTGCCTAATTCTCTAGTTCCGTGAATTGTAACTCTCCTCTAGAGTACCTGGGATCACCAAGTACCATAGTATCTCCCCCGAATACTCTTTTAACCTAAAGATACAACTCACGCAATAAACACAACGATGGCTCAAGTGCACTCTCAAGCTTTTTGCTATTTAGGACGTTCAAGCTCGCGACAATTAAAGAAGAAGCCAGTTTTCTTTTTAAAACACAATAACCTTGTATTAGTTTTTAAATGAACTTTGTGGGTATGTTCCCTGTAAACCCTCACGAGACTGCACTCGTCCACTTGGGACACCAAGTGGTTTAAAAGGCTTGTTGCATACGCTAAATGCAACCGTGATTCCTACGAAAGTGAGTTAGGTTTCCTTTTCATTTTTCTTTTTCTTTTTTAGAATTATGCTTGTCGGTAGTGTGATTTCAAGGATTGAATTTGCTCTTGGATGCTTATGAGAAGGCATGATTCTTTTCGTGGCCTTCTTTCTTTTTGGAGCAAATTTCAGGGAAGTTCTCGCTCTAATTCTACTTTTCTTTTCACCTTTATTTAACGCTTAGTACAAAAGGGACTTTGTACATTTCAAGTGGGGGACGGGAGTAGAATTATCTCTTGAACTTTATTTTTCCCTCGTTTTTCTAGTTTATTTTGAAAAATTATGCCATTTTTAAAATTTTGACATGTTTTCCTTAACCTAACTAGATTAAACCTTAGCCGAGCACATTATAACCCTTGATATTATATGATGAGATTAGCCTTATCCGTTTCTAAATTTTTACCTCAAATCCACCAAATTATGAGTGTGCCGGTAGCTTGTAAACTTTAGAACTTGGCCTTTGCATCTTTTCGAGACCATAGACGAGGTATGTTGAGTTAGCTCGATGTATTTGGACTTTTCAGTTTAAGAATGCAGTATTATAGGATTATCACCTAAATAGCCTATCATTGTGTGTCTATCGATTAGTCGCCTCAACTTCTCGACCCTCATGTTAAACCCTTTGTTGCACTAACCTTTACTGCAAGATACCCCTAGATACACCCATCTGGGTCATTCCTTTCATTTTGTTCACCCAACATATTGTTTCGTTATACCCTTACACCTTAGCCTACCCTGTAGTCTTTATTTGTAATTAGGAAGTCATTATTTGCCTAAGTTCAAGGTTCAAGTGGAAATGTTCGGGAATCACTCTTTCATCGACGACATATTCTTAAAGATCATTGAAGCCCCCCCCCCCCCCCAAATTCTCATATTGTTCATCTCAAGTGGGGGATGTTTTGTTTAGTTGTTACGATTCAAAAAAAAATGATGAAGTGATTCGGAAAAAAAATAAAATAAAAAAAAAATAAAAAACACCAAAAAAATAGTTATAGTATTTGTTGATTGTAAAGTGCGAAGTTATAAGTACTATGAGCTCATTATAGATTTAGTATCGATGAGGCCATCTAGGTCACATTTGAAGAATGGAGTTGGTAATTGCGCCAACAGATGAAGAAAAAAGTAATGTGCCCATCATGACGTCCTCTATTGGCACATCTACATGGTATTACATGATCCGGTTTCTTAGCTTTGAAACTTGAACTTTGGATGGACGGTAAGCGGTGGTGACTTGGTTATAAATTAGACTATTTGCTTGATTTTATTTTACACCAATTTTATCCCATGTCTTATCCTACCCTTTAGTCATGAAGCGTGTCTAGGTGATGCAGCGAGCAATCTTTGGTGTCTTAGCCATGGATTTGGTCATGTATCATTGATTTTTTCCACTTCGCCGTGACATGTTAGTAATGACAAATCACCCTTAACCTTTGTCGTGTCTGCCCATATTGCCTTCGAGAATTGTTTTGTCCTTAACTCTAGTGGTGGAGATTTGTGTAACCGCCAAGCTTATGATAGAATACATGCTATGATTGTGCAATGAGTGATCACCCCAAAATTGACACTTAGAATAGTTGAGAGATTGGAGTGTTTTGTTCCCATTTCGTGAGGTGTTCGGCTTTGTTTTATTCTAGGATAAGGGATTTGTAAACTTATATTTTTCAGGTAATGGGACATATCTTTTTAGGAATCTATCTAATAAGGTCTACTTGAGGGCAAGTAGAGTTCAAGTGGAGGGATATTTGATAACATCAAATAGTCCTGAATATTAAGTGTCAATTTCCCCCGATAATGCTCGTATTTTATATCATTTATATGGATTTACGCTTGTTTTCCTCTATATTTCACTATCAGGTAAATTACGAGCATTGGAGCTAAGGAGACGCGGATTTGGAGAGTTTATTAAAGATATATGATAGTATGCCTATTTTGAAGATGTTATGACGTAACTCTACTCTCACATTACGCCGTAACAGAAGCATGGCTCAGAAAACCAACTAAACTGAAGATTACGGCGTAACTCTATCTTTGGATTACGCTGTAACTAATTAGGTCAAATGATGTTCTGCGTCGTTCTAAGCTACACCGTAACTCGTTCCACAAATACGGCGTAACCATGATTTATTAAAGATAAGGTGTAACTCATTCCTGATGTTACGCCGTAACCAGCTTTTCCAGAGCAAAATACAAAGAAATGGGTGTTACGGCGTAACTCTCAACTTAAGTTACGCCGTAACCAGATCTGGCCTATAAATACTGCCCAAAATTCTGCATTTCTCATCATTCACTCCACACACAAAAGCAGAGAACGTGGGTAAGAAGCTGAAGGCAGATCTCGAGGAGCATACGGAGCCATCTCCAAGGGAGAAATCACTCCTAACAATAAGCTTTAGCAATTTATCATTTCTTTTACTTTCAATTCATGTATTTCGATATGTTAAAAATTGAATCGATTATTTCAGTTAATATGAGCAGCTAAGCACCTCTGGTGCTAACCTAGTTATGATTCCTTGATTGTTTTGTTTATGTTTACATTGCTTTCGTATAATTGTTTCTAGTGTATGCATGCATAATTTGTTGGTAGCTACCCTTATTTCGGTAGTTTTGAATTGACCAACTGACGACCCTTCTTTGCTTGTGCGATTTGACCAACTGATCACCTACCATTTGGATGAACTTAAGAAGTTAGGGATAAGTGTTTAAGATGCTAGCGCCCGGGCACTCATTGTTATGAATCTTGCATGTAGCGGAACTTAATGACTCAGCTTAGGGGACTAAAAACAAATGGAATTTCAAGGGAAGTAGCTTGATCTCCGGTGGAAGGCCTTTGCTGATAGGTTAGGACGAACTGACCAAATGTTGTCCTAGCGACCTAAACCCCCACTTGAAACAATTGGAAGTAATTAAACGTGAACTTAACATGATAGGATGACTAACTACGTTAGCACACTTCTCCTCTATTGATCACAACCCTCGCCTTTACTTTCTTTTCTTATTTTCTTGCTTAGTAGTTAA
Source organism: Chrysanthemum makinoi (assembly GCA_910596185.1). Taxonomy (NCBI): domain Eukaryota; kingdom Viridiplantae; phylum Streptophyta; class Magnoliopsida; order Asterales; family Asteraceae; genus Chrysanthemum; species Chrysanthemum makinoi. The sequence continues at coordinate 115,848,476 of OU343221.1, forward strand.
TCATTTCAACCTTCAAACCAATTAACATCAGTGACACCTAGACTTAATTAGAATCCGCTCACATAGCTCTTGGGACGACCTCGGTTTTACCGAATACTACACTACACACGATCGGGTACACTGCCCGTTAGTGCATTAGGGTAGACCATAGGTATAACGAGACATTATAAATATTAAAACCTGGTCAGTAAAACCTGCATCACCTAACTAGATATTTTACTCCCCGGCAGCGGCGCCAAAAACTTGATGCGTGGGTTCGGGGTCGAAAGACTTCCTTTTCTACGAGCAAGCTTTACAACCCTCTAGGCAGTGTACCTAATCGTTGCAGTGTAGTATGGGTAAGCCCAGGGGGTTGATCGTTATCTAGGGGAATATAGATGCTAGGAAGAGATGTTTGACGAGAAGGTAAGGTTGAGGGAGATTCTTTTTAGTCTTTTATGTTTTTTCGAAAGCAAGGTAAAAAAAATTAAAAAAAAAACAAAAAAAACAAAAACAAAAAAAGGTAAATATCTCGGGGTATAGAAGTAGGGGTGGTACTTCTACGAATTTTAACAACTAATTAATTAAACCAATTAACTACTTAAACAATTGAAAAGAAAAGATAGGCTATGTTAATGTAGATGTGCTCTTATGATGATTAAAAGTATGTTTACTTAGATGCTCTTACTCCCTAGTTATCTCTTATTGGTCGGTTGAATTATCACATCCTCATCTCAATTGGTGCGTTGTATTCCGTTTGGTCACAGGGGGTGCCTAATTCCCTAGTTCTATGAATTGTAACTCTCCTCTAGACTACCCAGGATCGCCAAGTATCGTAGTATCTCCCCCGAATACTCTATTATCCTAAAGATACAACTCACGTAATAAACACAACGATGGCTTAAGTGCACTCTGAAGCTTTTTGATATTTAGGACGTTCAAGCTCGCAACAATTAAAGAAGAAGCCAGTTTTCCTTACTCTAGTGTCTACCAATCAAGACAAAAGACAACCTAACAATAATTAAAAACTAGGTTTCATAGATCTAAGCAAACACTATGATAATTTAGCTACTCATGGTATACACACAAACAATTAAACATTTGATAGACATAATGATATGATGGATTAACAAACTTATCTTATGATGTAAAGAAGGGTTTGGAACCCTAAAATACTGTCCAAGTCGGACTACACATGAGTTAGGGTTTGCTCTCCAAAATTATACCTCTCTAAATGCAGAAAAATCGAATTCTATATATAGATTTACAAGTGCGACGGCATCGCCTTTTGATGGTGACGTCGTCAGGTCGCCATCTTTAGGATTTCGTTTGGGCCAAGTCATCGTTGGGACGACTTCAGTTGATGAGTGTGACGTCGTCTGTCTTCATGAAGGACGTCGTCTTGAGATGGTTCTTGGGTGTATGGTGTAGAAAACAAGGGAGACGCCTTCCAGAGTTTAGGCGTGACGTCGTCATGCTTTTGAACCAAAATTTCACCTGAGCCGTCGCTTGTAATTTTATCAAAAGTCTTCCTTTGGGACGGTGTCGCCCTTTGATTGGGACGCCGTTAGGCTTGTAGAATTTCCTTTGATCTTGACTTTGCCTTTTTCTTCATGTTTTCGCTCCTTTTCGTTCAAATATGCTTCATTCCAGCATTTTGTTTCCAAAAGACCTAAAATGTGAAAAGGAACGATTTTAAGTAGTAACGGATATAAAATGTGTCTATTTAGGGCTTAAATGACCCCCTAAAAACGTATGTTTTAAATCCTTATCAAACACCTAGTATTACCTCAAATGAAATGTGTTTGTTTGACTTCCAGTAATCCTAGTCAAGTAAGCGCTACAACCCCGAATGGGGGTATCAACCCCAATAGATCTATTCACAACATTCGTGCTTACTACGTAATTAACGGTTCTTGATAGTGGGGACTTAACGGCAATAGTAGTAACTTAGGCAATACGTAAATGTTTAAGTACTTGTGTCCATAAGTAAAACGGGCAATGTATTCTCACTCCAAAGGGATTTGAAACTCACCTCAACAAAGTAGTGATAAAGAAAATAAGTACGCAGACTCGAATGAAACAAAGTGTCCTAACCGCAACCTAATTCAATAAGACGCCTTAGGAACAACACGATATGTTCGATATACATATGAGTTTTAGAAAGTTTTATCACCTATATAAACTTGTAGTGGAGTTTTTATAAAGATTCACGAGTAAAATCATTTAGAGAAATGAGAAAAATGTATATTTAGTCTCGACAATCATTAAAATAGTTGTTGTTAAGATACTTTCCTCGACTTGAAATGATTATAACTCACTCGTTTCTTATTGAATTTTGCTCATTCAAAGCCTAGAACGCAGGCTTTCAAGAAAATGTGGCCTTGTTTAGTCAAATTAAGTTTTAGTCACCCCAAATAACCTCATAAACCATGGGTCTCAACAGCATTTTGTACCGAAAACTTTACCCAACTTCATAAGGTCGTAACTTCTTCATTTCTTAATCAATTTAAAAAAAACGAATTCCTAGACGTCTTACCTTTCCAAAACTATAATTAAACCCCGAGATTCCAAGTTTAAGGTCTCCAAAGGGCATCTACACACACGGATCCAAACAGCTAGAGCTATTGGACAACCTCTCTTGTGAAATTGTTTAAAAATACTAAAAAAATTTCCATACTTTATAAATTTTGAAAGAAATACACTTAATACATAGGGCTACCTTTGGTTCAAACAGATTTATCAAAAGAGTTCATTTACTCAAAGTTGCTCATAAATTAACCTATTTTTCTGCCCATATTTAGTATATTCACAACTAAGTTTAAAACAACTTCCAACACTACAAATATACAAAGGTGATATGGAATGATGCATGATATGTTAAATTTTAGTAAAATAGGATATGATGAGACACTTACACGAATGGTGGTGTGTTTGGAGGTCCTTGAGTGCCCAAGAACTTAGAAAACCCTAGTTTCTTGCAATACCAAAATCCTAATTTCTAGCAACCGTTAATGTAAACCTTTAATCAATCTTAACCAACACCTAAACACTCTTGCTTGGGACTTTGTTGCTGTCGAAATTATGGAGAGAAATGGTGAGGATTTGGTGTGTTTAAGTGTGTGAAAAATAGTTTCAAGTGAGCTCATTATATAATGAAATTTTGGGAAGGGTCAAAAGTGGTTTTCATGCTTCACAAGTTCTTGTAATATAAAATGGCGAAAGAAATAGTTGGTTAGGGTTGTTTTTTAGGCCTTTGAGTTGTTACCATGAGATGGACAAGGGAAGGGATAGTTTCCAAATCTTGGTTGCTATAAGGTTTACATAGTTAGGTCATATTGGAGTTACAAGGTTGGAAAACACATGTTGGACTTACTACTTAGGGAGGGCCGGTTTGGCTTAGTCCAAAAGGGAGGGAAATTTGATTATTGAATGTGTATATGTATAAGTATTTGTATATAGAAGTAAGTTGGTGAATTTGGTTAAGTACTGCATGCATGCAAATGACCTAATTATGTAACTTTACGTAGACATCGAATGTGAATGCATATAATTATAAATTATGTTCATGAGAGTAATAATGTACTTGCATGACTAGTGACGAAATATGTTCAAAGTCTAGTGACGAAATATGTTCAAAGATGTTCCTCGTTATGCGCTGGAAAACTTAATGGTTATGAGTAAGGTCAAATATTCACGTGTTTAGAATAGAACGTTCAAATTAATAGATTAATGTTAACCTGAAAATGTTAGTTGTCACACCATCATACTCAATTAAAACACAAACTAAACAAAAAACCCAATTAGAAAAACATATTTTTCGTCGTCTTCCCATTTTCACGTCCGCCAAATAATTGGCATTGACCTGGCATGAGGGGGTGGAGGGCGGTGTGTGTTTATGGTGAAATGGGAGATGATGTAGGACCTTACTTTTATCAACCTTATCACAAACCCAACACGTATATCACGTTAACACAAACACAAACAATGCGTGAAGATGAAAGAAATAAAGATTAAGATGTTGGTGACTTGATGTTATGCGTATAAACAAGATAGAGAGATGAAAACAATAAGATGTATATTGCTTCAAGGTAAAACACACACACACATACTCAAGCACACACCTCAAATGACTCATTTGAGGTGTATTTATAGTACAAATACTAGATGCCCTAATGGGCTTTGGGATGGGCTTGGATTGGGTTGGATTGGATTATATCTTTCATAAGGCTAGCTTAACTTGACTAATAGCCATTTAGCTTAGCCCAATCCATGAGCCCGTTGACTATTCTAGCACGATATCTAACACACGTTATAAAGTTTCTAAATGTGAATGACCATCACTTCTAATAAAAACTATTAAGGCTAACAGATGACATGTCAAAATGATGTTCACGTTAGACTTAGGTGGTGTTTGTTTTTCATAAAGAGGCTCTTAACAGCCTTTTAATCTGAATCGTTCAGACGCGGTCAGACATTTTGGTCGTTCAGACCGTTTGTTTTTTTTTTCCTGTTCAGATGCGTTCAGAGGTAGTAAGATCTTAATGGTCTAGACTTGAGAGGGGTGTCTGAATGACTCTTGTTGCCTCTTGCTGACACAAAAAAAAAACCAAAAAAAAATTAGTACGAGCAAGCAAATGTGCGGTTCAAACATGAGTTTTTTTTCCCCGTTCAGATGCGGTCAGATTCAGCCATTTACGCCTCAGATTCAGATTCAGATTCAGATGTGTGGTTCAGATTCAGATGTACGGTTCAGATTCAGATTCAGAACCTCTTAAAAAACAAACACCACTTTAGTCATGATACCCACGGCTCTTTAGCTTAATATGATATAAATCATATTCTAACATACGTAGTTGTCAATGAGTGTGCTTTCTTAACCAATTTTACACACAAATGTACAAATATTTATGTGCGAGAGATGGAATAAAGCTAGAGGTGGCAATCACAACCCATTTAGAGAAAAATGGGTTGCAATGGGTCAAAAATAACAACTTATGGGTTGGATTGGGTTACCCCATTTGCAAAGAAAAGGTCAAATGGGTCAACATATGGACTTATGTAAATCAACAAATGGGTCGAATGGGTCAACAAATGGGTCGAATGGGTCACTTAAGGGTCGGATGATAACTCAACCATCATTAGATGTCGTGTTTTTATGTTTTTATGTTTTACGTTTTATATTTTTTCGTCATTTTAACATTTTGTTTTTGCATTTTTACGTTTTCCGTTTTTACGTTTTCATCTGCTTTTTGCGTTTTCCGTTTTTTACGTTTTCGTCTTTTTGCGTTTTATTTTTTATTTGCTCGTTTTCGTTTTTTGCTTTTCCGCTTTTAACGAATTCGTCCGTTTTTTACGTTTTCGTTTTTTCGTTTTCATTTTTGCGCGTTTTCCATTTTTAATTTTCGTCCGTTTTATCAATTGCATTTTAATTTTTACGTTTTATTTTAAATTTTTTTCGTTTTCTCGTTTTGCGTTTTCGTTTTCGTTTTGCCCTTTTACGTTTTTTTTCGCTTTTCGTTCGTTTTTTCGTTTTTATCCGTTTTTCGTTTTCATCCGTTTTTATGTTTTAAATGCATTTTTGCGCGTTTCGTCATTTTTACGTTTTTCCATTTTCACGTTTTAGTGTTATTTTTCGTTTTAGCCTTTTCGTTTTCGTCCGTTTTTGCTGTTTTCATCTTTTTAAGCGTTTAAGTTTTTGCGTTTTTTCTTTTACGTTTTATTTTTGCTTTTCATTTTCGTCCATTTTTATGTTTTCATATCGTTTTCATAAACGTGTCAATTTTGCGTTTTTCGCCTTTTTTACATTTTGTTCCTTTTACGTTTTCATAATGCCCGCTTTTCGTCAGCTTTAATCCATTTTGCGCGTTTTCTTTTCGTTTTACGTTTTCTTCCGTTTTTACTTTGCGTTTTCTTTCGTTTTAATTTTTGCAAAAACGGATGAAAACGCGTAAAACGAAAAAAAAAACGTAAAACGTAAAACGAAAAACGCAAAAAATGAAAACGTAAATGCGAAAAAACGAAAAAAGCGCGCATGCAAAAACGGAGCGCACAAATGAAAACTTGAGGAAAAGTGAAAAAACTGAAAAACGCCGAAACGTGAAAAAAAAAAAGCGAAAAACGAAAAAACGGACGAAAACGCGATAATAGCGAATATTAAAACGAAAAATGAAAACGGAAAACGTAAAACGTAAAAGATGGACGAAAAGTAAAACGGATGAAAAAATAAAAAACTACTAAAACGCGAAATAAAAACAGCACAAAAACGTAAAAACGTAAGCGGACGTAAAACATGCAAAACGGACGAAAACGTAAAAATATTTGAAAACGCAAAAACAAAACGTAAAAACGGATGAAAATGGACGAAAACATACTATAGTAGCATGATTACATGTGGAAATAGCGAGTCGACCGACCCAACCCGACCCGTTTGACCCATGACCCATTCAACCCATTCTTATAGTATGACCCGTTTGACCCATGACCCATTTGACCCATAAACCATTTGACCCATGACCCAAACCGACCCGACCCGACCCATTTGCCACCTCTAAATAAAGCATATTGCATTTGTTGCATACCAACTTTTAGCATCATAACTTTTAGCATTAACATCATAAGTTCATAACATGGAAGTTATCATCTCGATTTAATGTTATTGATTTATTGCTTCCATACTTGTCTCATGTAATAATTTTCAAAAATTATACTATCATATGTGTCTCTTTTTGCCTTATTGGTTATTGAAATAGATTTATTATTATTATTATTATTATTATTATTATTATTTTAATTTAATTTTCAAGTTAAGCTTTATTTATTTCCAGTCATTGGTATAACCATTTTATGTTAAAACTTTATACATTGAAGATGGCTAACGCTAACCACAAAACTGATATATTTCCAATGTGAATTGTTAATAACACTATTATACAAATTTAAACATTGCAAAAATTCAAAATTAAAATATGACAAACAATATACTTGCAAAATTTCAGTTAAATGTATTATTTTCTGGTTTTGTTTTTATCCCCTTATAATAAGAGCTTTAATTTTTATTCAAAATACTTTTTAAGTAAGAGGAATCTTGACTAGATGAAAGACAAATGTATAACTTTAGTATGATAAGCAGGGAAGATATCTAGTGAAAAGAGAAAATAAAATGAGAAGAGTGAGAAATATTATAAGCCACACATTTCAAATGAAAAAAAAGAAAATGCATCTAATTTTGAAGGTGCATCTGAAATGTGCGGTTGTGATTTCTTCTCATTCTTTTCATTTCAACTTTATTTCTCATTTGATCCTCATTCTATATATGGTAGTGTTAAATAATATTTTGCAACTAAAACGGGTCGTCCTAAATAAAGTTTACTATTCTCATATAGGAAAATAGTTATTGTTCTTTGTGCAAATTTTTTATACAATGTAAAATGGATTTAAACAAGTATGAGAATGTCATGATATGAGAATCTCATGATATGCCAATTTGGTAGGGAGCTTATTTGAAACTGTAAACTTTTTGTTACAAGTAGTTATGTTGGATACATCAATTTCAAATTTAAACAAGAAGCTCAAAAATAAAAATCTGATTCATGAAACTTTTAAAATATCCGAAGCTGTTAAAACGTAAAATTACTATTAACAGCTTATAATTACAGTTAACAGTTAATTTATCAAACTCTTTTTATTGAATAAAAGATACAGCTTGTAGCATATATTAACAGCTTTACAGTTTATAGCTTACAATTTACAGCTTACAGCATACAAGTTACCGTTAGTTTACCAAACATACCCATGATCGACTAGACTTTACTAGGCTAATTCTCGTCATTTCAAATGTTTAGTTTTTTTCTTTCTTTGGCTATGTTTGGAAACACGTAGCAGTAAGCAGTAAGCTGTAACAGTAAGCAGTAGTTGCTTGCTTAAAAAACATGTTTGATAACGTAGCTGTAACTGTAATTATAAAATAAAAAATTACGAAAAAAGGCATATACAAATCTTAGACAAAAAATATCATCAAATAATAATGCAAGTATATAAATTCCATTAGTTTCAAGAAGCTAAATAGCTAGTAATGGTTTCGTTCCGCTAAGATTTCAACCAACATTTAAAAAACATGCATAGGAAAAACATGCTTAGATGATAGTTGAAGGAAAAAAGAAAAGAAATAGTATATGTTACTACTATATACTTATGAATGTTATTTTCGAGAATAAATTGATAATATTAAAATAAAATGCTAGCAGTATGTCTGGAATGCTTTTTTAGGAAGCATTAAGATTGGAAGCAATTGAGGTGTTGCTAAACGCTAGCAGCAGCGTTGCCAAATAAGCATTAAGACTGGAATGCTTGCCGCTTAACGCTTTTAAAAAGGTGTTGCCAAACATGACCTTTCTCTTATGGCCTAGTTGTTAATTTTTTAAAAAAAGGTTTAGCATAAATTTAATTTTAAGCAATTTCCGCGAACGTACTAGGCTACTAGCTTAACACTTAACTGTGGCTACAAATCTCAATTGAAAACCAAAAAGTAGTGGTTTGAATTGTTTTTGACTTCACTGGTATTTGTATTTCCATCGGTATGTAACCTCCTATTTAGCCTCTTAATACACCCATATACTTCCATGTTTATCTTCAAATGCAACATTCCTATAATTTAAATTGCACTAATAGATACTGTATAATGTTAATCCAGAATGACATATTCAGTGTATTTTCTCATATATTTAAAGAAATAATGCTGTGTCATTTGTGTCCAGCTCATATTGCCTAAACTCAAAATAACTAGTCATTTGTCTTATTATCTTAATTTTTTCATATTGTGATGTATCACCCGAATGCAATTAGGTAGATAATTAGTCATTTTTCCATATTTAAAAAAAAAATTCATACACTGTATTAGATAATTAGTCTGTTTTTCCATAAGTGTTCAACACATACTTATCCTTTCGTATCGTAATGTAATAACGTATCGCCATTTTAGCAACATACCATATATAATTACCATAATATTACTTTACATTCAAATTTATTTATGACAAAACAAAGTAAATAAAGTAACATATCAATATTTTATCCAACCATTAATGCACGAGTGCCTTTGCAATATAAATACAAACATTTTGCATGAACGGAATAACTTGTACTTAACTATGGCATTCATTGTGGTTATCTTCGCCTTACTTCTCAAATTCACCATAGCTATTCCAAACCATCACCTCTCCAATCTATTCCCTGCCGTACTCGTTTTCGGGGACTCAACAGCGGATTCTGGCAACAATAACTACATATCTACTAGTTTCAAAGCTGACCATCGTCCGTATGGTCAAGATTTTCCAGGAGGGATACCCACGGGCAGATTTTCTAATGGAAAACTCGTACCTGACTTTTGGGTATCCCTGCTGGGAATAAAAGATATAATTCCACCATATCTTCAACCGAATATATCTGATTTTGATATTCGGACTGGAGTTAACTTTGCTTCGGCTGGTTCGGGATTTGATGACCTTACTGCTAGGGTTTCTCAAGTGATTCCGGTTTCAAGACAATTGCATTACTTTAAGGGGTATATTGGAAGGTTGAAGAAACTTGTGGGGGTGAAAGAAGCAAAAAGGATAATCAAGGGGTCACTAGTGTCAGTTAGTGCTGGAACTAACGATTTCACGATTAGTTTCTATGATCTTCGTACTAGAAGAAGTGATTTCGACATTAACGATTATCAGGATTATGTGCTAAAGAAGCTTCAAAATTTTGTATATGTAAGTTTTAATTTCTCTCTTTTCAAGTAGCAACGAAATGATTTTTATTTAAATTTAAAGACATTAAAAACGGCAGATACTACTTATGAGGAAAAAAAATATTGCTAATTATTTATTAGGAATAAAGTATCGAAATTTATCGGTGAGTTGTTACAGGAGCTTTACAAGCTTGGATGTAGAACATTTGTGATTTCGGGGCTGCCACCGATGGGGTGTTTGCCAATTCAAATGGCGTCGAGATTCACAAGAACATGTATAAAGGAGCAGAATGCCGATGCTCGAAATTATAATAACAAGCTCATGAACTTGCTACCTCAAATGCAATCTTCTCTTGGAGGAAGCCGAATTATCTACACCGATATTTACAGTCCTTTGGTGGAGATGATCAAAAATCCGAGAAAATATGGTAACTTATTCTATGACATTATTTCGTAGCATTTCATCTTACTTTTGTGAAAATTACATAATTGCTAGCAAATCAAATTAATATTGCATCCGTTTCAAAATAATTTCTACTTCAAAATAATGTAGTATCAACTTTTAAGACACTTAACAGAGTTTTTAATTTCTATTATTGTTCTGTTACACTTTGTCAATAAACTGCATTAACTGTATATTATTGGAACAGGGTGCTTTTAAAAAACATAAAATCGTCACTTATACGTTACTATATTGTACAATTTATACATTCCTAAAATAATGTGTTCCTTGTGTAAACAATAATTTTTTGAATTGATCAAATGAAACAGTAACAACTAGCTGAATATAAATATCAAGTCAAACATAATAAGCAACTACAACTAGCAATTTGATATTATCAAATATGTACAAGCTCTTTAATTTATCACTAGAATCAAATATTCAAATTATACCTTGATTAGGTGAAAGTAAAAAAAAAACTCAACAATTCTGCTAAGTCGCGCACAGGTCATAGTTCGGGCCTCATTATTCAGTTTTATTGGTTTGACGAGTTGCTCGATTTGTTGTTTGTTCTAAAAATCTCAAGAAACGTGCTTGTTTGCTCACAAAAGCTAATGTTTTTGCAGGATTTACCGTAACAAAAGTGGGATGTTGTGGAATCGGGTTTCTGGAAGCAGGGCCAATATGTACACCATTAACGCCAATATGTCCGGACCCTTCAACACACTTGTTTTTCGATAGCATTCATCCAAGTGAAGCTGCTTATCGTCACATTACCAAAACCCTCTTGAAACAAATCATTCATCGCTTGAATAACTCCACAAATGGTTTGTGAACTTTGATAGTACAGTTAAGTTAGGCCTTTTTAATTTCCTAATTAGAAATGATTAGATCCAGAACAATAGGGATAATGTGTTAGTTGATGTAAAAATATTGCTTTGGAAATTGTCATTTCTTATGTGGAAAAAGGGTCGTATGATACATAAATGTGAATTTGTTTTTTAATATTTTGTTGCGAAATAATCCTTATAATTATATCTGTAAATTTTGATAAAACTCCAAATACTTGTATGTGATGATGTGGTTCGATTGATTGCAAGAGGGCACAAACTGAATCACCTCAGTCAATGCAGAGGTGCTCACCCATGAAACACGCATCATTTGTTGTCTTAATTCACATTGATCGACTTCCCTAAGATCCAGCTTGAGTACACTCTAGTAGCTTGCATCACTGCTCACAAGATCGACTCTTTGGGGGTCTAGCATTTAAATCTGCGGCCGGAAAAGGTCCACTAGCTGGTTAGTGAAGCTTCAGTATGCAGTGTTTATGACAAAAGAACAGGGTCAACATAGGGAAAGAAGTGGGAAGATTAGAACTCCTTGTAAACGCAGTGGTTAATATTACATTAAGTAACAGAATAGTACATTTGATACTAGAGATACTAGAGACGATGATTAAAACATCTATTCAAACTTTTAAAGGGAACATATATACATATTTTTGTAGCGACAAAGCCGCACGACCACATTTCTTGCACTTTCATCTCTCAATTACTTCTTCGACTAAATTATACCCATACCTTTTGGACTGTTGATGGATAATAACATTATTCAGTAAGTAGTTGTTGCCTACCAACAAAAAAATCTACAAGTAGTTTTACACTTTTACACACAACTGGAGAGTGATGTTTAGTTGATTATTTTGACATAATATTAGGAGTGAACATCAACACCTAACCAGGCTTTGGACCAAGTCTAACCAGACGTGTGTTAACACTCTAACCTAGCTAACCATACCGGGCCAGCACTGGTTTCAGGCTTTGGACCAAGTCTAACCATACCGGGTCAGCACTGATTTCAGGGTACGTCATCAATCAAGCCGCTATCAGCCTATCCTTGTACTAACTCTTTAAAGTTCAGCCCTCTCCAACTTTTGTTGACGGAGGGCTTTTAATATATGTTTTTTGCCACACAATAAAAAAATACTGTAATTGCAACTTGAACTTGATCTCACGTTGATGGTTTGGTGTTGATGGTTTGCGTATGTATGCATAAAACTCTGCTTAATAACCAACCAAGCCATATATATTTCTACAAATAACCCATAAACTAACAGCAAAACCATCAATTTGAGATACAAATGACCACAATTGGTCAACAAGTAACCCATAAACTAACAGCAAAATATTGTACAATTACATACAGCAATTCGGCACACAACAATTCTATAATCACTTAAATGCTTAAATTTCACCTCGGCTAATCCACATCACAAACTCTTCGCTTGTATTATAGCTCAAACTCAATCTTAAATTAATGGGAAAGATCTCAACGTATGTTTGCAATCGACAGAGATAATTTGCTCCTCACACAAATGGACTGTAGACCAAAATTCGACATCATTACTTATGTATAAAAACTTTACACAAGAATCCAATAAGCAATAGATGAACCAACACTAAATAGATACAAATGACCACATTCAGTCAACAATAATCCATAAGCTAACAGCAAAACATTGTACAATTACATACAGCAATATGGTACAAAACAATTTGATAATCACTTAAATGTTTGGATTTCACCTCCGGCTACTCCCAGACACCGCGGTTGCCTGAAACAAATCATCAATCCGAGCCTCAACGTCTTCAATACTGAACTTAACATGTTTATCCGCATATTTCCCAATATCTTGAAGATTATGAAACCTCCCGAGAAAATTTCTGTAAGCAGGAAGCAGAGTTCCAGCTACGGAAATCTTCAATTCTTCTCTCAACTGCTCATCAAATATAGCCCATGTAGATTGAGTTCTACAAATCTCGTCAAACTGTGAATTGAAGACCTTAAGCTTATCCTTCAAAGATTTCGAAGCAACATTTGATGCTAAGTTGTTGTCAAGTTTCAAGGTATTGAGAAGTTTATGCCATGAGCTACGTTGGTAATTTGTATGGTATTGTCTCACTTTTGAAGTTTGTTTTCGGATCCAGTCATCACCTAAAACTGTACCCAACACGTCGCCTTTAACTTTCTTCACAATGTATCGACCATTATTCATCATGAAAACAGACGCTAAAGCAGGGTCTTTATAAACCTTAGACTTCAATTCTAAATTACTCTCCAAAACTTCCATAATCCAAGCAATCGAAGATGCTAAAGATTGGTCTACATCATCTTCAAAAACATGCTCTAAGGTGGGTCGAGAACAAGCAGCACGAAGGTAATTCATAACATAACGAGTAATCGGATGAAGACTGCCACCAGGGACAGCAGCCTTCACCGGATCACGCTTAATCAAATTCTCTAACTCCACAAAAATACCCCTAATTGAATCACCTAACCTCTTCCAAACACTCACAGCCTCATTTCTCAAAAACAAACTATAATCATCCGAAAACAATACCTCAAACTCGGGCAACAATTCCTTCACAACTTCATAAACATCAAGTATCTTAAACAACCTCTCGGGCGTTCTACTCCCCATCGCTATCCCATTAGCGAAATTCAACAATTCCATAACCGAAACCCTACACACATCCATATAAGACATATCTGTGACCGCGTCACTCCCACTCACACGCCCAAACACGCGGTCACACATACGTCTCTCACTAGGATAAAACACCTTAACCGCAATATTAACCGCTTTAGTCCACTTTTCTATCTCCACATCATTATCATTATCATTATCACGCAACCCGAGAAACCCTAACCTCGATAAACTCTCCTCCAAAAACCCCCTCCTAAAAACACAATACACCGCGGAACACTCCTTTCCGTACCCCGCGGCGATCATACGCTTCGCGATCTCGCTCAGATCGCGAACAGTACTCGCCGGTATCGCATCTATCGTAATATCAAAATCCTTCACCACCTCCGCTACCGCCACATCCTCCTCCTCATCCTCCTCAGACTCCGTACCACCACCACCACCACCACCATCACCACCTTCGAAAAAGTCAACTCCACCAGAAAAGTCAACGCGGTCAACCAAAACCCTAAACTCATCCTCAAGTTTCACACAACACTTCCTCAACAACTCTTCCGCTCTATCCAAACATGACGTCACATTCTCATCGCTGACGTCACTCCACTCTTGAATGACCTCAATAAGCTCATCAACCGTATCCAAAAACGCAAGAGCGTCATCATGATCAGTCCATATGGGATCATCTCCGACTAAATATGAACTAATCCGACGGTCTAGATTCTTGACCGTACGATCTAGCGAGTTGTTTTTGTTAATGGTGATGTTCTGAGTGAGTTTTTCTCGTAGCCTGTTATCGAAACTGGAGAAGATTTGAAGGATGTCGTCTGTCATGGTGTTATCAGTGTGACCTAAAGTTTGTGCTATGTGACGTGCTACTGCTATCAGTTTATCTTCACCGTTTTGTGTAGTCATGGTTTGAATAGTTATGTGTTTGTGTGTGTGAAATTTGGGTTTAAAATGAAGGTGGTTTTGTAAATGGAGGGGAACAAAAAAACGCGGTGGGGAGGAAGGAGGGAGGAAGGAGAGTTTTGATTGAGATTGGATGAAAATTTTATTTGGTTTGGGTAAGAATATTTTTTATTTTTATAAAATTTGTTGATTGGGAGTTTCTGTGAGACTTTGATTTTTTATGACTATTTTATACAGCTAAGAATATTGAGTTCTAGAGAGTGATCAAAGGTATATTGTTCACACGTGATGAGTATTATTAACGCTTTTAAAATTTTCACAGCTGTTTGCTTGACTGTTAGAGTGCTAGGTGAGGTGAAAACCTTTAACACGTTATTGGTATGCCACCTCAGCGTCATATCATCCCCTCCCAATAACACACCAATAACTAAAACACCCTTCCTTCATAACACACCAATAACATGTTATTGGGTCCCTTTTAGGTCCCACAAAATATACCCACTCACTCACAACACACACACACACAAAAAAAAGGGAGCAAATGGCGTAAGCCATTGAAATGGCGGAGGCCCCATTGGCGAGTGGATGGCGAGAAAGGTGGTATGGGTTTCGCGGCGTCATTCATTTCTTTTGGTGCATTTGGCGTGTGTTCGGTTTACCTCACCGAGCACTCTTAATAAGAAAATGGGTTATGGTACAAAAGTTACTAAAGTTTACAAAAAATTTGTTCTAAGGTCATCCAGGTTACTGAACTTTGAAACTTTGTTCACTCAGGTAACTGAACTTACAAAAGTGAATGTTCATGTTATTAAACTTTGAATTTTGTTTACTCAGATTACTGAACTTATCAAAAAATATACATACAAGTTACCTGGACTAACACTGAATTTCGAAGTGTATGCTTACCAAAAGTTTAGTAACCTAACTGAACAAAATTAAACTATATTACCTTATGACAAATTTTTTATAAACTTTAGTAACTTTTCTGTACCATAACCCTAAGAAAATTTATTATGATTACTTAATGATATTATTTTGTGACAATTTAGATCATGCACAGCAAGGAGGTACTCGAATCAGTCGACAGATTCACATCTCGGTCGGCCTTGATGTGTAATTTCGATCACCTCTTGGTCGCCAAGGAATTCGGTCGTGAACTCGGCCGATGTTGCCAAGCTTGGATTTTGGTTTAAAATGTTTGGACCGTTTGGTTTTGTAGCAGTGTGAAAAAAAAATATAAAAATAAAATTAAAAAAAAAATAAATAAATAAAATTTAAACCCTTTACCCGTCAATATTTCATTTATCTTATCATTTTATACACAATTTATATGCACTTTCATCAACTTTTTAAAATGGCTTGTTCGATTCCACACACGGTCGATGAAATCAAAGCTATGGTTTAGAAACAAATTAACGAGGATAAAGCTCGTCAGCAAGTCTTTATGAACTTAAACGTAGAATTTGATAATGCATGTGCAGCTAAAGATGATATGAGGAAAGTGTACGCTAAATGAAGTGACTTCCACAAGAGAAACGTGTTTTGATCTACGCTTATTTGAATCAAGCATCTGAATTCGATTGCGAGATGCATAATGCTTTGTTTAAAAAGACGGGAAAATTAGAACAACGAACGAATTATAAAATTGTTTGGATGCAAGTAAAAAATAAATAAGAGAATTGTGTTTTGTATTGTTTTTTAAATTTCGTATCATAATGTCTATTTTTGTTTAAATGAATGGAAGTTAATTTAGAATACGAAGAACCAAAGTAGAATACGAACTTTTATTCATTACATCAGCAAAGTAAAATACGACATTGAAATAAAAATACAAACTACGATACAAAAATTAAAACACATAAGTTCGTCAGCTAGAGGAATTATTCAACTTTTAGATTAATCTGATTCCGAATCAGAATAGACCCCAAATTATGACCAGAATAACTTATCATTAGCTTGTTTTTCCCTAATTCTCTCCTCCCACTATTTTTCAGCCCTTCTTCTTCTTCTTCTTCTTCTAATGTTTCTCTTAATATATTTTCATCCATAATAAGTTGTTGTTCTTGTTCCTTAGTAAGAAATCCATCGACATTTCAATAACTTTCAGTTTCATATTCATCACCTATCTTATGTTCATCATTTGATTCCTCTACCGTTGGAAATGAAGAAAAGGGAGACATGAATTGGTGTGTATGTTGTTGTGATGATGAACCGTAGTTGGGGTTTGAGGAGGGAGTATTTCCATAATTAACCATTCCTTCGGGTTTAGGGAGATTGTTTGTGTTTTCTTGATATATTTTTGTATAAAAAATGGTGAAAGAGTGTTGTGAGTTGGTGTTTAAAAAATTGGCGAATTAATGGATATTTATAAGTAAAAGATTTTGAAAAAAAAATAAAAAAATAAAATAAAAAATGAATGTCGCCATAGGGAGCCGGCTCTTGGGGTAGGCAGCCAAGGCCCAAGCCTAGGGCCCAACTTGTATAGGGGCCCAACTTGATGGTAATCAGGGGCGGATCTACATACAAGATAGGATATGCACTTGCATACCCTATGAAATCTTGGCTTAGTGTAAAAAAATTACATTTTGTGTTTCTGTTTGATCATTTTGAACGAGTGCATACCCTATAAAAATAAGGTGCATACCCTTTTTGATAGTTGCCAAAACAAATGAAAACAAAATTTTAAGGTTGCAGAACTTGCAGATTGGTAACAACAATGGAGGTTTGATGAGGTCTTTGAAAGAAGGCTGGTTTTAAGATATTGTAAATGTAGGTTGAAACGTGTGGTCAACAAGTTATCTGTGTGATGGTGGAGTGAAGTGGGTCCCAATTGTATATATAGCTCTCAACTCTTTTATATTACGGAGTACTAGCTAAAAAAAAATCTTTACACCACTCTAGTTTTCTTTTTTCTTCTATTTCTCATTCATATACTAGTAGACACAATAATATAATCTCGTAGCTATATTATATCTATTAACTAAAAAGCGGGGAACGCATGTGCTCACGCTTACGCTGTCCCAAAGATTTATCAAGCAAGCTTTCGCAACTCTAAGCCCCGCCTCGCGCTGTGCTAAAACTGTGCTCAAACATTAAATGCGAAAGCCACAACTCTAAGAAAACAACCCCCTCGAGGCTAAGAGATCGCAAAGTAGTCCTAACATTAAATGCAAAGTTTCACAACTCAAAAAACAAACCCTCAAATTTAAGTGTCGCTACAAAATAAGTCTTGAATTCAATCCACGATCGCTACGCTTTCTACACTCGTTTAATACTTATGTTAAGTAAGCTTAAAATTTTGATTCTAACTTCAAGCATTAATTATACCAATTAAGAAAAATAGGGAAAAGTAAAGAAATCCAAACAGAAAAGTCCACTAAAAAATTATTCGACCCGAAAAAACTTGAACCGAATTTTTTCATTTAAGTATGTGCACACCCTACGATGGATTCCTAGATCCACCGCATATGGTAATGAACTTTATATGGAGCTGAAGGATGTCGGTTTAATTTATCAACTTGAATTATGGGGGCCTATTTTTTTCCATTTGCCTCAGGCCTAGTCTTTTTTAGGCATTCTCGGAGACGGCCCTGGCCATAGGTGTGTTAAAAAGTCTCTTGTAGGTGGCCGAAGAGAAAAAACTGATGTAACAAACAAAATGAAGTTCGCCCATTGTTACTTTTGTGCATAGCCTTAGCATTTTGTGGAATTTTACACAATAGTTTAAAGATTTAACAACAAAAAACATCATTTTTTTTAAAAGTCATTACGTACTACTAAACACGTATAATGTTTAGAAAATAATATTAAGTTAAATTTAAACAACAACGACTTCACCATCGTGTTTATTAAACAAAGTTAAATTCCTCGTTCAACAATAGTTTATACAAAATATTAATAATCAATATTAAAACACAACAAAAAATTTATGTGAAAACTTGTCCGTGCATAAATATTGTAATTATATAAGTATAAATTCTTTTACATAAATTTTATATAAAAAAATCCTATCTAACAAACTTGTGTATGCCCGGTGCTAAAACTAGTACATGTGTTATGCTAACACGGTAATCTTTTCGTTAACTTCTTGTTATTTTTATCTTTTTGAACATAATTAACTTCTTATTTGAGAATGGCACTTTTCACTAAAAGCCAAAGTCCTGAATACGGGGTTAATATAGAAGAGCAACACCCAACAAAATCTTTCATTTGGTCGTTTCGTTTGCTTTACTTGTTGTAGTGTTATTTGTACATATACTTTTTTCATAATTTTATTTCTTTAAAAAAGATAAAGTAAGACGATGACTTTAATCAGGGCGCCAAAGCAGTCAAAAATCAAAATACGTCCAAATGAAAGCAAACACAAGCAACTTTATAATAAAAAAGTAAATAAGAGAGTATTTAAAAGTATTATACGAAGTTGACGGGAAAGTGGCTTGGTGGAAAGTAAAACAATGTGCAGCCAACAAAGCCCATGAGGCCACTAATTGGCTTTCTGTTTTTTTTTCCTTCAAATTTTCGGAAGTCCTTTTTTATTGATTTTAAATTACAATTTCGAACATATAAACCGAGTTCTAAGTTTTTAGGTTAAAGGTCAAACTCAGTTGAATGAGCTGGTGTGGAGAATATATGTACCATTACATTGATCCAAAACTACATGCATATAAACATATTTGAATGTTCTAGAACCAGATTTAATTTTTATATTTCTTCTCAATTCACTTTGATTTTTCATTTTCTTAACGTTGACACTGATTATATTTTTATTCATATATAATACTATTTAAAATTATACCAAATGAAAATACATTTAAACCCCAATATATTCTTATATTTTTCATCAAATATTATATTACACAAATAAAAATATTTATGGTCAAAGTTCAACAAAAAGCACTTGTAGTTCAAAAGTTTTAATAAATTATTATTTTATCTATGACCTTTTGGCGTGTAGACTTATCAATTTTTCTTCATTCTAATTAATGTTAGACGATTAGATTAATGACACAAACTCGATTGTGAGTTTGAAATTCATTAGGTTTAGGGTTTAGTTTATATTTGCTTATTCGCAAAGTTATGATCTATTATAATCTATACTACTATATAAAGTGTTCTAGATTTCTTTAAAAAGCAAGTTTTAAAAATGCTATGTTTACACTTACTATTAAGTTATAAAGACTTAAAATTCAATACATCACATTATTCAATGCACATAATTTTCGGACATACAAGAAAAAAAGCATGGTGTACACCACTTTAATGCACATATTAAAAAACAAAACACCACATTAATGTTATTTAACATGGTCAATTAATTTACCGTCAATAAATACAATTAATATGCTTATTAAAACACCCCTACATAAAAATACAAATTATCAAGATAATTGCATAAACTAAATTAAACACAATTCCTCATGAAAGTGTCACTAATACAAAATAATAAAGCACATTATACAAATATTCAATCTCAACAAGAATCTACTAAACAAGCTTGAGCCTAACGTAAAGTAAAGTGCTAAAACGAAATTCTTAATATAATGTAAATTTATCACAAAAGTTAACATAAAAAGAAGACGCCTATTGCCTTATCGCTGCATAAAAGGTCACATAAAAGCATTTATTCTCTATAAAATATTTATCGGTACGGCCAGCAAGTGACGTATATTCTTCTAGTTAGATATATTATATCTTATCTAATTGGAAATGCATTCAATTAATATTAATTTCTATTGTTTTACGATTACGAGAGCTTCACATATCCGTGAATTTTGCTCAATTTATCTTGCAGACGGGATGTCTTTCCGAAATTATTTATAACTGACGTCATTGTGCTGACTATGTTTGTGATGTTAACAAAATGTATGAAGAAAAGACCATGCGAGAGTGAGCTATTCTAATCATGTGTACATGTGCAAAACAATTACTGTACTATAATTTATACCTTAGAGTAAAAAAAATACACCGTTAGTCTTTAAACTTGTTCAAAAGGATCGCATGGGCCCCAAACTTAGATTATAGTCGCCGTGAGTCCAAAACTTGGGTTTTGAGGTCGATTAAGTCCTTTTGACTGTAATCCGTCGGTCAACACCGTTATTTGTTGTTTTGTTTTGTTTTTAGTTAAGGGCATAACAGTCATTTATTTGGATTATTATACTTTTCTTCCCTATTTTTATAGCATTAACATGAAAAACATGTGCATAAAGACAGTTTACAGCAATGAAATGCTCATGTGTTTGCATAAGTAATTCGCACATCAGTTTCCGGTAACACATAGACGACAACACTAACTTAATAACTTTAAGGAGGAGCAAACACGAACATAAAACTATTCATATTATCAACTTAACCCATTGTTGCATAACATACCTATCTGGTACGATAGTTATGATTGTTGTAACTTACCTCCAGACAGCGCAAGGTAAAAGTTTCATCAATACTCAAACAGTCCAAAGGAATATCCAGCTCCACAACATAGTTAACAACCTGAAGCGTATCAAAGTGCAAATAGATTTAAGCTGAAGATCTTTGGTTAGATCCCTGTTTAGGTATGTATTGCATAGTCCTTGGTGGTTCATAGGTGAGTATGACCTCAGGCTAAACAACCATGAGCATATAACGAGTAAGGGGATGTTTGGGATTGCATAAATTTGCTTATGCTTAGAGCGTATAACTTATAAGGACCTACCATGTGCTTATCTAGCAATGCTTAATTATTTCATCAAATTTAAGCAAAGGGACCAATAAGCCATAAGTAATCCAAACACTTAAAAAGTTTATAGTTTTTGAAGCGTAATAAGCCAATAAGACCTCTAAAATATGCGAACCCAACCTTTGTCTAAAAAACAATGTTGCAAAAAAAGTTCTACAAGGCCGATTAATCACCGATTAGGTGCTACTGGGCCATCGACCTTTTCGATTTGTGTAAATCGTTCAAACATAGTCAACGGCGGTTTATGATGGTCAAACTTGCCGAAAACATGGAAATCTTACCGAAAATACCCTAAACTCGTCGTAAATTAGTTATAATCACTTTTTATATATATTACTCCGTACAAGATATTTTTCAAGGAAAATCAGTTTAAAATACCAACACTTGGTTGGTGAATAATTTAAAACATGCCAAAATGCCAATAATTAATTACCGACTATTTTTCAACCCTAAACAAATATAATCACTTATAATACGGTTATATCTATTACAAGATGTTTTAAGGAAAATCTTTTCGAGAATACCCAAACCAATGTAAATACCCAAAACTTGCCAAAATGTCAATCCATTAATCACCAATTAATCCCGCCTAGACCGACATAAAGCTGGCTGCATGCATGACGCCTCACTACCGATTCACGATTTTTGCAACCTTGCTAAAAAACTTAAATGAGATGCACAGTTTCTTTTGTTCCCACATTCTAAATTGGCACAAAATGCCTCCAACCAAAACACTAAGGGCCACTTGGGGATATCGCAGATAATATGAAAGATTTTCCAGATTTTTAATTTCCTTCAAATATCATGTTGGTAACTCAAATAAAGTAATTTACAATTCCCATGAATTGCCAAAACGAGAGAATTTAAAAGTTCTCCAAAAAGTCAGAATTTTAACTTACTTGAAATTTTTTATAAATTTTTTTTCTATTGTTTTTATAAACTTTAAATAGAATATTTATGAATTTTTTATAAACTTAATTAATTTTTATAAACTTTTTTATAAATTTTAATAAAACTTTTTATAATTTTTATAAACTTTTTTTATAGATTTTTTATAAACTTTTTTTTTATAAATTTTTTATTAACTTTTTATAAACTTTTTTTATAAATTTTATTTATAAACTTTTTTTATAAATTTTTTATAAACTTTTTATAAACTTTTTTATAAACTTTTTATAAACTTTTTTTATAAACTTTTTTTATAAATTTTTTATAAATTTTTTATAATTTTTTTTATAAATTTTTATAAACTTTTTTTTATAAATTTTTATAAAATTTTTATAATTTTTTTATAAACTTTTAAACAGAATATTTATGAAATTTATATTAAAAATAAAAAATATTTATAAATTTTTGTCAACCAAACGTGCGAATGTATTTTAAATTCCCAAGAATTTAAATTTTCTAGAAATTAAAATTCCGGAATTTTAAATTCTCCAACCAAACGCCCCCTAAAGGTATTATGCCTTTTACCAGTGAATGAGCTGAATTGGATTGTGTTTTAACTCTAAAGTTCAAATGGGTAAAAAAAAGGGGGCTAAAAAAAGGGAACATGTCAAATGGGTCAAAAATTGCCCAAAGTGTATTGTATTGTGTACAACCTAACGATATGCATGCTAATTACTGGCACTGAATTTCCTGAACCATTTATGTCATTTGAGAAAAATCCTTCACTGCACTCAGCGAGCGTTGCAAGTGAAGCTATCTCATATGAGAACCTCACCACCAAAGGCAATAACATTTCTCAAAAATAATAATCAGATAAAAAAAGGCAATAAACAATAGGCACAAGAACCATAGTCATAAAAGAACCATAGTCATTTCTCATATATCATGTCTATAAATAAAACCATTCTTACAAATGTAAACATGAATCAAGATAGTTATCGAATATAAGTTACATTTCTATCTGCAGCAGCTTGACATGGGACAAATTCGATCTGTGCGTTGAAGGGAAATCCATGTTCAAGTTCCATTAGAACTGCAATCCCATGTCTGCTGGCACGTCTTCTATCTATTATGTTTTGTTATAACAAGCTATCTTATTATTATTATGCATGTCATTGCTATCGATTGCACAATCCTAGTTTACCGTCAAAAACAATATAATCTATCCAAGCCTACGAAACTGACTTCTAATATCAAATAAAATCCTGAACTTCATGTACCAAACTAACAACACAAAATTCGCTTGACCATGTTTGGATTCTTAATTTGGTATCGATATAATCATGATAATAGTCATTAAACAAGATGCAGAGGTTTAACTCCATGAAGTATACTTTTGAAATGTGTAAATAGTATTGAAAATCTTACATTATGCTAGTCAACAAATGCTAGCTTATGAAACAAAGATTACTTTACAATATCTTGTAATAACCTTTTTATAATGTAGTTTTAGAGCTTTGAGAGAAGTAGAATAACACAAGTTTCCTATCATGTTACATTTTCAGATGGTTTTTTCCAAACCGATTGCAAACCAGGTTCTTGAAGTGGATCTTAGAAGCATGAAAACCTGTCATGATAGGATACGTACAGATGACCAACAAAAGAAAACAAACTTAATGCATAGCAGTAGCAAGCAATAACAGCCGTTACAAAAGATACTTTCAAATATATGTTTTCTTAATACTATTAAATTGATAAAATTGGTCAAGTCTAATCTATTACTACACTGTTATGTACATAACTTGAACACATCAAGTATTATCTGCACTCATGGAAGACTCATTCAATAATGGAACTTGATAGAAAATTTGTGTGTACATATGAAGGCAAGTATGCACTTGCTTACAGATTACAAGAGAAACAAGATCACAAAGGCTAGCCCCAAGAGTGAACTCAATCCCTTCATTTTCCTCGCCACACGCCGCCTTCTCTCCAAATGACCTTCACGATTAAGTGCCCCAAAGTATGTATGCATCTTTAATAAAATTAATTAAGAAAGACGAGTGTGGTTTTTATGTGTGTTTGTTTCGATCGTACACACGATCGACTTAAACAAAAACTCACTCGATCGACATGTCCCATGCAAAGAAGGTGATCGACGACATTTTCAAAAAGTAGCACTCGACGATTGAAATCGACCTAATCGGGCTAGCCTAATAGAGTTGCAATAAATGGGAAATATAATAATCCAAATATATGAAATGACCTCTATGACCTTAACTAAAAACAAAACAAAACAACAAATAACGGGAAAGCCCTATGTAAACCGACGTCGTTTTGCATGCCATTTAATACAAACATATAATGCTAAATGAAATTCTTTTGTTTTGTGACATTATTTTTCAACTTAGTCATCACTAAGCGTTTGCGATGCGTTCTCAAGTTGTTTTAAGTGGGGTTAGAAATGGTGAGTAAAGAAGAAAAGTAAAAATAAATTGCAAGAAAAATGCTAGGAATTTTTTTGGCGTTTCATTTTTGTTTCATTTCTTTTTTTTTTCAAGAAAAACTAATGTTTTTTCATTCCCTTTAAAAAACACTTGATAGCGTAGCGTTTGAGTGTGTTTATAAACATCTAAGAACCGAAATGAACTGAAGAATCAGACCAAATTGAGTCGGCCTCATGTCATAGGTTAATTTTAGCTATTTGCGGTTTTCGATTTCGGTTCACTTCAAGCCAAAACCGAAAAACCTCATCTAAACCGCCTAAACCTAACTCATCTGACCTAACACAAAATCAAACTGGCCAACTATGAACTATGTATGTGTCCAGTTATCAGTTCTCTACTCTCTAAAATGTTTTGGTTCTCTGTTCGGATTGGTTCTTTGTTCGGATTGGTTTTTACCCAATGCACTACCCTAGTTTTATATGTGCTTGCTATTGTAAACTTCATATTTTTGTTCAGTTATTATTATTTCTTTTTCTTATTTTCTTATTTTTTTAAACAAATTTCAATTCTTATTTTGTTGAACAAAGCTCAATTATTATCAGGGAATGGCATATAACTTAAAGTCAAATTCATAAATGAAAAAGGGCAACACACAACAAAATATATCAATTGGTAGCACTTGGAAGTTTGGAAGATGATTTTGTTTAGCTACTAACGAGTGTGGAAACCCGCGCGATGCAGCGGGATTAGCTTAAAAGGACTTACTTTGTAACGATACTTGCATTTAATGTTTGGACTTACTTTGCAGCGACACGTAAACTTTAGGGACTGTTTTTGCCAAGTTGGGAAACTTTGTATTTAATGTTTGGACTTACTTCGCAACGATATTTAAACTTCAGGGACTGTTTTTGCCAAGTTGTGAAACTTTGCATTTAAGTTCGGACTTATTTTGCAACGCCACTTAAACCTCGTGGACCATTCTTGCCAAGTTGGGAAAGTTTGCAATAAATGCTTGAGCAAGCACTGTTCAACGGCTTTTAGTATATATAGATAATAAGTACACGTTTGGCTGTCTGTATAAAATCATCTCTTTGCCTCTTCAACAAACACGTAACCCCACAAAATAATGCCATGAATTTTACAATAAATTAATAGACGTGGTGTTAGATTGAACTCGAGACCACGGATTGCACATTTTATGCATGAGAGAATTAAAGTTAATAATTAAATATAAATGTTGTATTTATTTATTAATTAAACTAAATAAACATATCGGACATTAAGTAATTAGTTGTAATGGACTAACGATCGTTAGATATAATTGGAAAATGACTAGATTGTAAATATTGGGAAGGTTCCGGAATACCTTTTTGGATTACTAACCGATCGGCCACAAGAAAAGGAAACCCAACCCATCTACAACTAAAACTTGTTCACCAAGTTTGTTTGGGTATAAATACAAAACCAAGGGTGTTTGTAATTTATCTCTTTTACTCATTGGCTAAAACCTAAAACTTGTTTTGTGTGTTTTGCCATAAACCATCGCGGCACCCTCCCTAGGGATCGATACTTGATTTTCCAACCAAATTGTTTTTGTTTAATTAAAACTAGCATTCCTTTAATTCAAAGATAGTACGTGTGTACAAGTAAGTGGTACTAACACATTATTGTTAGTATTCTTGGATTGAATTACAAAACGTAAGGGTAATTCACATAATCCTATAAACCCTAATTAGGTTCATACAATTAAGTTTTGGATTTGATTCTTGTGCGGCTAGAATCAAGAAAGGTACGCATATTCTTGTTTATGTTAATTAATTATTCATTTATCTTTCCTTTAAGCTTCCACATGTGTACTTGATGTTTATTGTTTATATTTATGATTAGTCATGTTATATAATTCCAACAGTGGTTTCAGAGCCAGGTTTAATGAGTAATTAATTACTAAACACGTAAAAAATGGATATTGTATTGTGTTTGATATGATTATTCTAGGTTTGTTATTATGTAAACCCTAATTTTATTGTTAGGGCTTTTGCCCTAATTGGTTTTAAATTTTATGCTCACCTAAAATTTTTTAGTCCATTTATATAAATTTTTTTTAGGGTTTATAAAATTGTTTTGTTAATCAATATCAAAACCTAGAATTGTATATATGTTACGTGAATTAATTCGTGAATAATTGTTATGTGACATGGAATTTTACTATGCGATCTTGTGACTATTTGTATAATTGTTATGATATATCCATGATAATACATGCATGTTTGTCATTGATAGTTGCTTGAATATTGTTTAATTGTTAAGATATATTTATCACATGTTTATTTACGATAAATCTTGAATGGGAAGACTCCATTATATACATTAATGAATCAATTATGTGCAATGTGGTATATTATTAATTATGGGTTTACGCAATCGATTCATCGATGTATGTGGCTCACTTTCAATTGAGAGAGTGAAAGCCCTAATTAATATATACATTAATTAACCTAGACATTGATTATTAATAGGTTTTATCGAATAAGTTGCATGTGGCTACTTGTTTACACGATAAATTGTTTATTATAAAAGCATTGTTTTTAGTTATTTATTTTTATTTGTTTACTTATTTGTTTATTATGTGTGACGCTTTTAAGCAAAGGGTAATTTTGAATAGAAAATAATAATGACTAAACAATTGTGAAATTTGATTTGTTTTGAAGAGTTAAGTTTTCAATAGTTTAATTGATTGATGATTATGTACTAAATGGTTAGAACGACTCACCCCACTAGAACAAACTATAAAGGTTAATAAAGAAGTATGCACAATCACACTGAAAGGATGTCTAAAGTTATGCTTTTGCGCTTACCTGGTCATCTCACTGTGAGTTCATTGAGCTACTTAGTAAGCCATAAAATGTACAAACTCATCTTAAGGGCTTAATTAGTTTTGATTCCATGCGCCACTTCGGGTGTTAATTACCCAAAACACTAAGTGTTTACACTTATGCAAAAGTACGGTATAATGGACGATAATTAACGCTAAATTCCTTGATTGGTGAACCCAATACCTCAAATCAAAACTTTGATAATTTGATCTTTATGAATTGGTAATAAAAAGTTTTTTATTAAATTTATGCTACAAGATGAATGTGACATCTTTTGTACATATTTGATTTAACCACATAAAATCAAAACTAGTACCCTTATAAATTAAGTTATATGCCATCTAATTAAGAGGAACACTTGAAGTTGCAATTTACGTCATGACAGTTATTTGGCGAGATTGTGATGGACAGTAAATCTCTATGTAAAGTCGAGACCTTACATGGACATATTTGCGCTTCTTAAGTTAGACACTTAAGTTGAGTAGGAAGTGAAACTGGAATCAAGCATAAGATGGGATGAAACATGTTTATATTTGCAATAGCGCTTGAAAATATAAATCCCATAATGATCTAGGAATTGGAAATTGTTTGCCAATTATTGTTCGACAGATTACCCTATTATGTGCTTTCGTTACTAGCAGATCAACTGATGTAATGAAACTACAATAATTTGGATCATAGTTTTGAGAAAATTATGGTTATATGAATATTACCTTGGGTATTTTATTTTTTGAAAAGTTTAATTATCGAAAATACTAAAATTGAATTTTGAAAATTCTTTAAATGTATTAATGCAACATTAAACCGTGAAACTAAGGTTATTCCTGTATTGGTAAATTGATCTACACCTGCAAGGGTTTTTTGGTAGAGTCAACTTTACTAAAAGAATAAACATAGTCCTCTTTTTAAAAGAAAGAGTGAGATTCAATCCTATTCCTTTTCATGAATGAAGAAATGTATGATAGGAAAATTAGAATTGTCTAAATTCTAAATACATAACTCGTTAGCAAATTTTAATAGTTAAGAAAATTGCATATTTCTGAGTTATTAAAATTAGAAGTAATTAATTATGTATAATTGGTAAAAGCCAAACTAGCATATTTTATCTAGTTGTTTTATTTTGACCATTTAAAAGTACTACTTACAAATTGTTTGAATAGTAGAACTATTAAGAAAGAAATTGCATGCCCAATTTTTCAAGTTAATAGCATGGATGGATAAATTCATCATCTACATAGTAGAATACATTCTTTTAAGTACATAAGTAATTGTTATGTATGGATTTTCTCAAAGGTGTAGGAAGTAAATAGAACGCTATTTCTTTATGATTAATGCAACACTTACAATGTTGTCAAATCCAGTGGGACTATTTTGTTCTTATTACTGAATAAGGAATTAATGTAATGATCTCTAATTCAATGGGAGTTACAAGCTTTGTCATCTTGGTAGTAACCTGCATTATCTTTAGAATGTCTTAGATAATACTTTCTACTTGTTAGACACTTATGTTTTCAAGGATAGTCATGTACGCTTCCTTATTAGACAATGAAGTGGTTCTACATCTACTAGTTATGCTAATATCAATGACAATCATATTGGTCACATAAACAAACATATGTCGTAAGTTATTTATCTGCTACATGACGTTGTTCCATGCACAAGTGGGAGAAATCTATATTGTGTGCAAGGTACAACATATAATATATGATTTAACGATTCTCGATGCAAGGTAAGAGACTAACGTTTCAATATAACTTGAACATATCTAATTCAAGAAACATTTGGTGTTGCAATTTACGTCATGTCAGAACTTGGCGAGATTGCAACAACAAAGTAAATCTCTATGTGAAGTCAGACCTTGCATAGACATATTTGTAGTTTCTAAATTAGACTACTTCAAATTAAATATTTATGTATTATTAGAATGACATAAATAAATGAAGTAATCTAATACTACTTCAATTTGTTTATTTATGTATTTTTGAATGACATAAATGAAAAATAATGTAATCCTACACTATTGTGAAGTAAATAAATTAACTTGAAATTACTATTGAAACCAAGAGTTGTGTTCATAATTACTTTAGTTAAACATGTTTATGATTCATTGTAAAGACATAAACATAAAGTCTTTTAAGACTTTTAATAAAGTAAGACGTTAACTTGTTAGGTTTTTTAATTAAGACACATACAAGAAGTCATTGAGTTGATCAATGATTTATAACGTTAAATGGGATTATAACAGTTTATGTTTTCGATGAGACATGATATGAAGTGACTTGGTTAAAAGATACTTATGTTATAAAGCATGCAATTGGCTTGAAAAGTCTATTATACCATTACATTGACTTAGTTGGTAAATAGGTAAGCCAAAAGTAATATGTTTATCTTATATATTGTTAGATTATCTTACAATATTAAATTCTAATGAATATCACAAGTTGATGGTATGTTCAGTTCGGAGAATCAAACTCTATTTGATTTGTTTGATTCAAGATAACCATAACTTCTTTCTTAAAAAGTAACAATGTTAGAAAATTGAGTATAAATTGAATATACTCAATATGACTCCATCCTAGAAGATTGATAAAACACCATTTCATTATGGAATGTGATAAATCACATTAAGTTTTAAAATTGAAGATTCCGAATTTGTTAAACTACTTATAAATAGGTTATTAACAAACTAAAGTCAAGAATTATCAATGTGTATTTGTAATGTCCCAAAAAGAGAACAATGTAGTTTTGCTCTAATTGCTAAGTATATATAGATAGTCTATATATTTCAAAAGGCAAGTGGGAGTTTTTTTTATCTTGAAAGATAAAATTACAAGATACATAATCTTCTTAAACACACTAGTAAATATCATGATGAGGTTAGACATGTAAATGATAGACCTCATAATGATGGAATTTTCATTCATAGATCTGCAAGGATATCTCATATATTTGACTTATATGCTGAGAAATATGAGTTACAGGATTATAGTAAACCTGATAATCATTATGATGGATTACCAAATATTGGATTTGTTAAATTACTCATACTATGAATGTTAAAGATGCTGTCCATAAAGATAATCAATTTTGGAAATTTGGTTTATCTTTAATAGTTAGACTAGAGAATGGAAATGAGTTTCTTCAAAGAGATGAAAAACCCTAGTGGTTTGAATTTCTATGTAGAAATCATATGGACAATATTGTACACATATTTAATGCATGTCTTATGACAAGATTATTGATCACACTTAAGCAATTAATTATGATTGAATATTCTTTCCTAGACACATTAAATATATAAAGATGATAATTGTCATACTTGTTTTCATTAATATGAAATATGACAATGGAATATAAAAAACTCTTCTTGAGAAATTACTTGAGAGGACGATAAGAATAGAAAGGTTTTTGAATTCATAT
This sequence comes from Chrysanthemum makinoi, assembly GCA_910596185.1. Classification (NCBI taxonomy): domain Eukaryota; kingdom Viridiplantae; phylum Streptophyta; class Magnoliopsida; order Asterales; family Asteraceae; genus Chrysanthemum; species Chrysanthemum makinoi. The sequence goes on from OU343221.1 coordinate 115,879,366, forward strand.
AATCTTTGGAAGTGTATAAAGTGCAATAATTCATGAATGGATAAATGCATGCATCTATAAAATTATTCTTATGTTAAATTATTAAATCCTAGTTTTGATTTATAATAAATAAGATAAATTTTAAGTATTCCTGAAAGCTAGTGGTAGTATTATGTTAAGGTTTTAAATCTTATATGTTGTATAACATATAGGAAGTAACATTCCTTGTAAGTTAAATGTTAAGTCTTAGATTGGAATGAAACTTCACTTGTAATATTTAAGAATTAAAACATACAACCTTGGAATATATGTTTATTATTAATAAACATGTGCAAGAAATAAATGATTATAATAAAACATGATATATCATTTGGGAAATGGATAAATATCTTTTTGACAAGATAGAACACTAATGAAATCTAAGTTTGACTCAGATTCATCATGTACATCACGTTGTGTATTAAAATTGTTATATCATTCTTGAATAAGAAGTGATTTGACAACATTCATATCTAACTAAAAGTTAATTAGATAACTTGTGTAATAAATATTCTAATAGAATTACATCCTCAGCCTGGAATTGCTCCTAGATTCTCTGGATGAACAATATGTCAATTGTTGTGCAAATTGTCATCAGCTACAAACTTGAAAGTTTGAAGACATCAAACATTACACAATAAGATATTAAAGTTTACGGAGTTTTAATGAGCATATTGTTGTTTGTATACAATAATGCTGGTTTAATTGAGATGACACTCAATACTAGTCATGGTAGGATTTCATCCTTGTTAATGGTATTTGTGAACTAGGTGCTACTAAGAGCACATTTGCATTATACATTAAAAGAATAAGAATACTTTAAACTTTAAAATGTTTGAAAGTTTAAATTGTCATAAATTGGTGATAGAGGATGTCACACACTTTATGAATTATTATGTGGATTGTGAATGCACACATACAAGGATTTCACTAATTGAATTCTTGAAATAAGTATTCTCAAAATTACGATAGATCAAGTTGGTTGATTTATGCCTTGTCAACAAGTATGATTGTCATTACTTGAGGCATAATTCATCAACCGGAATTTTCATGCATTGATCTATTTGGTATTTGGATAAGGGATGTTAAACAATTGTTATAATAAATCAAATACTTGGTATGTTTGATTTTATAATATATTGTATCCTATATTTGCATGTTTAATCCGTGAATAAATTTATTTATTCTAAATTGTCCATGTCAATTAATGATATAGGAGTATCATTAAACTAAGACAAATCTGAGAGATATGGTAGAATATACTTAAAGTATATTGATGAGAATGCATTTAATTTCAGATGATATTCAAGGAATTGAATATATAGGACTTATCCCAACTACATGATTTTACTTTATGGATATTGTAATTAAGTAAATCATGAATAGTTATCCTCTAACTTGAGATACCAGTGTAAGTGTCATGAATGTAGTGCACTTCTCGTGGAACAACTTAATGCTATGCGAATGGTAGTCATAAGGGTTGTTTCAAGTGTTGCAAAGTTCGTGGTTATTCAGAGTCAAGATAGAATTTGTTCATTCAAATTTATTTGGAGTTTAATATCTGAGCCCTCGTAGGGTTGACAGGATGTTTGTGTGGCCACACCCAAAATCTCCCCTAAATATGTTTAGAAGATTTGGTAATCTTGCTCAATCACTTATAACGAAACGAATGGTTGAATAAAGAATGACTTAATTACATATCTTTATTTAACATGGTATTAGAAACAAAAGGATAATAATAATGAAAAATCATTAAAAGGTTTTCCAAGAGCCTTGCTCGAGTTGTAATAGAGGCATCGAAGTGTTGCTAGACGCTAACCGATGTGATCACTCTATTAAGATATGTGTCTAAGTGGGAGCTGTTGGTTTAATGGACAATAAATTAATAGACGCAGGTTAGGATCAACTCGAGACCACGGATTGCATAATTTTATGATGAGAATTAAAGTTAAATTATTAAATATAAATGTTGTATTTATTTATTAATTAAACGAAATAACATAAAGGACATTAAGTAATTAGTTGTAATGGACTAACGATCGTTAGATATAATTGGAAAAGGACTAGATTGTAAATATTGGGAAGGTTCCGGAATACCTTGTGGGATTACTAACCGATCGGCTACAAGAAAAGGAAACCCAACCCATCTACAACTAAAACTTGTTCACCAAGTTTGTTTGGGTATAAATACAAAACCAAGGGTGTTTGTAATTTATCTCTTGTACTAAGGGGATCGATCACTTTGATTTTCCAACTAATTTTGTGTGTGTTTTGCCATAAACGATCGTGCACCCTCCCTAGGGGATCGATCACTTTGATTTTCCAACTAAAATTGTTTTGTTTAATTAAAAATAGCATTCCTTTAATTCAAGATAGTACGTGTGTACAAGAAAGTGGTACTAACACATTATTGTTAGTATTCTTGAATTGAATTACAAAACGGTAAGGGTAATTCACATAATCCTATAAACCCTAATTAGGGTTCATCCAATTGCTAGTTTTGTGGATTTGATTCTTGTTCGGCTAGAATTAAGAAAGGTACGCATATTCTTGTTTATGTTAATTAATTATTCGTTTATCTTTCCATTACGCTTCCGCATGTGTACTTAATGTTTATTGTTTATATTTATGATTAGTCATGTTATATAATTACAACAAATAATACAGTAATTAACAACTTTTTTACTTGGATTGGACACAACATCAAAAACCATAACCTCTAAAATTTGTAACCTTCCACACAGCGAGTTAATTTTTCTCCTGTAAAAATAGCCACTCCACCCAATTAAGTGTTTTATTCTTTGAAATCTACGAAAGGCTTTTAAAAAATGCAAAAACATATAGATAATACATATATGAGCAAAATACATCATACGAGTTTAGTACATAATAATCAACCTTATTAGAAGTACAGATTACTTCGATTTATTAGATAATAATGAAGCTTGACCATATCGCAGGCGATGACTGATCAGTGATCACATAGATTACTAGGAAGAAGTTGCAGAAAAGTGAGGAGTGTAATGATTTGAAGGTGGAATTCTTACACAAAGATCATCATACAAATTAAGTTTATAAATCCAAGGGCAAGAAGAACCCAGTGGTATTTTTTCAATAGTAATTCCTGGGCTTTCAGTCATATCAAGTGGTGTGTTTGATGGTTTTTTTAGCGTATATTGTTGTATCAAACTAGCTAGAGTTATCCGCAACTCTGGAGTGCTAAGTATAACCAGGCACATCCCAAGGTTTTTACTAATCATAACAATTATATAAAACAAGTAAACATCATCAAAGCATGCTGAAGTAATAGGAATAATTTGTAAATTAATTAACCGAATTAAAAGTATATGCACCTTTTGAATCAATGCAATTACGGTTCATGAAAGCCCCAAATTAAGATCAACGACCAAGAAACCCTAAACCCTAATAAATTAGGGTTTATATAATTCGACCATATCAAAAGTCGAATACCCAAGATATGCAAACACAAGTGTATTTGCTCTTCGTTCTTGTACACACGTATAGTAACGACTAATGAGAAAAGCTAGGTTCTTGATCACAATAGATTAACCAAACACCTTTGTTATGCTAAGGTCACCGAAATCCCTACAATGGGGATTCACTTCGCCGACCAAGAACAAGAGGAAAAAAGAAGAGGTTTGGCCTTCTATTGAAATCTAGTGTACCAAAGGATGAATACATGGGGATGTATTTATAGCCTTATGGTAGATGTCAAGATTGCTATAGTATCCGATGTGGGATTCTATAGTTTTCGCCAAACACAAGCCCAAAAGAGGATTCCAAAACCTTCTCTTGTTAACTTCTTCATATCCCGTTGACATTTAATGACCGATAATCAAAACTCGCCAAATATTAAATATCATTAAGTATTTATTTCGTGATCAAATAATTAAATATAACATTTTATATATTAATTATTTATACATTGATTCTCATACGTAATGCGTGCAATCTCGAAGTCTCGAGTTCGAATCCGGTCATACATATATTAATAATTATCCATAAACCTTTCAGCTCCCACTTGGATATTACTTAATATAGTAATGACATTGGTTAGTCTAGCTTTAACACGCCAATGCCCCCAGATCAAATCGAGTATGGTCTCCTGGAAAAAACCATTTAATGATTCATCATTTTACTTATCCTTTTGTTACTAATACTACATTAACTATGAATATGGATCAAGTCATTTCATAAGTTATTCGTTTCTCGTTGTATTTGATTGAACAAGATTACCAAATCATCTCACGTATTCCGATAGATCTGGGTAAGGCCTTACAAACATCTTGTCAACCCTACAAGAGGCCCAAATATAGTATTATGCTTTGAAACAAATTCAAAGGAACAAATTCTCTTGACTACAAACATAACTCATGAACTTTGTAACACTTATGAAAATAGCCCTTATAACTACCAGTTACGGATAGCGTTAGACTATCTTACACAAATGCACTACATTCACAAATTATTACTGTATCTCAAGTCTGAGGATAAACACTTCATGATATACTTAATGACAAAAATCCATAAAGTATCATCATGTAAAGTTGGGATCCGTCCTATATTCAATTCATTGAATATCATGTGAATTTGGCATGTCCCACGAATCAATATACTTAAAGTATATTCTACCAAAACTCAGATTTGTCTTAATTCAATGACATTCCCACATCATTGATCGACAACGGACTTTAGAATAACATAAGTTATTCACGGATTAAACATGCAAATATAGGATATAATATTAAGAAAATGAAAAATAAACATAACCAATATTTTATTCCATTTAAATAATATTTGTTCATAAACATCCTTATCCAAATACTAAATAGATCAATGCATGATAATACTTGTTAATGAATTATGTCTCAAGTAATGACAATCATACTTGTTGACAAGGCATAATTTCAACTAACTTTGATCTATCAGAATTTTGAGAATACTTATTTCAAGAATTCAACTAGTGAAGTTCTTGTATGTGTGCATTCAAAATATCTTGATATTGCCACATAATATTTCATAAAGTGTGTGACATCCTCAACACCAATTTATGACAATCAAACTTTCAAACAATTTTTAAAGTTTAAAGCATTCTCTAATTTTATTGTATAATGCAACTATGCTCTTGGTTGAGCACAACTAGTTCACATGACCATTTACAAGGATGAAATCCTCCCATGACTAGTATTGAGTGTCATCTCAATTAAACCAACATCATTGTATACAAACAACAATATGCTCTTTAAAATCTCCGTAAACTTCAATATCTATAGTGTAATGTTTGATACCTTCCAAACTTTCAAGTTTGTTGGCTATGACATTATAACAATTGTTGTATTGCTCATCCTTAGAATTTTGAGAGCAAATCCAGAGGAATGTAATTCTAGATTCAAACATATTCTATTAGAATATTCATTACACTAGTTATCTAATAACTTCATTAGATATCAATGTTGTCAAATCATCTTGCATTCAAGCATGATACAACAATAACATGATGTACATGAAAAATCCTTATGTCAAACAAAGATTTAATTCATGTTCTACATATCCATTTCCAAATGATATATCATGTTCTATTAGACTCATTAATTTAATACCGCCATGTTTATTAACAATAAACATATACTCCAAGGTTGTATGTCTTATTTTCTAAATCTTTCATGTGAAGTTCCATTCCAAACTTAACATTTAGCTTAGATGGAATGTTACTACCCACAACATATAAGATTTAAAGAAAATAAACACAATACTCCCACTAGCTTTCAGGAATACTTAGAAATTATCTTATTTTAATTTTAAACCAAAACATGGATTTAATAGTTAAACATAAGAATCATCTCCTAGATGCATGCATATATCCATTCATGGATTCTGCCGTTTGTACATTTCCAAAGATTATGTGAATTCATAAAACTCATTTGTATTACTTATCGCCCCTCAAAGTAATCACACAATAAAGAGTTTTAATATCCAATTGTCATTTTTCATATCAATGAAAATAAGTATGACAATCATAATCATTATATATTTAATGTGCCAAGGAAAGAATATTCAATCACAGTTAATTGCTTAAGTGTGATTAATAATCTTGTCACAAGCCATGCATTAAACACATGTACAATTTTGTCCATATGATTTCTACACAAAGAATTTTAAACCGCTAGGGTTTTCTTTCCTTTGAAGAAACTCATCTTTATTAAGATAAACCAAGTTTACAAAGTTGATTATCTCTTTGGACAACATCTTTACATTCATAGTATGAATAATTTACCACAATTCAATATTAGGTAATATATCATTATGATTAATAGGTTTACCATGATCCTCAAATCATATTTCTCATCATATCAAATATCTCGAGATATCCTTTAGGATCTATGAATGAGAATTCCATCATTTTGAGGTATATCATATTTGACCTCATCATGATATTCACTAGTGTATTTTAGAAGATTATGTGTTTTGTAATTGTAATTTAATCTCTTCAAGATCTAAACAAAACTCCCACTTGCTTTTGTAATTTAAAGACTATCTATAAATACTTTAGCAATTAGAACAACACTAAATTGTTTTCTTGTGGGATATTACAAAATACATTGACAGTTCAGAATCTTGTTTGTTAATAACCTACTCCTAGTTTTAACAATTCAGAACTTCAATATATAAGACTCAATGTGATTCATCACATTCCATACTAAAATGGTGTCTTATTAATCTTCTAGGTTTGAGTTTTATTAAGTATATCCAATCAATACTCAATTTTCTAACCTTGATAACTTTTGAAAGAAAGAAGATATTATTATCTTAAATCAAACAATATAATTAATATTGTAAGACAATCTAACAATATATAAGATAAACATATTCCTTTTGGCTTACCTATTTACAAACTAAGACAACTTAATGGTATAATAGAATTTTTAAGCCAATTGCATACTTTATAACATGAGTATTCTTTGACTAAGTCAAAAGACATAACAGTTATAATATCTTACTTTATATTATAAGTCTTTAAAAGACTTCATGTTGGTGACTTTACAAAGAAACACATAAACATTTATAATTTAAAGTAATTATGAACACCACATCATGGTTTCAATTAATTTATTTTCAAGTTAATATACTACTCTATCTATTTATGTCATTCTAAAAATACATAAATATTTAAGATAGTATTACTTTATTTATTTATGTCATTCCAAGAAGTGTCCAACTTAAGAAACTGTAAAAACATCCACGCCCAATCCCACGACAAGTGGAGATTTACCTTGAGATTACAATCTAGCCAAGATCTCACTTAAACTAAAATGTAACTTCAAGTGTTTCTATAATTTTGAATGACATAAGACATAAAAGTAGTCTATGTTATAATCTTGACACATGTTCTAAACAAGTCAATCTTATTAGAACGATAATCTCTTATCTTACGATCAAGAGAATCCATTAATCATATTTGTATGTGTTTGTTCTTTTGCACACAATTAATACTTCTCCCACTTGTGCATAGAACAACACCATATAGCATATAAACACCATGACATTCGTTTGTTTATGTGAGCAATATGATAGTGTCATAGATATATAAGCATTACAAGTAGATGTAGGAGCACTTAATTATCAAGGAAACGTTCATAACTATCCTTGAGAATATGAATGTCTACATTTTTAAACGTAATGTATTATTTCAAGAAAATCTAGAAATAATCTGAGTCACTACCAAGATAATAAATCTTGTAACTCCCACTGAATTAGACAACGTTACAATAATGTCTTATTCAAGAATACACCACAATACTCCCACTTGATTTGACAACATTGTAATTGTTGCATTAACCAGTGAAAATAGCGTGCTATTACGTTGTAACTCCTTTCAAAGACTATTCGTAACAATTACTTAGGTACTAAAAGAGTGTATTCTACTCTGTAGATGATGAATCATCCATCATACTATTAACTTGAAAAATTGAGCATGCAATTTCTTCCTCAATAGGTCTACTATCCCCACAATGGTGTATAGCACCTTTAATTGGTCAAATCAAAACAACTAGATACAATATACTAGTTTGTCTTTTACCAATTTTGCGGTAATTAGTCTAGATTCTAATGTAATAACTCATATAATATCAAACATGTTTTCTAGTTGACCAAAATGTCATATAAGAATTCAATCACCAACAGAGGGTAATGAAATCTCTTAAGGAAAACATGGTGTGCAATTTTCTTAACTATTAAAGTTGCTATGAGTTATATTAGAATTTAGACAATTCTAATGTTCCTAACATACCTTTCTCAATCATGAAAAGGAATAGGATTGAGTCACACTCTTCTTCCATGGAAAAGAGTTTATGTTTGTCTTTTAGTAAATTTTTCTTGATCAAACATTCGTTTGAAAACAGAACTAGATCAATTTACCAAAGCCCAAACTACGTTTACGGTTTAATGTTGCATTAATACAATCAAAAGAATTTTCAAAATTCAGTTTTAGTATTTTCGATAATAAAATCTTTCAAGAAAATAAAATACCCTTGGTCAATATTCATATTAACCATAGAATTTTCCTTGAATCTAGGACCCTCATTATCATAGTTTCACCACATCATTTGATCTGCTAGTGATGAAAGTATAGAATAGGTAATTGTCGAAGAACAATAATTGACAAACAAGTTTTCAATTCCTAGAAAATATGGGATTTACAATTTTGCCAAAACAATTAATGCAAAATGTAAGCATGTTTTATCCCATCTTATGCCTTAAGTCATAGGTCTCACTAACTAACTTAATTAAGTTGTCTAATTTTGAAACTGCAAATCATTAAGCTGAGGTCTCACACAACAAAATAATTCACCTTGTCATTGTAATCTAGATCAAGGTCTCACATAACTAAATTACAACTTCAAGTGTTTCATATCATTAGATGGCATAAACTTAAATTTAAAGGGTACAATTTTTGACGTATAATCAAAACTTATGTATAAAGAAGCATGCATACAACTTTATAACAAAATATTTTCGAAAACCTTACATACGATTTTAATTGCTAAGATTAAATTCTACAAAGTTTTAATCGATGCGTTGAGAAACTTACAACTTTGCACTAAGATGCTTCGTACATAGAATGGTTATACTAGGTAGCTCCAATCGAACTCACAGGGGCGAGAGGACCGTAAGTAATGAGGCATAACCTTAGACATCCATTCAAGGAGATCGCTCACTTCTTAAATAAACCCTTTATAGTTTGTTCTAGTGGGTGAGCCGTTCTAACCATTTAGTACAGTCGCATCAATCGATTAAAAGTTCAAGATTTTAATACTTAGAAAAACAAATCAAAATTTCGCCATTATTTAGTCCATTTAATTTTCTATTCTAAAAAAACCCTTTTTGCTTACTAACATGTCATACAATATAAACAAAAGGCATTTTAATAAAATTAAAAGGAACTCAAATAATATACATATAACTTAACAATTAACATATGTAAAAACAATTAGCCACATGCATAATTATTTCGATAAAACCTAATAAACAATTCTAGGCGTAAAAATGCATACATCAACTAGGGCTTTCAACTACAAGGTAGATAAGCCACATACATCGACAAGTCGATTGCGTAAGCCAAAGTCAATAGTATACCAATTAGCACATAACGAATTTTATTAGTATAATTGAGGTCTTTCCCAATTCAATATTATCAAATAAATAAACATGTGTATATCACTTAACAATTAATCAAAACAATAATCCATGGCAAAACATGCATGTTTCACCATGGATTCCTCATAACAATTATAATCCCAAGATACGCATATAATCATGGCACATAACAATTATTCATGAAAACCACATAAAATATATATGCAATCCTAGGGTTTCTACAAGTTTTACAAAAAATAAAACCTAATAAACAATTAAAGGGTAATCGACCCAATAATAAAAATTAGGGTTCCAATTTTCAAAACCCTAGAAACCATAAAAGCATATAATAATCATAAAGATTCAATTTTTATGTGTTTCGGTAATTAATTACAACATATTAACGTCGCGGATGCCAATGTTGGTTTTACTAATCATAACAATTATATAAAAACAAGTAAACATCATCAAAGCATGCGCATGAAGTAATAGGAATAATACTTGTAAATTAATTAACCGAATTAAAAGTATATGCGTACCTTTGGCGAATCAATGCAATTAGGGTTCATGAAAGCCCCAAATTAAGATCAACGACCAAGAAACCCTAAACCCTAATAAATTAGGGTTTATATAATTCGACCATATCAAAAGTCGAATACCCAAGATATGCAAACACAAGTGTATTTGCTCTTCGTTCTTGCACACGTATTAGTAAGCGACTCAATGAGAAAATCTAGGTTCTTGATCACAATAGATTAACCAAACACCTTTGTTATGCTCAAGGTCACTCGTAAATCCCTTACAATGGGGATTCACTTCGTCTACCAAGAACAAGAGGAAAAAAGAAGAGGTTTGGCCTTCTATTGAAATCTAGTGTACCAAAGGATGAATACATGAGGATGTATTTATAGCCTTATGGTAGATGTCAAGATTGCTATAGTATCCGATGTGGGATTCTATAGTTTCGGCCAAACACAAGCCCAAAAGAGGATTCCTAAAACCTTCTCTTGACTTGTTAACTTTTCTTCATATCCCGTTGACATTTAATGACCGATAATCAAAACTCATCAAATATTAAATATCATTAAGTATTTATTTCGTGATCAAATAATTAAATATAACATTTTATATATTAATTATTTATACATTGATTCTCATATAATGCGTAATCCCGAAGTCTCGAGTTCGAATCCGGTCATACATATATTAATAATTATCCATAAACCTTTCACATCCGTCTTCCGCTACTAAAGGGAATCAATTCAAAATGGTTCCCCTTTACATCAAGATCCTTTTGACTTGTCAAGAATCTTTCTGGCTGAAATTCGTTGGGGTTTGACCAACTATTCGGATCACGATGAATCTTGGAAAGATTTACCAAGAGACGAGTACCTTTTGTGATATGGTAGCCTCCAACAACGCAGTCTTCTATGGACTCATGAGGTACTGAGAGAGGTCCAGCCGGGTATAAACGCAATGTTTCCTTGATGATCGCTTCAAGGTAGACCAAGTTCTTCACATCTGACTCCTCCACGAGTCTGTCCCTTCCGACATGCTCATCAATTTCAGCTTGGGCTAGTTCTAATGCTCTTGGATTGTTGAGGAGTAATGTTAATGCCCATGTTAAAGTCGCAGATGTCGTGTCTAAGCCAGCTGTAAGGAGTTGCTGCGAAAAGGAGTTTACACAAAAAGATATTGGATTATGTTATAGACTTATAGTCGATCAACATTCTAGCCTAAAAATGTAGAAAAAATTGGAGTTGATTACGAAATATGGTGATAATGAGGTTTGAGGTTACATGACATGTGGCTTTCACAATGGTATCATGGTCGAACCCGGGAAATTCCTTATCAGAAGCGCCTTCAAGAGTAGAAATTAGCACATCCATTAAAACTTGATTTCCATCATGTGGCACTGCCGACTCTCTTTGAGCTTTTTTCTCATCGAACCATCCATCAATAATGCTGTACAACTCGTTACCTGTCGTTTTCATTGCTTTGGCATATCCATCCAAATCAAAAGGCTTGAGATACGGGACAAAATCCGACACCACAAACGCGCCCAATAACTCAAAGTATCTTCTGATAACTACTTGAAATCGAGTCCCTTCTTCATCATTCGCTGCAAAACGCTTTCCTGTAATAATTCTAACCAAAACGTTTAACACCAATTCTCTAAACCAATGACTCATGTCCACCTTCACCATATTAGAGTTTCCACTCTTATTGTTCTTTAACCAAGCATCATATAGACTTCTTATCGATGCTCTGAGTTCTGATACTCGTATATTTCCAAGCATCTCAACTCGTCGTTGAGAGAGCATTTTGAGCATTGTTACCTTACGAATTTGTCGCCAGTAATCCCCATAGGGACTAAATCCTAACACGGCATAGTTATATGCCATGAGTTCAAATGCTTGTGCTTTGGGTCGACTTGCAAACGCCTTGTCATTTGTGGTCAAGCAATCCTTAGCTAACTCTGCATTACACACCACCAAAGCTTGGTGAGAACCAAGCTTGATGGTGAAAATAGGGCCATGTTCTTCTGCCATATCACCTAAGACCTTATGAGGGAGCTGAGATGCACCTAAAAGGTGTAAGTGTCCTATTATTGGCCATGCACCTTTTGCTTGAGGTGGTGGTTTTCTATTCTTGTCATCATTAGCCCACTTTTTGTTGAGGATGCCAAGTATGAAAGCTATTATTACAACAGAAAAGCTAGTTGCTAACATTGTTGATACTGTGAAATGAATATTCATTGTTGTTTAAGCACAAAGCGAGTGCATCCGTATTTATATAGTAGAGATGTCACCAGAAGATTATAAAAGATTATAAAAGAATATAAAAAACAATGCCATCTTAATTTCTTTCTAAATTGTTAGGCTATAGCCTATATAACGAGCATCATGATATTCGTACGTTTTTTTTTGAAAGGCAGCATTACATTGAGAACTTCAAAAGAGACTAAATTAAATGATATTCGTACGTTGTTGCGGATTAAACGAAAAAAACTCGATTTTTTCATCTGTTTGCCATTGTGTTTGCTTTAAAAAATATGTTATATAACACGTCTTTCGATTGTTTTACTTATCATAAAGATGATTATTTCACCTATTATTGTGTTTGCTTTAAACAGATATATACAATAAGATGTTTATCGATCATTGTAGTTATC
>OU343221.1:115892312-115963004 GCA_910596185.1 Chrysanthemum makinoi
GATCCCTGATGAAATGATGTTGAATGTCGATGTGCTTTGCTCTTGAATGTTGAACATTGTTGCATGAGTTAGCTATAGCACTTTTATTATCACAGTACAGAGGGATTTTGTTGAATTCAAAGCCATAGTCAAATAATTAGGATCTCATCCATAGGATTTGAGCACAACAAGATGACTTGGCTATGTATTCAGCCTCTGTAGAAGATATAGAAGTACTCATTTGTTTCTTTGAAGACCATCTCACAAGCTTATCACCCAAAACTAAGCACCTCGGGCGTGCCGGCGTGTATCTTGACATCTGCATGATCGGCATCTACATAGGCCGTTAGTGACATATGGTGTCCTTGGTACCAAAGTCCCATGTTAATGGTTCCTTGAAGATACCGAAAGACCCGTTTAACCGCTTCAAGGTGCTTTTGGTAGGCTTAGCACGATATCTAGCACACATGCAAACAGACGAATATGAATGTCGGTCTATTGTTTGTGAGATACATCGGGATCCATCATACTAAGATATTTCGTTTGGTCTACCATGATCCCTAAGTGGTCCTCATCGGTTTAGTACTCAATCATGGGAGTGTCAACAAGGTCACAAGAATCAAATCCAAATTTCTTTAAAATCTCATTTGCATATTTAGATTGATTTATAAGAATGCCTCCGGGACTTTGTGAAATTTGTAATCCCAAGAAAAATGACATTTGTCCCATCATTGACATCTGGAATTTGGAGCCCATTTCATTTGAAAACCGGTCACATTCACTGGGGCCAGTCGAGGCAAAAATAATATCATCAACATATATTTGAACATGAATTAAATGTTTGCACGACTTTCGGTGAACAATGTCGGATCAACTGCTCCTTTGCTAAATCCGGTAGATAGAAGAAACTTTGATAGCGTATCATACCATGCCCTTGGAGCTTGCTTCAAACCGTAAAAGAGCCTTCTTCAAGCGATAGACGTGAGTAGGATGCTCTGGATTCAAAAGCCTTGGGGTAGGTGACGTATCACGACTTCTTTAAGATCACCGAAGAAAAGCCGTCTTTAAATCCATCGATAGACTACCATGTTCTTACTTGCGGCATTAGCCAAGAAGATTCGATTGCCTCGTCACGAAGCAAGCTGGAGCAAATGATTTCTCAAAGTCAATACCCTCTTCTTGACGGTATCCTTTTGCAACCAATCGAGCCTTGTTCTTTAAAACATCACCATGCTCATCAAGTTTTACTTTGAAGATCCACTTTAGAGCAATAATCATAGCTTTGTCGGGAGCGGTACTAATTCCCATACATCTAGTCGATCAAACTCATGAATTTCTTCTTGCATGGCATTGAACCAACTGTCTTCATTCATAGCGGTTTTAACGTCTTTTGGTTGATCTTAGAGATCTGCGAGTTGAAGAAGCACCATAAGGTATCGGTTGCAAGTTGTCGACGAGTGGATATTGAACGAGAAGGGTTTCCAATGATGTTGTCTAATGGGTGATCATGTGTCCATTTTCTAAGGTGTTCATGTGGTTGTTGTTGAGGAAACGAAGTAGCGAGTCGATTTCTCTGATGAAGATGGTTCGGATGATGATTGAGGAGCAAATATGTTTTCAAAGGTTCATCTTACGGAGGAGCAAAAGGATTTTCATCATCTGTAAATGTGAAACATTTCATTGTGTACACTTGATGATTGAGACATTGATGTCTTGAGAAATCGTCGGAGAAGCTTCTTGACTTAGTGACATAGAAACCGGCCCGAAGGGTTAACTTCATTGAGGGGATAGAATCGCCTCTGTTGATGGAATTGACTGATCATTAGCCCTTGGCTCATAGTGTTCATCAAACATATGATCAAATAATTTCTTCAAATCATCTTCTGAAGGAGGTATATAAGGAGTTCGGTGAGGGATTTGAAACAAGAGTAGAAGCTGATAGGACTACTTGATGAAGGTTGAATCGGGTCAGGCTGGATTGTCCTGGAGCCATTTGACCGGTCGGCTCATCGAGCGTAGCGTGAATTGTTTCCATGATATTTCGGGTTCTCTTGTTGTAGATTCGGTAACCCTTCTTGTTTAGTGCATAACCAACAAAACTCCAATATCTGCCTTTGCTCTTAATTTGCCTAAATCTTGACCGTCATTCATTGGATAGCACAAAGCACCAAACACACGAAGGTAGGAGAGATCAGGTTTTGTTTATGAAAAAGTTCATATGGAGTTTTTCCATGAGAGGTATGAATAAGGGAACGATTTTGGGTGTAGCGAGCAG
Source organism: Chrysanthemum makinoi (assembly GCA_910596185.1). NCBI lineage: Eukaryota > Viridiplantae > Streptophyta > Magnoliopsida > Asterales > Asteraceae > Chrysanthemum > Chrysanthemum makinoi. The sequence goes on from OU343221.1 coordinate 115,894,567, forward strand.
TGGCAATGGCTTCAGCCCATAGAAACATTGGAACCTTTGAATAAATTAGCATTGTTCTTGCGGCTTCCACCAGAGTTCGATTTCGTCTTTCAACTACACCGTTCTGTTGAGGAGTTTGTGGAACACTTCTTTGATGGTGATTCCAACACTTTCATAAAACTGAATTATGTCTTTTTAACAAACTCATTGCCATTGTCATTCGAACAATTCTAACAGTATTGTTGAGTCTAACTTGTAGCTGTTTGATAAGTTTGATGATGACATCTGGAGTTTCATCCTTTGTTCTCAAAAACTTTACCCAAGTAAATCGAGAGTAGTCATCAACAACGACTAAAATGTATTTCTTCCCATTTATCGTTTGCACTCTCATTGGTCCGCACAAATCCATATGAAGAGTATGAAGAACTTCCATTACTGAGTTTGTGGGTTTTGGTTTGTGGGCATATTTAAATTGTCCTTTCCCAATTGGCAAATTTGAACAAAGATGATCTTTTCATACTTTAATATGGGTAATCCTCTTACTAAGTCCTTCTCGGAAAGATTGTTTATGGTACCAAAGTTCAAGTGATTGAGACGGCGGTGCCATAGCCATGACTTAGTTTTGGAAGCCTTTGACAACAGCGAGATGGGTGAAGATTTCATCATATCTTCGATAGAGATGGTGTATAGGTTTGAACCACGAGTACCTCTGAGAAGTTCCACACCATCAAGTTCTCTAACAAAGCAAGTATGTTTTACAAGGCCACTTCTAAATCGAGTCACAAAATTGTCGGCGAAAGAAAATAGATTATGTCCAAGACCTTCAACATAATATACCATGGAAATCACACTATTTCCAACCACGTAATCTCCATAACCCATAATAGCACCAAAATGATCATTTCCGAATCTCCAGTTCCGATGAATTTACTCACGAAGTTCATGAGCCATCGATAGGTCTCGGTCATATGCTTGGAACAACGAGTCCAAGTACCCTGAATGATTTGAGCGATCTGCGGTTGAACACAGACAAGAATGGATAACTAGATAATTGGGATCCCCATGCAGGAATGGGTTCCATTTGGTTAGTAATAGTGATTGGAACACCCACATCGAGAAAGTAGAAACAATGGACTCATTAGAAATAGATGCAGTGCTAGTGTCCGTATTTGACCTATTCAAAGTATGTTTTCTGGGATAGTTCTACCGGTAGGCATCCATTTTCTAGTGGGCATTGACTTAGCAAATTTAGGGCAAAGCTCATTGATCTTCTGCCGGTAGGTATCCATTGATAACCTATATTACTAAATTTCCTTCTGTGGGTTTTCACCTTTTTCTAACTTTCTTTAGCCTTTGCCTTTTAGCCTTCTTAGCTTGAATTTTAACATTAACAATTTTATCTAGGCATTTACTTGACATTAGACAAATCATTCATACCACATTCAAGATTAGTAATGAAACCACGAATCATCATTACATGTTTTGCCAAATGTAGCGAAGTGCATTATTAATTAATTCAGATGCGCTTAGAGCTAACATTAGAATCAACACGATTCGTTTTATTCAAATTCTCCCTAAGGTGATCTTCTACTCTCTTCCACTGAACATTCTAGCTACGCAAGGTCCTATCAATCTTTGTGTTGCCTTGAGGCTTTGACCCACTTGCTTTGGTGTCACTTCTTACTCTTGTAGAGGGAATTGGAACATTAGTTGGTTTTGCTATTTTTTGCATTCCTGAACTAGAAGTGCAGGGATCTGAACTACTTGAAGGCACATTGAAATTCACTTTCTTAATTTTGGGCATCGAATGGTTTGTATACTTAGCACTAGGCATGGAACAAGGCATCACAGCTTTATCTTTCGCACCTAAGGATTTAGGACATGTTGCTATTAAACATTCTAACATCTCTTGAGATCGTTTGGTCTGAATGCAAGCAAACCTAATTTCACTATCAAGTGGCTTATTTATGAAGTCCTCTTCTACAATCTTACGAAGACATTTAAGACTATCCTTAAGACGAGCAAGATAATTATGAAATGCAAGTTCGTTATTCCTAAGATGAGGAGGAATATATTTGTGATCCACGGTATATTTGCGGTCTAGTCTGAGATGACATTGATGCAACATTCTCATTAAAGACAAGTGGCATTTTCTCTTTTTCACGACTCTTGATTCTCAATTTCCTTATGTAAAGACGTTATTTTTTCGTTGTTCTTGTCACGAGTGACTTTCATTGAATCATATAACTCTTTAAAGTGTTTTTTAACCTTTTCATTTTCTTCTAGAAAACTCCCATTTTCCTTTTGTAAAACATTAATCAAGTTTTGAAGATGAAAAGTCTGAGAACTCTGAGAATCTAAAGGAGGAGGCATTTGGGAGCCTATCACATTGTTCTTTTTACTCGTTAATTGTGAAATTTGGGTTCTCAATTTTTTGATCGTGTTACAATGAGCTCGAATCTGTTCATCACGTTTGCTAATTTCAAAAACTGCATCAAATTCAGGAGCATCCACGGATGTCTTGTTATTTGAGGTTTTAACATTTTCTTTTAGATGTTGATATTTTAATTGCAAAGCAAGATATTCAACTTCCAATTTAGAGTAAACTGTTTTTGCACAAATTATCATGATCATCCTGTTCAACTTTTCTCATGCAATTTAGAGTTATTTTTCAAGCTCAATGACACGATCATGGGAGACTTTAGAGCAACAGATAATTCATGAAATTGAGAAGCATTAATGGAACAACTTGTAGCAGTGTAAAACACATCTTGAGTAATACATTTAGAAATAAGATTCTCATTCAAGGTATGCAAGTTCTTCCTCTCAATCTCATTATATTTTAATTCTCGCTCATGGTTACTAACCTCAACTATCATTGCATCAAATTCCTTTTCCATTTCTTTAATATCTAAATCCATCCCTTTTTTAAGACTCTCAAATTGACCTTTTAATTGTTTAAAGAAAGGCATGACCTCAGTTAAATAGCATTCTTTAGTTTGCTCAAAACCCTTTCCCCCGCCGATTTATCCAGTGGGTGTGATCCATTTCTTACAAGTTTTCTCAAAATCAACAAATAATTGAAAAATTACATATTGACTTATTAAGGTCTTGCTTTTAGTGGGAATAGATCTAGGAACTAAATGCATTGGGGTTATTGGGGGATAAGCGATGGGAGGAAGCATTCTCCTACATGAGGGATTTTTTCAACAAACTCATCAGACTTTTTTTCATGTTCCATATCCTTTTTCCAAAACACTTGTTCGGTGGTTGTGTTTTGAGGTCTAAACTTGTTGAAGGCAATCCAGTTTTCCTTAGCATAGTTGGGTGTTTTATAGTTGATTTTCTTTTCTATGCATAAAGGGCTCTTAAGCTTTTCATCAAATTTCTTTCTAGTTACTTCTTCTAAGCGTTTATCTTCCTCAGTATTCTCAGTGCAACTAGGTTTCTGTCTAGGCTTAAGGATTTCATTTCCATCATAGATTACCTTCTGTGCTTTTCTAGCTTTCTTACATTAGGGTTTGGTTCATCAACTTTATAATGCGGAATACTATGTTTGTCACTTAGAACTCTATGCTTTAGTGATACCATGTGGCAGTCTGAATGGTGTTTCCTTGTACGTACAATTTGTTTTCATGTTTGTCTTTCAAAGTTTTTAGGTTGGAAAATTCATTTAAGAGTTTTGATTCCTTGGCATTAAATTCTTGTTTAAGCACTTTCACATTTTCTTGAAGTTCTTGTTTTTGCTTAGCCATTTTGTTAAGCTTTTCTTTTAAGGAATCTTAACTCTTGTTTTAAGTATTTCTTCCCTAAAATTAATTTTCTAATAATTGTGCGCATTTGGTCATCCATCTCGCTTCACGGGTAGTTAATTCAAACTTAGCACGTTGTTCATAAATGGCAACTTGTTCTTTATAGGCATTAAGTTCGAGAGATGGTAGAATCATTAGGAACACTAGCAGTGTATTCATCAAAGATATAGTCATCATTGAATGCATTAGATACATCACTTGGTTCAATCGCACTCTCACATTGGGTCACATATTGATCATATGGGACAATATTATCATTGCCCGTATTAGCAATATCGAGTCCTTTGGTTTCACTGCGATTGAACCTTTATCATGTATCTTTTGCAGATCAACATCATCATATAGTTTTAATACCTCTGAGATGATTGATTCTTTGGATGGACCAGCTTGTTGTGGTGAGGGGACCTTTGGAGAGACCATTGGAGAAATGCTAGCCATGAAAACTGTGATGCTTGTGGGTTCATCATCGACGTCGAGGAATCGTATGCATCACGGTCGGTGACTTGAAAGGCATTCGATGATTATGACCTATCTCTAAATTGGCTCATCCACATCGCATCATATGTCTTGGCATTGCCTCGGCAAGAAACAACAACTCCTCTTCATCCAACAGACTCCATTGTCCGAGCTTGCACAAGTAACATCTTATCTCTGAAGTACTCGCATTTTGTGGGCGTTTTGGAGATGCGTAGTTTCTAGCTATATGTCCATCACCACCACAGTTGTAGCACTTGATTGGCTTTGCTTGTCCTTGATTTCCATTCCTTCCCTATTACGATTTACCACATATCCTCTACCAACTCCTCCTCTTCCTGTTCATCTTGCCTTTCTTGAACTTGGTTGCACCATAACCTTCCCATCTCGTGATTTGCTTGATTGTGTGGATTGGATCTGTGATTCGAGGTTATTGTTGGTGTGTGGGAGAGAGTTCATGTTTTGACTGACCATGAGAGATAGTTGATTGATGAAGTTTTCCATGAATGTGTTTGGAGTGCAGGCTTATATCTTTGGATCGGGGATGAGTTTGTAATTACCATTACCCATGGGTATGACTTGAGAAGCTTTGGTAGGAATACCAACATTTGTGTAAAAGGTCATTTGAGTCATTTGAGGAACTTGTTTCTCCACGGTTGGTTTTGAAGCGTTTCAAGAATCCTTTTCTCAAACATAGCATGCCTCTCATTACGAAGAAGGAAGGCATATAGTTGCTCATAGTTGGTGTATTCTTCAATCCTTTGGTTAGCTTCACGAGTGACAAACTTTGTGCCATTAAAGGGATTCATGTTGTTCACAAACTTTGAGTTGGTGAATATTTGGCATAGTCATTTTGATATTCCTCATATCATTCACAAGTTTGTGGAATCTCACGTAATATTCATAGATACTCTCTACTGGTTTCATCTTGAAGTGCTCAAATTCATCATACATATGTGATTCTCTGTCTTCCTTAGTTAATTGGAACACGAGAGAAGCATCGACATTATCCCATTTGTTGTGATTGATAAGCTTGTAGATGTCATTTGGAAGACGAAGTATAATGTTCTTTCTCATCGAATCTCTTTTCTCCTTATCAGAGCTCATCATACGTCTTTGGTCTGTCCTTTCCAAAGATCATTGTTCCATCTGTGGCAGTATCAATTATGTCTCTTGTAGTCTCAATCTGATACGGTCCTTCATCATTGGATTTGAGAATGTTGACCCCATTTTCCTTTCCAAGACATACATCGATTCTTTGAGCCCAAGAGTCGTAGTCGGTTCTGCAAGCATGGGTGGACGAGTATCTGAACCGGTGCTTGAACATCCTCGACAACGTGGAGATGATTGTAGGTAAGTTGGTAGACATGTTTACAGATTTCACGGGATTTTATAACTCTATGATTAAACCGGAAATAGATTCTTTCACGGGATTTTACTAAATCAAGAGAAAACCGTATTACAAACAAAAGATCAACCAAGTCGCTAAGAATCCTTGAACCAAGTCGCTAAGCACCAAGTCGCTAAGTATCAACTCGCTAGACTTCAAGTTGCTATGAATCAAGTCGCTAAGCCCAAGTCTAGCTAAGACCCAAGTCTTTGGACACTAAGTCGCTATAATACCAAATCGCTAAACAGTCAAGTTGCTAAAGAACAACTCACTAAGATCCAAGTCGCTAATATCAAGTCGCTGAGAATACAAAGTACAAGTAGCTAACAAAATTGAAAGCAAGTCGCTAAACTAACCAAGTCGCTAGCCGTAGTGGAGAATCCACTAACTTGTATTGTTTGTCGGCTTGTCTCAATAGAAAAGTCGCTAGGCTCAAGTTGCTAACAACTAACACTACAACTCGCTAACAATTCAAGCAAGTCTACGAAGAAAAACACTCGAGACTCAAGTCGCTAGCACTTGAAAAACTTTAAAAACCCACTTTTCAATCCAAAACAAGCCCAACCACAGTGATTCAAGCTTTCCAAATCAAAACCAAGCACTTACAATGATTCTAAACACAAAAGTACACCCAAAATTCAAACTTTAACACAAGAAATGATCCAAATGATGCAAAAACCACTAAACTTTTCAAACTCAAAAACCATCTAAAACCACTAGAAATCCAAGGATATGAAAGAAAACCATGGCTCTTGATACCATTTGTAACATATTGGATTTCACAAACACATCATAACATGATCACAAGTAGGCGTATAAATCAAGGTTTTAGAGAGAGAAATAGTTAGAGGTTTGAGAACTTAGTGAGAGAAAGTGAAAATCTTATTATGAGCTCCAACTCTCTACCTTGGGAGGTAGAGAGTATTTATAGTCTTACAAATCGCCACCTACGGAACGCTGGATCAGGCATACAGTGGGTAAATACCGTCCGTCCTCCACGGTGTTACTTAACTAAATACTACTTAACTGTAAATAACTACGACTACGAGCTTTCTAACGATTACATATATTTGAGGTGACCGACACTTTAATAACTGGATTTACTAAATCCTAAAAAAAACCCAAGCCGCCACATCATTAACTGCAGCTGCTGACATGGCCATCTTACCAACATCGGTTGTTAAAAGCTTGAGTTCTGCTAGGATACGCGCTAGTATAGGGAAGCATGATGGACATTGCAACACCCATGAAGACAATAAACGGAGCGGGGCTGCTGGCTCCTTCGATGCGGTCCCACGTAGGACAAAGGAAAGCAGCGATTCCTAAAATGAATGGAAGTGAGATTCTGGCGGTGTGGACAGAGCTTTTGCCGGTCCGTCTAAGGGACTTTAAGTCAAGCTCCAGTCCAACAAGGAATAGAAAGAATAAAATCCCCAGATTGGCTAATGTGTCCAACATTTGGTAGACTCTTCTTTACTCTTAGGAAAACAACATCAAGGTATTGCTTATTACGACCTAGAGCCGATGGACCAAGTAAAACTCCACCCTAAAAAGGTAAAAATAAATATAAGAACGTAAGAAAAATATCGTCACAGTAAGTAAGAAAAATATTGCTTCAGAATAAAAGTCAAGGAGTATAATTGTATCAATACATCAATTGTAAGTTCTTTGACCATTCAATTAAAAAAAACCAACATATTCATGTGTCTTTATTATGTTAATCTGTGTCTTGTATTATTGGTGTTATTTCAACTAAGGGATCATGTAAAAAGTAAGCATAACCAACGAAAACCCCTGATTAATCTAAACACTTTCCCAAATAATCGTGATATAATGTACTATAGAAAAAGATTGATTAGTTACTAATACGTGTGTACAAGAACGAAGAGCAAATACACTTGTGTTTGCATATCTTGGTGGATCGACAAGGGTTTTGGTCGACATTCATAAACCCTAATTTATTATGGTTTAGGGTTTTTTGGTTGTTGATCTTAATTGGGGGTTTTTCATAAACCCTAATTGCATTGATTCGCAAAAGGTACGCGTATACTTTTAATTCGGTTAATTAATTTACAAGTATTAGTCCTATTACTTCCGCTACATGCTTTGATGATGTTTATGTGTTTTTCTATAATTGTTATGATTAGTAAAACCCAACAGTGGCATCACGAGCCGTTAATATGTTGTAATTAATTACCGAAACACATAAAAATTGAATCTTTATAATTATTACATGCTTTTATGGTTTCTAGGGTTTTGAAAATTGGAACCCTAATTTTTTAATATTGGGTCGAATACCCTTTTATTTTTTAATTAGGTTTTATTTTTTTGTAAAACTTGTAGAAACCCTAGGATTGCATGTATATTTTATGTGGTTTTAATGAATAATTGTTATGTGTCATGTTTTATGCGTATCTTGGGTGATAATTGTTATGCGGAATCCATAGTGGAACATGCATGTTTTGCCATAGAGTATTGATTATATGATTAAATTGTTAAGTATATATTTATCGTTAATTGTTAATTTTATTCACATGTATTTCGTTTTGATAAATATTGAATTGGGGAAAACCTCGATATATCTAATGAATCAATTATGTGCTATGTGGTATGTGTTTTAGCTAAGACTTACGCAATCGATTCATCGTTGTATGTGGCTCACGTTGTACTTGGTGAAAACACGTGAAAGTCTTGGTTAAACATATGCATTATTAAACCTAGAATTGATTATCATGGTTTTATCGAACAAATTATGCATGTGGCTAATTGTTTTTACATATGTTAATTGTTAAGTTATATGTATATTATTTGAGTTTGTTTAATTTTTATTAAAATGCATTTTGTTTATATTGTATGACACGTTAGTAAACAAAAAGGGTTTTTTGAGAATAGAAAATTAAATGGACTAAATAATAGCGAAATTTGATTTGTTTTCTAAGTATTAAATCTTGAACTTTTAATCGACTGATGTGACTGTACTAAATGGTTAGAACGGCTCACCCACTAGAACAAACTAGAAAGGGGGTTTAAAGAAGTGCGCACAGTCACACTGAAAGGATGTCTAAGGTTATGCTTCTGCGCTTACCTGGTCCTCTGCCTCCCTGTGCATTCGATTGGAGCTACCTAGTATAACTATTCTATGTACGAAGCATCTTAGTGCAAAGTTGTAAGTTTCTCAACGCATCGATTAAAACTTTGTAGAATTTAATCTTAGCAATTAAAATCTCATGTAAGTTTTTCGAAAATATTATGCTATAAAGTTGTATGCATGCTTCTGTATACATAAGTTTTGATTACACATCAAAAATTGTACCCTTTAAATTTAAGTTTATGCCATCTAATGATATGAAACACTTGAAGTTGTAATTTAGTTATGTGAGACCTTGAGCTAGATTACAATAACAAGGTGAATCTTTATGTTGTGTGAGACCTCAGCTTAAATAATTTGCAGTTTCTAAATTAGACAACTTAATTAAGTTAGTTAGTGAGACCTATAACTTAAGGCATAAGATGGGATAAAACATGCTTGCATTTTGCATTAATTGTTTTGGCAAAATTGTAAATCCCATATTTACTAGGAATTGAAAACTTGTTTGTCAATTATTGTTCTTCGACAATTGCCTATTCTATACTTTCATCATTAGGAGATCAACTGATGTGGTGAAACTATGATAATGAGGGTCCTAGATTCAAAGAAAATTCTATGGTTAATATGAATATTGACCAAGGGTATTTTATTTTCTTGAAAGATTTAATTATCGAAAATACTAAAAATTGAATTTTGTTAATTCTTTTGATTGTATTAATGCAACATTAAACCGTAACATGGTTTGGGCTTTGGTAAATTGATCTAGTTCTGTTTTCAAACAAATGTTTGATCAAGAAAAATTTACTAAAAGACAAACATAGACTCTTTTCCATGGAAGAAGAGTGAGACTCAATCATATTCCTTTTCATGATTGAGAAAGGTATGTTAGGAACATTAGAATTGTCTAAATTCTAATATGACTCATAGCAATTTTAATAGTTAAGAAAATTGCACACCATGTTTTCCTTAAGAGATTTCATTACCTTCTGTTGGTGATTGAATTCTTATATGACATTTTGGTCAACTAGAAAACATGTTTGACATTATATGAGTTATTACATTAGAATCTAGACTAATTACCGCAAAATTGGTAAAAGACAAACTAGTATATTTTATCTAGTTGTTTTGATTTGACCAATTAAAGGTGTTACACACCATTGTGGGGATAGTAGACCTATTAAGGAAGAAATTGCATGCTCAATTTTTCAAGTTAATAGCATGATGGATGATTCATCATCTACAAAGTAGAATACACTCTTTTATTACCTAAGTAATTGTTACGAATTGTCTTACAAAGGGGTAGCAACGTAATAGCACGCTATTTTCACTGGTTAATGAAACACTTACAATGTTGTCAAATCCAGTGGGAGTATGGTGTATTACTAAATAAGACATTATTGTAACGTTGTCTAATTCAGTGGGAGTTACAAGATTTGTCATCTTGGTAGTAACTCAGATTATTTCTAGATTTTCTTGAAATAATACATTACGTTCAAAAATGTAGACATTCATATTCTCAAGGATAGTCGTGAACGTTTCCTTGATAATTAAGTGCTCTTTCATCTACTTGTAATGCTTATATATCTATGATACTATCATATTGTTCACATAAACAAAATGCAAGTCGTGTTGTTTGTGTGCTATATGGTGTTGTTCTATGCACAAGTGGGAGAAGCATTTATTGTGTGCAAAGGAACAACACATACAAATATGATTAATGGATTCTCTTGATCGTAAGGTAAGAGATTAACGTTCTAATAAGATTGTCTTGCTTAAAGAACATGTGTCAAGATTATAGCATAGACTACTTTTATGTCTTATGTCATTCAAAATATAGAAACACTTGAAGTTACATTTTAGTTTAAGTGAGATCTTGGCTAGATTGTAATCTCAAGGTAAATCTCCACTTGTCGTGGGATCGGGCGTGGATGTTTTTACAGTTTCTTAAGTTGGACACTTCATAGAATGACATAAATAAATAAAGTAATTTAATAGTATCTTGAATATTTATGTATTTTTAAAATGACATAAATAGATGGAGTAGTATATTAACTTGAAAATTAATTAATTGAAACCACTGCGTGGTGTTCATGATAACTTTAAATTATACATGGTTATGTGTTTCTTTGTAAAATCACAAACATGAAGTCTTTTCATTATTACAAAGACTTATAATATAAAGTAAGATATTATAACTGTTATGTCTTTTGACTTGGTCAAAGAATACTCATGTTATAAAGCATGCAATTGGCTTAAATATTCTATTATATCATTAAGTTGTCTTAGTTGGTAAAATAGGTAAGCCAAAAGGAATATGTTTATCTTATATATAGTTAGATTGTCTTACAATATTAATTCTAATGAAATACTGTATGTATATGAAATGTTCAGTTAGAAGAATCAAACATTTGTTATATTGTTTGATTCAAGATAACTATATCTTCTTTTCTTCCAAAAGTTATCAATGTTAGAAAATTGAGTATTGATTGGATATACTTAATAAAACTCAAACCTAGAAGATTATTAAGACACCATTTTAGTATGGAATGTGATGAAACACATTGAGTCTTATATTAAAGTTCTAATTTGTTAAAAATACTTATGGAGTAGGTTATTAATGAACAAGATTTATGAACTGTTAATGTGATTTGTAATATCCCAAAAGAAAACAATTTGGTGTTGTTCTAATTGCTAAAGTATTTATAGATAGTCTTTAAATTACAAAAGCAAATGGGAGTTTTGTTTAGATCTTGAAGAGATTAAATTACAATTACAAAACACATAATCTTCTAAAATACACAAGTAAATATCATGATGAGGTCAAATATGATAGACCTCAAGATGGTGGAATTCTCATTCATAGATCCGTAAGGATTCTCAGATAATTGATTGATGTGCTGAGATATATGAGTTGCAGGATTATGGTAAACTTGTTAATCATGATGATGCATTTACCTAATATTGAATTGTGGTAAATTATTCATACTATGAATGACAAGATGTTGTTCATAAAGATAATCAACTTTGGAAACTTGGTTTATCTTAATAAAGATGAGTTTCTTCAAAAAGAAAGAAAACCCTAGTGGTTTAAATCTTTGTGTAGAAATCATATGGACAAAATTGTACATGTGTTTAATGCATGACTTATGACAAGATTATTAATCACACTTAAGCAATTAACTCTGATTGAATATTCTTTCCTTGGCACATTAAATATATAATGATTATAATTGTCATACTTATTTTCATTAATATGAAAAATGACAATTGAATATTAAAACTCTTTCTTGTGTGATTGCTTTTGCGAGGACGATAAGTAATGCAAATGAGTTTTATGAATTCACATAATCTTTGAAAATGTACAAACTGCAAGAATCCATGAATGGATATATGCATGCATCTAGGAGATGATTCTTATGTTTAACTATTAAATCCAAGTTTTCGTTTTAAATTAAAATAAGATAATTTCTAAGTATTCCTGAAAGCTAGTGGGAGTATTATGTTTATTTTCTTTAAATCTTATATGTTGTGGGTAGTAACATTCCATCTAAGATAAATGTTAGTTTAATTTGGAATGGAACTTCACATGAAAGATTTTGACAATAAGACATACAACCTTGGAATATATATTTATTATTAATAAACATGTGCGGATGAATAAATGAGTCTAATAGAACATGATATATCATTTGGAAATGGATATGTAGAACATGAATTAAATATTTGTTTGACATATGGATTTTTCATGTACATCATGTTATTGTTGTATCATGCTTGAATGCAAGATGATTTGACAACATTGATATCTAATGAAGTTATTAGATAACTAGTGTAATGAATATTCTAATGGAATATGTTTGAATCTAGAATTACATTCCTGAGCCTGGATTTGCTCTCAAAATTCTATGGATGAGCAATACAACAATTGTTGTGAAATTGTCATAGCTGACAAACTTGAAAGTTTGAAGGCATCAAACATTACACTGTAGATATTGAAGTTTACGAAAAAATTTAAAAGGCATATTGTTGTTTACATACAATGATGCTGGTTTAATTAAGATGACACTCAATACTAGTCATGGGAGGATTTCATCCTTGTTGATGGTCATGCGAACTAGTTGTGCTCAACTAAGAGCATAGCTGCATTATACAATAAAGAATAAGAATACTTTAAACTTTAAAATGTTTGAAAGTTTGATTGTCATAAATTAGTGGTTGAGGATGTCACACACTTTATGAAATATTATGTGGCAATATCAAGATATTTTGAATGCACACATACAAGAACTTCACTAGTTGAATTCTTGAAATAAGTATTCTCAAAATTCCAATAGATCAAAGTTAGTTGAAATTATGTCTTGTCAACAAGTATAATTGTCATTACTTGATGCATAATTCATTAACCAGTATTATCATGCATTGATCTATTTAGTATTTGGATAAGGGATGTTTTGAACAAATATTATTTAAATGAAATAAAATATTGGTTATGTTTATTTTCATTTTCTTAATATTATATCCTATATTTGCATGTTTAATCCGTGAATAACTTATGTTATTCTAAAAGTCCGTTGTCGATCAATGATGTAGGAATGTCATTGAATTAAGACAAATCTGAGTTTTGGTAGAATATACTTTAAGTATATTGATGCGTGGGACATGCCAAATTCACATGATATTCAATGAATTGAATATAGGACATATCCCAACTTTACATGATGATACTTTATGGATTTTTGTCATTAAGTATATCATGAAGTGTTTATCCTCATACTTGAGATACCAGATAACTGATATGAATGTAGTGCATTTGTGTAAGATAGTCTAACGCTATCCGTAACTGGTAGTTATAAAGGTTATTTTCAGAAGTATTACAAAGTTCATGAGTTATGTTTGTAGTCAAGAGAATTTGTTCCTTTGAATTTGTTTCAAAGCATAATACTATATTTGGGCCCCTCGTAGGATTGGCAAGATGTTTGTAAGACCTTACCCAAGATCTATCTAAAATACGTTCAGATGATTTGGTAATCTTGTTCAATCAAATACAACGAGAAACAGAATATTAACTTATGAAATGACTTGATCCATATTCATAGTTAATGTAGTATTAGTAACAAAAGGATAAGTAAAAATGATGAATCATTAAATGGTTTTTTCCAGGAGACAATGCTCGATTCGATCTGGGGGCATTGGCGTGTTAAAGCTAGACTAACCAATGTCATTACTATATTAAGTAATATCCAAGTTGGAGCTGAAAGGTTTATGGATAATTATTAATATATGTATGACCGGATTCGAACTTGAGACTTCGGGATTGCACACATTACGTATGAGAATCAATGTTATAATAATTAATATATAAAATGTTATATTTAATTATTATTCACAAATAAAGATTTAACGGAGTTTTGATTATCGGTCGTTAAATGTCAACGGTATATGAAGAAAAGTTAACAAGCCAAGAGAAGGTTTTAGGAACCCTCGTTTGGGCTTGTTTTTGGCCGAAACTATGGAATCCCACATCGGAAACCATAGTAAACTTGACATCTACCATAAGGCTATAAATACATCCCCATGTATTCATCCTTTGGTACACTAGATTTCAATAGAAGGCCAAACTTCTTCTTTCTTCCCTCTTGTTCTTAGGTCGACGAAGCAAAACCCCATGTAAGGGATTTGCGAGTGACCTTGAGCATAACAAAGGTGTTTGGTTAATCTATTGTGATCAAGAACCTAGCTTTTCTCATTGATTAGTTACTAATACGCGTGTACAAGAACGAAGAGCAAATACACTTGTGTTTGCATATCTTGGTGGATCGACAAGGGTTTTGGTCGACATTCATAAACCCTAATTTATTAGGGTTTAGGGTTTCTTGGTTGATGATCTTAATTGGGGGTGTTTCATAAACCCTAATTGCATTGATTCGCAAAAGGTACGCATATACTTTTAATTCGGTTAATTAATTTACAAGTATTATTCCTATTACTTCCGCTGCATGCTTTGATGATGTTTATGTGTTTTTCTATAATTGTTATGATTAGTAAAACCCAACAACATGTTGAAGACTTCCAAATGGGAGTTGAAAGCCTTCAAATGAAGGTTAATCTCTCACCTCCAATGATTACATTTCCCGGCATTGAAGAATACAAGCCTTGGACGTGCTTTCAAGATCCAAAGTTCGAGCTTGGCATTATATATGTGAATGAATCATGGGTCAAGAGATTGATGAGATCATATGAGCTTAGAAAGTTCTGTTCGGGTACATTGATATTTGTTCAGGAAAGAGTAACAGATTTGTTCAACCAAGATCTCCAAATGACGAGTACCAAGTTGGATGATGATCAAAAGACATGGCTTGGATTGTTTGCTCAATACTTAGATGAACGACTCAGAATTCGAAGTATCTGGAGATTCATAGAGAAATGCATTGGATACCGGATCTGAAGTCTGCAAGAAGCCCACAAATAGAAGGCCTGCATGATCTACCCTTAGGGGGAGATTGTTGGAACACGAAAAGTGTAAATCATTAGTGCAGGGACTTCTATTTATCTTTGTAATAGTTTAGGGTACGTTGTGTAGTTTTGGTATGCATTGCGAGACTTACTTCGCAACACCTGTATAGTTGTGAGGGGAAGCTAGACGTATCACATATGTATGGGTATAAATACTCCCTACCTCATGGGTTATGAGGTGTGTGTTTTCTAAATGTGTTGCGGGACTTTCTTTTTTTCTCTCTCGTTTCTCTCTCTAAGATAAAGTGTCCACACCCACTTTATCTCTCTAAGATTAATAAGTAGACGTGATATTTTTGGAACGACACTAATTAATTCCAATAGCAATAATAAAGCGGGTATGGATTCGGTTAAACGTGTACGGGTAATTAGGCGGGTATTACTAGAACCATCACCGAATCCATACCCGGCTAAAAAAAGTTATTAATACCCAAACTCGCATCCAAACTAGCTAACCCATCACCGAACCCGACCCAACCGGTTCGGGTTTTGGTTTTCGGGTCGGTTTGGGGTGCTTCTGCCATCCCTAAATATAGGACACATGGTATCTTATAAAATAAAAAGACGTGGATGTAGAATTGGCGCAGAGAATATCTGCAGAACACATGCTCATAGGGGTGAGCAAAACCGACCGAATCCCGAATCCCGTCCCGATCCCGAGTCCCGAATCATGTTAGTCGGGCTTGTCGGGTTTCGGGCTTGTCGGGATCGGGTCGGGACGGGCCGAAAACCAAAAAACAACAAACAAAACCGATCAAATCCCGAATCCCGTCCCGATCCCGAGTCCCGAATCATGTTGGTCGGGCTTGTCGGGGTCGGGAGTCGGTTTGTGTTTGCCGGCTTGTCGGGATTCGGGTCGGGCCGGGTCGGGATCGGCCCGATGCTCAGCCCTACATGCTCATAAGCTTTTCAAGTACCTGGAATTTATCTTTTTGGGTAATAATAATATTTCTATACAGATGCATCACACTGATGGCCGGGTTAGCTTCCATAAGCTTTCTATTTAAGAAACATAATGCACAAAACATGAACTCTGTGAAAAACTAGTATCGTTAGACCCAAAGTCCTTCAACCAATGGGTGAATGGACGAGTCTGGTTTTCTTAATATCCGAATGCTTTTCGTTGAGATCTTTACAAAACATAGAGCCAAAATGCTTTCGATAAAGATTAGACCAAATTAAGGTGGTTTGGTATCCTTTTTTAAGCATAATTAACTGATATTTAAATATTTAAGTCACATATAATCAGTTTATGGTGTTCTGGTATAGTGAAACACTATTATCAGTTTAAAATTCAAGTGTTTGCAACAAGACTGATTTGGATAACCTATTTAAAGGACATTTTACATGTAGCTTCTTAACATTTGCCACATACTCAAACAACCTCAATCTTGTTATCTCAATTTTGAACAATAAAAACACATCCAAAAATATCAGATAATCACTTCCAAAACGTTACGCCAAACACCCACACACAACATGCATATTTGTATAACAATATGCGAATAGCCAGCTACAACAGAGTAACATGTTGTCACTCCCAAACATGCATTTAGAGCCCATTGAAAACAAATTTACATGGCAAGAAGCTTCATGCGGGTATGTATTACTTTTAAACAACATTAATACATAAAACTTAAACATCTATTATTCGCCTCGCTACAAGAGAACTCCAAACACAACAAGTAACATTACGCTATGTTGTGTGCACATATCCATAACAAAAACAAATAAACAAGCTCTACACATTTATGTTACTTCTAAAGAGTTGTATGAGTACCGAAAAGTTTAGTTCAGCTGCAAACCATTGGCGCCCATTAATGGAAGTGGTGGAACTCTGCTTTTCCCAGATTTACTCCTTCTAGAGTTCCTAAATGGTGTCAAATACAGCCTCAGCAAACCACTGTCAATATCACTAGTTGAATATCGTGAGCTCCGGTTTGATATCTTATCCAACGCAAACTCATCCCTTCTGGTTCTATTCACACAACTAGGATTACGAACAAGTTTCGCGCTTGAATTCCTTCTTTCGTTTATGTTTTCGGGGATAACTTTATCTTCTTCTACATTCTTTTTGTCATCATTTCTGTCAACAAATTTGTGCTTGTGACCCCACAGATTACACACCTTTTTCCACCTACTTGACATTCCCTTTTTATGAACATCTGACGGGTTCATAGGGGTTTTACTTGTCAAAACTGGTGCATTTGAAACAGAACCATTGGTATTGTTCTTGACAGAATTCAAATGCCAATCTTTCAGTTCCTTTTCCGTAATAACTAACTTTGTCCCTTGGAAAATAACATCATTTGCAGGTGAAACACGCGCGTTTGAAGCAGATTTCACATCATCACCACCTGATCTAACTTTATACGTACTAGAACTTTTCATAGAACTCGAACTGCTTCCTCTGTTTGATGTAGAAGTATCTGAATTAGTATTCGACTGAGCAGAACCACCAGAACTCGCACCATCTTCATTTATCGAATGCATTGTATTCGTCGCCTTATTAACCGGAGGCACCATCATGTTATCAACACTTGATAGCATAGGTGCAAGCCGAGGAATTGTTCTAGCAATCATATATCCATCCCAAGACGCTCTATGTTCATCAAACGAAAACCGAGGATCTTCAACAGACAATCGATGAGCATCAATAGAAAATCTAGGCTCTGTATCACATGATCTTCTACCTAATCCATAATCCGCTACCTCAGATTGACTATCTCGCCCTAATCTTGACCTTTCAAAATCGATTCCGGCATTGAAACGTTTACATTGCTTCTTTTCCTTCTGTTTTTGCCTCCATTTTCGTAACTTTTGACTAAAAACAGAAGCTGATTCCCAAAAGTTTCGCCTCTTGCTCGTTAATTCAATGTTGATAAACTCTTTCATCGTCTTCATATCTCCAATCTCATCATCATCATCATCATCATCCTCAACTTCATTTCGCTCAATCACGTTATCCGAAACCTTAATTTCATTGATATCATCATTACCTTCTAATTCATCTTCCTCCTGATAATATGTGCACATAAACAAATAAGTTAATAACAAAACTAGCATAGAGATCACTGATACTGGTTCTTAAATTTTATTACTAGTTCCTTCTACCATTTCTATTTTTATTGAACACTTAAAAATTACGGAGTTGGTTTGCAAATAGCATAGGCGGCGTCTGGATTATCTTATTTTGCCGGCTTATTTGAATTTGTAAAAGCTCTCTCTCGCTGTCTCGCCTTATTAGCTATTGAACTGAAGTTTTTAGCTTATTTAAATCCATAAAGTCAACTTAATAAGCTCATAAACAGAAAAAGTGAGCTTATCAACTTTTCCAAATTCCAATAACCTCATAAGCCCACAAATAATCAAATCAAAACACCCCATAATTTATTGACAAGGACACTCAAAAGTATATAATATATGGCTAGTGATTTGCAAACTCTCATTTTTTTTATTTACAAACTCCAACATTTGATTGTGCAAATAAAAAAATAAAATGTGACAATCAATTCCGATAACATAAGGTACAACTATTTACAGCACGCACTATATAATCTAATCCAGCATTACCTGTGTCTCCATCACAGGCTCTTGCATGATGTGACCCCCTAAATTCATAGACTCAACCACAAACAAATCCGACAAAGTACTCCTACATCTCACATCACACGAGTTTCTCCGCGGATCCATTGCGAGAATCTCGCATTTCTCCGCGGCCACGGACTTGCTCCTGCGCAGCTCTGGAACTGGTCCCGGAGCTTTAGCAGGAGCAACTCCGTGTCCTTTAGTCCTACGACTACCTACAAAAACTTTTTCAGCTGCAGTTTGACCTGAAGATGAAGAAGATGAGTCTAGACCAGCTAAACGGTCACGTAAACATAATGCACAGAAGCCTGTGACTGGCTCACTAGGGTGACGGTGACATGCTGTGAAGCGGCGCGTGCGGGCGCGTGTGCGTGTTTTGGTTTGTGGGTGTGGCATTGTTAGTTTCGGTGATGGTGTGTGATGATGGTCTATGGGTGGATCATGTTGTAATGAAAGGGTTTTCTGTAAGATGATGTTTTAGGTAACTGCAGTTATTTACTGTACTGTGTATTAGTGTGTGTGTGTGTGTGTGTTTTGACAAAAGAGGGATCTGAGTATTTAGCAGAGAAACCCTTGATAAACCCCACACGCCATGAAAAAACAAGTTATACTGTAACATTTACTCCTGTGATAGTGGTTTAATAATGTTTGAGCAAGTTACATATTTGTCCCCTAACTTTGCTTTTTAGCAATTTTGCAACATGACTCTGTGGAATGTTATTACTAGGGATGAAAATTGAGCAGTATTAGCATTCTTGACTATTCTCGTATTCACATGTGAGAGTTAAATCGTGCAATGGCATAATTAAAAGGACATCAAAGTGATAACTCAACCAGTGACATCCGTATAACATGTTGAACTATTAATGTACTTATGTACATTTAAGTAAGAAATATCATATCAAAACATTAACGAAATTTTGTTATTGCTTAGTATAATTCATCGAATTTCATATCCGTGCATGTTGTGATGCATATCCGCGCATGTTGTGATAAAATATAATTTAGGATTGGAGATTCGGGTCTTCTATATAATTGTTAATATGACAAGTTTGTGTAATGATGAGTATGTTGTGCGTATGACTATGTCTATAAGATGTATGATGATCACACTTTGACACACTCAATTTATTTAAACGAGAGAACTATGAACAAATTGGGTATGACAATTGATATTTCACACTTGAAATTGTGAACAAATTTATATTTTGTACACACTTATTGCTCTCTTTTTTTTACAATTTTATGTGCAAAAATGTGATATCATTACACGCTTATAAATTTTATAAATTTATACACATTTGTTAAGCGCGAAGAAAATTAACAAAATAGTTCGCAAAAAACTATGACTAACTGTTATATTAGTTGTATTGTGTTCATACAAAATAATTTCTTTCAACATAAAAAACTATATTGAGGGGTAAGATTTTTGTCATGTAATATGTAACCAAAGAACATTGTAGGTCATTTTCATGTAATATGAATCGGTGACGAAACCAGGGGTGTCCCGAGACACCCATAATTTTTGTGACGTATTGTAAATTAATAATAAATAAAATAAAATAAAAAAATGCACCCAATCTTTAAAAATTATATTTGTAATAGTGCACTCTAGTCGTTTTGTATCCTGATTCCCTTCCTGAATATGATTCATAAGTCAATGATATATATTTTAAGTTTATGTGTATGAATAAACAATAAGCTTAAAACATTACTTTTTATAATTTGTTGATTTTATGCTCAAGTATCTTTCAACATAAAAAACTATATTGAGGGGTAAGATTTTTGTCATGTAATATGTAACCAAAGAACATTGTAGGTCATTTTCATGTAATATGAATCGGTGACGAAACCAAGGGGTGTCCCGAGACACCCATAATTTTTGTGACGTATTGTAAATTAATAATAAATAAAATAAAATAAAAAATTGCACCCAATCTTTAAAAATTATATTTGTAATAGTGCACTCTAGTCGTTTTGTATCCTGATTCCATCCCTGAATATGATTCATAAGTCAATGATATATATTTTAAGTTTATGTGTATGAATAAACAATAAGCTTAAAACATTACTTTTTATAATTTGTTGGTTTTATGCTCAAGTATCTACAAGTATAACAAAATACGTTAGAAGCTTAAAATATACGAGAAAAAATATATTCTTTTATAGCTTGTGGCATGATTCATTGGACTAACTTTTAAGTCTAAACCAGCTCACTAACAAAAAGAAAAATGGTAAACAACCGGCTAGTGTCAACGACCAACAATGCTAAGATACATTGTCACATTCGAAACAAACTTCTGTTTCATTCGTTTTTCATCTATTACGAAATCAACTTGCTTGAAAAATAACAGCATGCGTATACGTAAAGTTTTACAAATTATGGGCATCAACATGACATGGATACACGTACAAGCAATAACAAACCAGAGGTAAAATCAAGTAAAACAATAGTTATGTACTTATGTGTGCCAAATAATAAAACAAGAGAAACAAGAGGGTAAAAAGTGAAAACTATTCCTTTTGTAAGATCTGGAAATTTTACTCTGGTAGTAGTATCTTGTGTGAGTATTGCCACTGACCGCGGGCAGCGGACAAGATGCACGTGCATACTGCCCAAATATAGGAAACTGTGCGTAGACATTGCCCGAAATACGATGTCTCGTGTAACCTTATTTATCGGGACTTTGGATACTCCCATGAACAAGTAAAAAAGTATCTTCTACAAACATAGCACTAGGTACCAAACATAAAATAACAACACTAACATTAAATTCCTCTATCTTATCATGTCATTTAATCATTATTTTGTGATGGTAAAACTAGAATTTTACATAGCTTTTGGTCCATTCGATGCCCATACTTTTATTTAAGTGTAATTTCCATGGCAATTCAAAGGCACGAGGGTGCAAACAAAATATATATACCTAAAATAACTTAAAAGTCCAACATCATGAATTCATGGTTCAGCGAATGGGTGTCGTTCTAAAAAAAAAAAAATTAAATAAAATTAAAAAAAAAAGATTAATAATTACATTGAATGTTATGTGTTCAAAATCAAAAGTAAAAAAAATCAAAGAAAAGAGTCAAAGCAGAAAAGTCAAACTTAACCCACGACTGTTTTTCCCACCCATCCACTTTTACCCATTTTCATTGTATAAATTCAGTTCTTGTAAGCATTTAGTAGTTAGTCTATCAGTTGTAATTCTCTCTTTTTGTAAAAACCTTCATCATTTTAATAACAAATCCATTTTTATTTCAGTTCGTGATTCTATTCATATTTTTTGGAATTGTCTATTATTGTGAAGGTACTACTTCATTTCCTTTATGATTTCTAGTGGTACACATCATCGAACTTTTATTCAATTAATATTTAGGTTGTGGGGAGCAAAATATCAAGCACTTGCAAGAAGGGATGTCATCCGCGACTAATGGACATGGATACCTTAAACCCGTTATCGATATCCGCGTTATCAACTTTTTTCTTGCTCGCAACTCACCAGCCATCCGTCTGCGGGTATATTTTATTGCCCATGTCATGCCCGCAGGTAAACATGTGGGTTTATTAAATGTAACATTTGAACACACGTGTCTTTAAATATAACATTTGAACACATGTTTGTTAAAGTTTAGAATATAAAACTTGATTAAAAGGTACATAAATTACGACATAGGTAACGCTGGGTAGCCAAGTGCGGAGTGGATAACTACTGAAAGCATCTGAGTAGTAAGCCCACCCTAAGATGAGTGGTCTCTTATTTTGACTTCCCAAAGCCTCCGGTATCACAACCGAGACAACAACAGATTCTCTGCCACTGCGAGGATAGAGTGACATAAGTTTTGAAAATTCAAGAGAAGGTTACAGCGAGACAAGCCGTTTATTACGTTGATAAATTATACATGCAATTAGTCAACTCCTTACTAATTATGTATTAATAATAGCTTTTATACGCATAAAATTAAAAATAATAATAATAATAATAATAATAATAATAAATAAATAAATCTACTTTTGCGACTCATAAACAAAGCGCCTGGTCCAGATGGTTTTAACTTCAGATTTGTTAAACACTTCTGGAATATTTTGGAGGATGATTTTTGCAGAATCATGTCAGAGTTTCATGGTACAGGGACTATTAATCCGGGATGTAGTTCGTCTTTTATTACCTTGATCCCTAAGGTAAAAACTCCGTTGGGCCTTAAAGATTACCGTCTTATAACTCTT
This sequence comes from Chrysanthemum makinoi, assembly GCA_910596185.1. Lineage (NCBI taxonomy): Eukaryota > Viridiplantae > Streptophyta > Magnoliopsida > Asterales > Asteraceae > Chrysanthemum > Chrysanthemum makinoi. The sequence goes on from OU343221.1 coordinate 115,917,636, forward strand.
ATTGGTATGATTAGTAAAGTTATCTCCAAAATTCTTGCTAATCGTCTCAAGAAGGTTTTGGGAGATGTCATTTCAGAGTCTCAATCGGCGTTTTTGAAACATCGGTTTATTCTTCATGGCCCTTTAGTGGTGAATGAGCTGTTGAAATGGATGGAAAAAAGAAAAAGAAAAGCGTTCATTTTAAAAATAGATTTAGAGAAGGCGTTCGACAACGTGAACTGGAATTTCTTGATCTCTATTATGTTGCAAATGGGTTTTCCTCCTACTTGGTGTATGTGGATTAGAGGGATTCTCAAATCAGCCCGTGGGGCGGTGTTGGTTAACGGTTCCCCAACATTTGAATTTAAATGCGAAAAGTGTCTTCGACAAGGCGATCCTCTTTCGCCTTTTTTATTCTTGATTGTGATGGAGGCTCTCTCGTGGGTTTTGAATAAAGCTAAGGAGATCGGTGAATTCAAGGGTATTAACTTCACGGACAGTGAAGTTGATATCACGCATCTTTTCTACGCAGATGATGCTCTTATTTTGGGTGATTGGTCTCGTGAGAACTTGGAGAAAACGGCACGTATTCTTCGAGTTTTTTACCTGTGTTCAGGTCTTCGTATAAACCTGCACAAGTCTAACCTGTTTGGGGTTGGCACGCAAGATTCGGAGGTGGACAATATGATGGAGGTCTTGGGATGTAAAAGGGGCGCGATACCATTTGACTATTTAGGAATTAAAGTGGGAGCAAATATGAACCGAATTAGCAATTGGTCTTCGATTGTAGAAGTGGTAAAGTCTAGACTTGGCTCATGGAAATCGAAGACTTTATCTGTCGGAGGGAGACTCACACTTATTAAGTCGGTACTTGAAAATTTACCTATTTACTACTTTTCATTGTATAAAGCCCCGATGGCGGTGATTGAGCAAATTGAAGGTATTATGCGACGCTTTTTTTGGGCGGGATCTAGTGAGGAAAAAAAGATTTGTTGGGTCGCGTGGGAGGATATTACAAGACCTAAAGCAGAAGGGGGCCTTGGTCTCAACAAGTTGCAACATACAAATGAAGCTCTTCTTCTTAAATGGGCTTGGAGATTTAAGAAAGAGGGTAATTGTCTGTGGAAAAAGGTTGTGAGTGGGTGTAATGGATCAAGCCGAGCTTGGTCCATGTTACCTTGCAGCCCATCGTCCAGTGGTTGTTGGAGAAGTATTGTAAAACTTGGTGAGAAAAAGCTTTCGAATGGTAGACACCTTAATAGTTATTTTGTTGGCATTGCGGGGGAAGGATCTTCTATTAATTTTTGGGGTGATACTTGGCTTGCAAATGAACCGCTAAGGATTAAGTATCCAAACCTTTTTGCTCTAGAAAAGAATAAATGGGTGGCTGTGTCAAACCGAGTGATGGTGTCGAATGGTGAAAGAAATTTGGTCTGGGAATGGAGAAGATCTCAGTCTACTAATGATGAGGTGATGGAATTGTTTGACCTGCTAGAGGCCATTTATAATTACCAATGGAAAGAAGGGTGTGATCGATGGGATTGGAGGGGCGACAAAGAGGGAGTTTACACAGTAAGCAAAGAAAAGAGATTGCTCGCTAACACGTTACAGACAGCTTCCGATGCAAAAATAAAATGGAAGGGCTGGACTCCATTGAAGTGTAAGATTCTGGTGTGGCGAGCCGTTCAAAATCGGCTTCCTACGAGATCGGAGCTGCAGAAACGTGGGATCCATCTTGATGATTTGTTGTGCCCGCTGTGTAATACGGTTGCAGAAACAACCACGCACCTTTTCACAGGTTGTTTTTTTACATCGGAGATTTGGGCTCGGGTTGGGAGTTGGTGTCGGTTGAACCCAATCTTTGCATTTCAAGTTAGCGACCTGTCGATGATGGTGGATACTTATTCGAGGACCAAAGAGGAGAAACAACTCATCCAGAGCATCATTTATACTTCGATGTGGTGTATTTGGAATGAAAGAAACGCTAGAATCTTCACTGGTAAGAACCGAAGAGCAATTGAAGTGGTGGAAACTATAAAATCGTCTTCCTTCTTTTGGGTTCGTTATAGATCTAGATTAAAAGTTTGTCATTGGAATGATTGGTGTAAATACCCTATGATCTTGATGTAATCGCGCTTGTTCAGGGGTCCTCGCATTGAGGACCGCTTGTGGTGCTTTTTGGTTTTAATGAAATTAATCTTCCAAAAAAAAAATAAACAAAGACTAATGATTAACCATGTATTAAATTCGCAAGACCAAATATTGACTAACTTGACTTGAGAATTGAGATATTATGTATATTTGTTTGATACTTTGATATTTCAAATTCTTCTTCGAGTCTTGGACCTCAAAAAGAAAGATTAGTGTGTTGTGTTTTCTATTAATTTTAGCGGACTATTAAATATCTTTTAATAACTTCACATATATTTTGGTATATAATAAACGTAAGTTTAATATAAAATTGTTCATTGGTATTTTGACGAGTATACCGCGGGTATTTTAAACGAGTGTGGTAGGTTTGTAGATCAGGTTTGCTAGCGATGAGTATACATTACCCGTCACCCGCCTCCCACTCATTTGATGGGTTCATTTTTCACCCATGACTCACCTGTGGGTGAAAATTAATGAGATTATCCGCCTATCAATGTACGGATATCAGCGGGTTATGGGTTTTTCCTCGCCCGTTGCCAGCTAGTCTCGCTAGTACTCAACTAGTTTCGGCCCTATCAATCATGGCTTAAGTCAATTTCGGTTGATCTGCAAACGACTTCAATCATTTTTGGTTAATCCAGAAATTCGAAATTGTGCATTTTATAAATTTTCTCATAGAAATGTAACTAAATATTAGAGTAAAATACACCGTTCGTCCCTAAACTTGTACCTGCGCATCACATTGGGACAAACCTATGCGTTTTCATCGCTGGAGGTCCAAAACATGGGTTTTTAATGCCAAAGAAGTCCCTTGACCACTAATGCCAAAGTCAATGTATGATTTTTGTTATGTAATCGAGGGTATTTTAGTCCATACACGTTTATACTTTGTCTTCAAGAGTGTGAACCCAAATCTAATGCAACATCAACAACTATTTACAAGCTTGAAACTTTACTTGGCCACTGCTTAATTATGTCAAGATTTGGCTTCTTCTAATCAAAATCTTAGCTTCATCAATGGGAATCACAAGTAAGTTCATAAAACAGATACCATCATACCACAGATGTACTGCTTTGTAGCAAAATATTACATTATCAAAGGCAAAATGAGGTCCACAGTTGGATATATTGTATATAGTAAGCGGTATGCTGCAGCATGCATTCAAACACCTGTAACGCGTTGTTGAACTGTAACGTGTTGTTGATGAGGCATCTTTTATGTTGAACTGCTTAATGTCTCAGGGTCTTCTGCTATTTAATGTTGCTAATACTAAACCAATATGTTATATTGATAACATTATCATAAAAGAACAAGTGTATAAATAGCTTGAAAGTGCTTCATAGATGTATATACTTTAAAATGGTTAAAATATATATTTCAATTAAATGATTGTGGTGTAAATTAGTGGAATAGGCAACCTCTGTAACTAGTCTAAGCACCAAACTTTTATAATAATTGGAGTCAACTGATCCTAACTTTTCCCAAACTTCTGATAAACATTAACAATGTTCAGATGACATAATATTTAGACACGATGAATCATAAAATTGAAGTTGATAGATATGGTTGGTAGATATGATCAATTAAACACGTACCCAAACTTAAGTACTACCTTAATTCTCTTGCACCATATTCTAACAGTCCTCACCTCTTAAATGGATATACAGATTTCGAGTATGCACAAAATTCAGGACTCCAACTACCAACATTTTGCTAGATCCTAATCTTCAAAATTCTACACAAAGCTCTGAACTGGAGCTGATATCTTGAGCTCATGTGCAGCTTGGAAAAAATCTGCAGCTTGCTGCACTAGACCATCTTTTTTGCAGATCATACCCAACTTAAACCAAGCATCATGGTTTGTAGGTTCTAGCCGTAATGTGTTCATCAAGAAGCTTTTTGCAATTGGGAGTGTCTCGGTACCACCCATTTTCAATAAAGTTTCTGATGTTGAAATGATACTTGGGACATAATCAGGTTCTATTGACAGTGAAACTGAGAAGGCAACGAGTGCTTCATTATGTAAAGATTGAGCATCAAATAACAAACCTACGAGGAATCAAGATGACAATACACAAATGATCATAATTATAAACTTAAAAGATAGAGAAAAAGGGTATAAATGATGTAAGTATTGATGGAAATCATGCACAAACCGGTCGAATGCCAAGCTCGTGGATGGTAAAACTTCTTTGACTTGACTTTGCCGACACAAAGTTCAGCATCAGAAAAAGACATAATTAAGCAGTGGCCAAGTAAAGTTTCAAGCTTGTAAATATTTGTTGATGCTGCATTAGATTTGGGTTCACACTCTTGAAGACAAAGTATAAATGTGTATGGACTAAAATACCCTCGACTAAATAACAAAAATCAGACATTGACTTTGGCATTAGTGGTCAAGGGACTTCTTTGGCATTAAAAACCCATGTTTTGTACCTCCAGCGATGAAAACGCCTAGATTTGTCCCAATGTGATGCGCATGTACAAGTTTAGGGACGAACGGTGTATTTTACTCTAAATATTATTACCTACAACATTTATGTGAATTTGTAAACACGTTGTGGAATAATTTGACTCGAAATATGTACTAGTAGAAATATTACCATTTCAAAAAAAAAACATAACAAAAAGTAGGATCATAGTAGACTTCATGAATCAAAATTAGTTAAGATTTAGATGTGAACGTGCAATAACATAATGGAAATTGTGAGTGAGCGATTGCTCACATTAATTAACTGTATTATCAGAATAATGCTAGGCTTTATATGGTTGGGGACTTAGTTATTTGGCTATTATTTTGTTTGTGTTTGGATACGGTTTTTGGTTGTAAAGTGAAACGGTATTATTGTGTTTTGCCTTTAATGTAATTGAATAGAAATAATTATGGGTTCCGAGTGATTTAAATGTTTATTATTAACTTGGCTAGTCCAGTAGGATTATTGGCATATCTAGTTCGATCCAAATGCAATTAATGTGATGTCTTTGCTGTAACTGTTAATACAAAAGTTGGACGTTCCTTGTTTAGACTCCGGTTCCCGTATCAATTAGATCTTGATGCTTGAGACCTGCGCACTAAGTAAACAGAAAACACCGTTAGGCTTATCGGGGAATTGTCTCCCAAGATTATCCTCCGGCGTGAGAGTAAGTAATCGGTTTTAGGGTTTTAGTTGAGAGTTAGGGTTGTAGATCGTACCTTTTAATGAGGGCCGAGATGCCCTTTATATACACACGAAATCCTTGTTGGTTTCGTGTTCCCCAACCTTCGGCGTATCCCGCCTAAGTTGGTCAATTGATACATATCTCATAAATAAGAGATATCCGATATCAAACTCATAAATAACTTTGGGTTTGGGCCTTCGTGAGCCCAAACCGTTACCGGGTTAACCCATTCGTACTGGGCTCGATTGCTAGTAGCGTTCATTGGTCGGGTTCGTGACCCGAATGCGGACTATACGTCATCATGTCCCCCCAGTCTAGTATGCGCAAGGACAACCTGCGGATGCTAGACTAATAGTTGTAGCCCATAATTCTTCGAAGCGTAACAAAGAAGCCAAAAAAAATGTCCTGCCTTGAAGAATACACGGTGAATCTAGTCAAAATATTTCAAATACACACCTCGTAAATCGTTGGAAAGTAACTGAAAATGTGTCATGTCAACAGATCATATCCACATATTTAGAGATAGTGGGGTCCACGTGTCGATCTTCGCGTGGATGTAAAAATCTATATAAACCATCGCCTCCCATTTACTGTGTTTATCACAGTAAAAGAAAACATTTCCACCATTGTTGAAAAACTCAAACTGCAACCCAGAATCCCTTAATATTCCAAAGGTAACCGCGTGTGCGCATTTAAAAACTATATCATGGTCCATGGATTAACTGAATTTGTCTCCGACATGACCGAGGATGAACTTCGTGAGTTCACCTCGGATTATTATATCCCACTCGCGTTGCATCCGGTAGTCCCGGCCGCGCAGGCGTCAATAGCGGATTTCCCCGAATGGAAGGTAGGGGTATACACACGTGTGGAAAACTAGAAGGGGGGGTTGAATAGTTTTACCAATTAAAACTTCCTTTTAAATATTTAGATCGACTTATGTCAATCTATTTGGATGTGTGTGTTGGATGTTGATAAACAAGCATGTAAAGATAAGTAATGAAAAGATTAGAGTAAGAAGCACAAAACCACAACGCAAGTATTTATAGTGGTTCGGCTACAAGGTCACCTTCCTTGCCCTACTCCACTCCCCGAGTCACCTACTCGAGAGTTCGTAATCACTACACCAATCTCCTTATGGCGGAGAAGCCTTCACAACGTCGCTTAATCTTTTTTCGGTACAAAGCTAAATACCGAGCTCTTTCACACCAAGGCGAACCACACCTAACACAACGTCGCCTACCCTTTATACGGTGCTAGGCTAACCACCGAGTTCTTTCACACCTTAGGTGAACTACACCTTCACAACGTCGCCTACCCTTTATTAGGTACTAGGCTAAGTACCTAGTTCTTTCACACCTTAGGTGAACTACACCTTCACAACGTCGCCTACCCTTTATTAGGTACTAGGCTAAGCACCTAGTTCCATTGCAATGGAGGAACTACTACCACACTACACCAACGACTAATCCCAAAGGAGATCTACTCCTTTTCAACATCATCAAGGATTTCAATATCCTTGGATCTAAAACTAGTCTATCTTGTACATCGAAACACACCATATCGAATGTACATCTAAGGCACCTTTCACTAATGCCTTTGACTAGATCTACAAGACACCTTTCACTAATGTCTTTTGTCTTCACTTCTAAGCACCTTTCACTAATGCTTCTTTGTCTTGACTTCTAAGCACCTTTCACTAATGCTTCTTAGTCTTGACTTCCAAGCACCTACCACAAGTGCTTTATACTATAGACGATAGATACCCTTCACTAATATCTTCGTCTTGACTCTTAAGACATCTTTCACTAATGTCTTCAACACTACACTTCTTTGAAGAAAGAAGGGAATCATCAACAAGAAGACTTCAGTAGCTTTGATGATGAGGAAGCATGGCAACTCATGGACTTGAGCTTGCTCGACTTCAAAGGTGGTGATCTTGCCTTTAAGAGGAACCTAAAAGATCACAAAAACAGAACTACAAACATAGATCTCTTGGATCTAAGGTTAGTGAGATTTAACTCAGGGGAGAAAGTATATTGAAAGGGGGTAAGAAACAATGAAGAAATGGCTCACTATTTATAAAGGAAAAATCCTACTGTTCCCCGGATCCCACGGATCCCTACCACAAGGGATCCGGCTAGCACAAAGCTAGGGATCCGTGGTCCGCTCCTCTTTGCCCATGGGTATTTTTGGTTATGGGTCATGGGTCATGGGTTATGGGTTGATCCATGGTTTTCTTTCTAGATACAATGAACTTGGTTAAGTGGTATATATAAAACCATGGGTTGTGGGTCAAAACCATTTGCTAGTATTTTACCCATTTAGTATACACTTAGTTTTTACCCATTTTAGTATACTTAGTTTAAGTATATGTTTAACCCAATATGTAAACACTAGTTCTTGTACATATGTATCTAAATCATAAAATCACTTATACTTGTTTTAGTGTTTTATGTGAAAGCGTAAGTGTGTTAGAAAACTATTAACTCAAACTATTTACGTACTCTATTTGTTTCGTTAAAATGATTTTACTTTTGTTATCGACAAAACATTAGAAGATCGTAAAATATAAATAAACGTTTTTACGGCTTATTTGTATTAACAACACGTTTTTTTGAATTTGCGAATCAACGTGTGCCCATATCCTTATTCATGTGCGACGTATTAAACTACTATCGTCTGCACATATCCCAGCTGCACTGTATAGGTGTGGCAAAAATAACAAACTTTGAGGTTAATTGCCGTTTATTGGCGATTAACCCCACCATCTACCTGTTCCGCGTGTTTTACCACACAACGTGGTCAAACGGGTAGGTTTCGTTCGCTAAGCGCGCAGGGAGGCTGCAATGTTACACTGATAAACTGGACGCGCTTAGGAACTGGAGGGAAAAAAATTTCTGGGTTGATAAGGCGTTATTTCCCTGGGACTTCGATTTCTATACCCAGGGTTCGCTGCCAAATGATGAGCGCCCCCTCCCTGGAACATACAGCGCTGAGGATGCGAATACAATAAACACCAACCGTATTCCCATCAGTTCCTACCACGAGGAATTTTTGGTGCATGTGGGCATCAATCGCAACTATTTTGGTAGACCTGATGAGGTGCCAACATTCTTAGACGCGGATGGCCAGGGTGGGTGCTCATTCTTCGTACTCCTTAGCTGTATTAATGTGAGCATTTCTATTCGCCTTTATTCTTTATTTTAACTTGCTTGTTGTGTTGTTTTGTGCTGCGCATAGATGGATCTATTCAGCGTGGTGAACCTGGCAAAGCCGCGCCAGGTAACTGTAGGGGTGCGCCCGGTGAGAGAGGGGGAAGTCCCCATTTTGGATGCTACTGCAGGGCGTACAATGGAGATGAACCTGGAGGAAGCTGGGAGTAGTGGTCCCGGTGTGCTGGAAGCTACCCCTGTACAAAGCGTACCCAGCCCCCCGAGTACCTTCCCCTCTGGTGGAGCCGTCACACATAGATGTGGCGGAAAACATGGAAGAGGAAGAGGAGGCAAGCCAAGGATTGAAGCGCACGAGAGCGCTTAGTGCCGATGGCGCGAGCTCATCCAGGAAGAAGCGTCCTGTCGTTCTGGACGTGGAGTCGTCTTCAGATGATGCATCCCCCCCCCCTTCACCTGATACTGCTTCTCCCCAGTAAGTTTTATTTGCAAAGCCCTTATCTCATCCCCTGTTTATGTTATGAAGCAATCGCTAATTCTCTTTTCTGCGTGCAGTACTGAGCACTCTGGGGAGTCGCCCCCCCAGGCTAGTCCCGTTCGCGCTGAGTCTTCTGGACCAAAGAGCTAAAGCGCTGAGCCATTGGCATCCGGGGACGCGCCGATGGATCAGCTTGTTGAGGAGTTGGTGTTGGCTGCTGCGCACCAAGCTGCGTTGGTTGCGCGGCTAAAGTCAAGGTATGCTGGAGAAAGTAGCCGGAGCGCACAGAAGGACCAAGAGATTGCGTTGCTAGAGGCACGTTTGGCCAGTGCCCAGGCTGAAGTAGAGGCCGGGAGCTCGTATGCACAAAAACTTGTTGAGGAGAAGATGTCTTTGATGATCCAAGTGGGCCAGGAGTGTGCCGCATTAGAGGCTTATAAGGCTAATTGCTCACGGGCGCTTAAGTATTTGGAAAATGGGAAAAACGAGTTGTTCTCTCAGCTGGGGGAGTTTGGTGCCAATGTGGGAAGCGCGTTGGAGGAGCAAGAAATGAAGCTGCGTAAGCTCAGCATTGAGTACGACGAAGAGCTGTATCCCCAGCTTGTTTCTTCTATCGCTGAGCGCAGATGGCTAATTAGCCACGGATTGCGCCTTGCCGCCATTAGTACATTAGAATCGCGAGAGGTGGTAGACAAGTTTGGGACGGTGGTGCAGTGCGCGCTTGCGCGTGGCAAGGCTGAGGCTGTAGAGGAGCTTCACGAGGCTGACCTTTTGAAGGTGGCTGTTGATCAGGTGCCTGGGTACAATAATCATGCGTATGAGGAGCTCGTTGCCGCTATGGAGCAAATGAAAATATTGGAGCTTCCTCATATTGCTCAGATGGAGCGCGACCAAGATTACCCTATAAGTGTGTTTATGGAAGGGTTAACTTTGGCCCGCCATCCTGCAGATGGGGCAGAGGTACAGCCGAACTTTTTTCTGAAGCCTGACGAGTCACAACTGCAGGTACCTGTTTTTGCTCTCCCCCGCGACCTTTTGAACCCATTCGCGCTGGAAAAGGAAATTCCTTTGAAGGAATCCTTAGAGGCCCATGCTATGAGGGTTGCTAAGAAGAAGGGCGTGAAGGGAAAAGCCATTCTGTGTGGTGTTGGCGCAGCGCACCTTCCCAGGTCTAACGGGGTGCCTGTGAGTGTGGCCACGGTGTCGCGACATGATTCTGACTTGTTGAAGCGGCTGAGGGAGGCTGGGGACGCTGCTCGCCAAGTGGAAAGCCCTCGTCTTAAACGTTGTAGTAGCATATAGATTGTAACTTTTGTTGTAATTATCATTTTGTAAGAACTCATGGTCTTTAATGAAATATTCCTTTTGTTGAATGCGTGTTGATGTGGTTGCGACTTATAATGTTTGTACTTAGCTATCTGTCTTTGCATAAAAACGTACTTATTGTCTAAGAAGCAAACTGTTACATAAGCGCGACGAATATGTGGAGTTCATAATCATGTATGAACTATCATACTTATAATGTCTAAGTATTTTAACATAATCGTGTATGGTGTGATATGCAGCGTACTGTAAATATCATAGTAAGGAGCCAAGAGTCTTGATTCCTGGTTTTGTTAAACGCGCATAGTATGCATTGTTGCGCATCCGTCGTGGAATGCGCATTGGACTTATTCCAACGTCTTGAAAATAAGGTGTTTAACAAGGATGCATGATCCAATGTTGATGGGTTTGCAACCCTTTTACTCAACGAGTTGTTTATTAGGTTTACTCATCCTTTACACCATCGTGGGTTGTATTAAGTGCATGCACGCCATGTAGGCAAAAGATAATATAGCAACAATGTTGAGACATAAATATTATGTAAATAACAAATTGAAATGTGTCGCGGAGTTAGCTAGAAACCACGACATTTTATTAATACTTGCAAGTTTTTGTAAAAAGAAAAGAAAAACATTTGCCTAAGTAAAACAGAATGTAAATACACGGATATTTATTGAGCACTATACTAAAGTGTGGGAGTGTCCGTGTGCTGGGCCGTAGCCGTTCCTAGAGATAGCATCGTTTGAGATTGCAGATGTTCCATGTGCGTGGTAGCTCACGGCCATCCATGTCACGCAGCTTGTACGCGCCTTTTCCTAATGCTTCAATGACCTCATAAGGTCCTTCCCACTTCGGTCCAAGTTTTCATGTATCTTCTATGTGGCTCGCATCATTGGCGCGATATACGAAGTCGCCTGGTCTGAATGAAACACTTCGCACTTTAGTATCGTAGTATTTGTAGGATCGTGAATATTATTGTGTTTGATGATTCGGGTGGTCTAGGATGATGATAGTATATGAATGCCATGGTTAGAGAGAAGAAGAGAGTAGAGAGGGAATTCTAGAGAGATAAACAAAAGTGTAAAAGGTTAGATTAGAACTTCCAACCCTCTACCTTGGAAGGTAGAGGGTATTTATAGGTTACAAACTAAACGACCTCCTGACGGCCTGTGGATCAGGTATACAGTGGGTAAAGACCCGTCCTTCCTCCACGGTGTTACACTACGCTAAACTAAACTAATAACTAACTAATAAACTGATAAATAACGTAACTAATGATATGCATACGAGCTAACTTATGCTAGATAATATTTGGGGTGACCAACACTTTACTTATGGAATTTCCAATTCCTAACAATCTCCCCCTAAGGGAGGTCACCCCATGTTTTACATTTCGAATCCTAACATTCTATTCTTGACTTTGTTCTTGAGCTCGTAGACTTCAATTCTTCAATTCCGCAATCTTTGTGCTTTTGTAGTGCAACTTCAAAGTCCGAGTGCTTTGTACTTTCAGTGGAGGTCTTTGAACTGATCCACATCTTTGATGATCTTCGAGCTTTCTTTGAGATCATCAGCCACAGTAAATCTCTGGATCACCCTTTATTGTGTTGCCATCATGTGAAGTTGTGACTTTCGGACCGACATGCTCACACTTTCTGGATCATGACATCTTTCCATCAGAGTAGCGGAAGCTTTACTGGTTCATGATATTTGTAGCAGCGTAGCAGAAGCATAGTATAAAAATATCGGAACCAGGTTATGTAGATATGCACCAGTCATGATTTCTTCAATTAAGTGTGGATGCTGTGAGCATGCGGCTTTGGATTGACTCCTCAATTCTGATCAGCTGCAACCATCGGGTGTACCTGCATACAACAGTTAGCAATAAATCGCACGAAAGTGTCTTTGATCACTTTCGTTGAATTGAGGTACACGGCCCATGGTTCCCCGTTGATCAGTACAAGTACTGCCTGTGATCAGGTAGGATTCCTAAGAATCTCCTTGACAGGGTTTCGCAGCTGTTCTAGCCGTTCTCAAACCGGAACGTCTCAAAGAAGACAACACGGAGTGAGTGAACCAACGAATTGAGATTCACTGATTGATGAAAATGATTTGAAAAACAATCGCGTATTGCTTGAAGAAAGAGTTTTGCAATACGACGAAGGTTTTATGAGAAAGATCAATTTTCAATCAAAATACTTTTTGTATTAGAGAATGAGTACACATTCGACGTGCTAGCGAAAAGAAGAGATTCGCACATCGAACGGTTTTTATAAAAGTATTTTTCAATCAGAGATACTTTTTGAATTTGAAATGAATACACATTCGACGTGCTAGAGAAAAGAAGGTTTGCACATCGAACGGTTTTTCCAAAAGTATTCGTCAATTCCATTCCTGGACCAAGGTTGATTCAAGATTGAATCTCCCCATCGTTTCTATCCAGTTGTCACAAGCTTGATCTTACGAGAAGATCTTACATGTCACCTACCAAGATCTTGTTTGATGTTGGCTCTAGAAGGATTTCCATCTTCATTGTGAATATTTTAACATATCACTCGGATGTTCTGGCAATACCACAAGGATAATGCGTAGGACTCTTAATATATTCTTACTTTCCACATTGTGTGAAACAACAAGTTTTCATTAATATAGTGTCCTAACGAGATATTGTTGATGATCTCTTGGCTCTAGACTCAATTGTGCACATTTGGTTCCTATACCGGAGACTAGGGAGAGGGTCTCCTTCTTCAATATCAACAATCTCTAAGAGAAAGTCGATAGATAATGTCGGTTCCCCGTGAGAATGAAACAAGTCCTTTTAAGAGGAACTTGAGTAGCTTGGGAAGTCTTCAATACCAGTGTTACCTTAGTAACAACTAGTAGCATATGTATTGAACCCGGTTTCTGCCCTAAGGTTGAAGTATTGGAGGACTATTTATTTTCACCCTTTTCTCATTTCATTTCTTTTTCATTCTTCAACCCCTTCAGTGCTTACCGAGACTTCATTACTAGAACCTTGTTGGGTTTATTCCAGTACTAGCTCTATCTCAGTCCGCACTCTTCCCATATTCTCATTTTTCTCCTTTTTTTCAATATTCCTAAGGACTCTACACTATCTAGTGGATTGTCCCTGGGAAGATCCCTCTGGTTCTGGCGGATCGTGGGAACTAATACCTAACCTCACCATCCTTATAACTCCATACATAAAGTAAAATGTTCGGTCTTTTGGTACAATTCATTCTTCCTTGAAACCAATTGAAAAATCATTTGGAAAAACAATCAAGGTACTTGTGATACGAGATCCAAGCATTTTGTACCTTAATAGTTTTGATCATTTTGAAAACCTCCCCCTCAACATGTGCATATGATTTTATAAATTTTTTAGCACATGGAGGCAAGAGTTCTTTGAAATAATTTCTTGATCACAATTTCCTTAGAAAAAGCCATTTGATTTTCTTTGGTAAATTCTCTCCCTCAATATGTGCATAGGATATTTGAAATCATTTTATCACATAGAGGCAAGAGTTCATTTGAAGCACATTTATGATCACACAAGCCATTAAGAAACCATTCGCTCCCCTTCAATATGTGCATCAATATATGAAAGAGTTTAGCACATATTAGAGAGAGCCAGCACATTGAATCAAATGATCACCTTTTATCAAATTTTATATTAAATCACAAATTCTCCCCCGATCAAAAATATCAAACCCTTTGAGATTTTGGATCCCAAGTGATTTAATAAGGTTTAGAAAACATGGGAGAAAATGTGCCTTGTTTAAATACTCATCTTGTTTTTGGATAAATGCTCCTCCTCAACATGTGCATTGTGTATATGAAATTGTTTGGCACATGGAGGCAGGAGTGCCTTTGAAGGACTAAAACCAATTCCATTTAAACAGATAAGAGATTTCAATCACTATCTCTCCCCCGATCAAAAATTTCAAACCAATTGAGATTTTGGATCCCAATTGATTTAAATCATTTAAAAGATTTTGGGAAAAGACGTGGCAAGATTTAATTTTGAAAGATGACAGATAGGAACAGATTAAGACATTAAAGATTGTTAGTGTCAGGTATGATAGTTTTTAGGAGATCTTTAAGTAAAATAAAACAATTTCATAATCAAACAAGAACAGAAAAAATTTCATTTTGAAAGATCTTGTTTCTTAAAGAAAAATCATACCCTGACATAACATTAAATATTTAGATCACCACATTATTTCGTACAAATCGGAATTTTTGTGAAGAAATATAGTTTGAAAATATTTTAATTCAAATCACACTCCCCCTCAATCCATGACAGTAGTCGATGATTGAGTGACTTAAGTTTTGATAAAATTGAAGTCCGGTGATTTTCAAAATTAAGTCCAATTTATTTTCAAAACAATATTTTCCATTTTCAAAACAATTTAATTAAATTATTCAAAATTGTTTAAAAATGGTATCCTGCACAAAGATACGTTAGGTGCTTGAGCTGCTTCTGTTGATGTTGCTGCTGTAGGGCTTGGAAGAAAAACCGTCTGCTGATGCAGTGAGACTTCTTACGTTGCATTTTAATGCCAACTTAGGTCAAATTTAAGCTCCGTTTCTTCAATCACTTAGAAGAAAAACCATCTGTTGATGCAGTGAGACCTCTTACGTTGCATTTATGCCAACTCTTCATAGAAGTCCAATTAAGCTCCGTTTCTTCATTTGTCAACCCAAGATATAGTTACCCTTTCCTTTTGGCATCCAATCATCTTCAATTGAGGGATCCAGATCGGGAACATTCTTATATACCAATATACCTGCATACGTTAGTGAACACACATACAGATATATGGTGGTCGACATCACCCAAACAACAATCGACTAATTCAAGTCAATTCAACATATCAATCAGTTCATATAAGGTATGGGAAAAATGTGTTCATCAAACTCTAATCATCTAATCCTAACAATCTTATCCTAGGCACCTAGTCCTTCAACATAGGTTAACATCATTTTTAATTAAGAATATTAGGATAATTAGACAAGTCCGATAGATGATATAAATTTGAAAACATTCTCCCCCTCAATCAATGACTCATTTTTTGCTTCTATATTCAAATTCAAGTAACCCTTTGGTTCTCTAACCACTCTTAGCATACATTAATTATCCTCCTAGAGCTGATCAAAACCTCAAGAGCATGCTTAGCTTTCTAAATGGTCAAGAATTTAATTCCCAAATTCAAATTATTCTTTATAAACCAAACAATCTTAGGTTTATAGCACCATCCTCAATTACCTTTCAAAAATCAGAAATTAGAAGCTCACATTAGCACCTTCATCACCATGACTCAGGCTCTTAGCAACAACTCCTCAAACATAGGATCATCCAAAAGAAAGGGTCAAATGATCCATGAAATTTCATCCACCGAAACATCTCCCATTAGAAATGATGACTCTAGAATCCCACCTCGTCAAACCCATCCAACAAAAGCTAAGAGACCCGCAAGGATTAGCATCAAACATTTCCAACTAGAAAAAGGATCATCTAGTTCTAAACCAAACATGGCTAGTTCTAGCAAGCCATCAAAACCTTCATCCATTGAGAATGGACTACACTCATTGAATGAGCCTCTTCCTCATCCAAACATATATTCATTGTTTCATTCACCATCAAGAACCTCTCATTCGCCAACATTCTCATTAAATCGAGAACCACCTACAACACCAACTAGCCCATCATGGGAAACAAGGAACAACCTTGATCATATGGAAGGAGTTCCAATACCACCCTCATTTTTAGAACCTCTCTCTACTTCTCAAAATGAAGACCTTCAAACACACATTGACCCCCCTCAAAACATCCATTTCCCTCCGGGGCCAAACCAAGACAATATTTGCCCAAATTGTCTAAAAAACTCAAGGACTTGTTCAAGAAGTACGAAATGAGATACATTTCATGTTCAATCATCTTCTTGCAAAGTTGGATCAATTCAACAAGTCCACTCATCCCTAGACTTAAGTACATTGTCACATTCTAAGTCTCGTAATGAGATTAGCATTAGTAGCACGTGTTTGGCTAGTTCATTCTCTTAGTTTTAGAGATTTGGTTGTGTGTCTCTTGTTTTATTGAATGAATACTTATATGCTATGATTATTTTGTGTTGTGCTTGATATATTGTACATATATCTCATTTTCTCAAATAGCATTGCTTGACATTTCTTCACTGCTGAAGATACTGTCAACAGATAGCCGGATCCCTTCGAGATAACTAGACGGATCCCTCCTTGAAGGGAACCGTGGGATCCGTGGTACAGGAGCACAAATTCATATTAACTTGAGTCTCTTTTGCAGGAAATTATGCACTATACTCTTGTTTTTTCTAACCTTTGTTTTGTAGTTATTCAAAATACACATGAAGATATTGACACCATAAAGCTAGGGGAGCTTTGTGTCAAACAACATTGCAAAAATCATTTGCAACTTAATCCAATTTTGGATTACACTTCATGACACCCCATTGCAACATTGCAATATTCAAGGGGGAGCACGTTCTCCTCACTTAGACGAATCATTTGCAAACTTAGTTGCAAACACAATTAGTTTATTTTACGTTATGTCCTTGGCGCCATTACATAGGGATGGACTCGTCAAGGGGGAGTTAAGACGAGTACCATTCCCGTCACTTGCTCTCTTTTACATTTTTACATTTTTTCTTATAAAAATTGTGTTAGTTTCTTTTAACACTTTTTGTTTCGACAAAAAGGGGGAGAAGAAAGTAAAAACTACAAATTCAAATTTTTACGAATTTTAGCTTTTTCCTTAAAATAATTTTATGTTTTGTCATCAACAAAAAGGGGGAGATTGTTAATACAAATAAGCCGTAAAAACGTTTATTTATATTTTACGATCTTCTAATGTTTTGTCGATAACAAAAGTAAAATCATTTTAACGAAACAAATAGAGTACGTAAATAGTTTGAGTTAATAGTTTTCTAACACAATTAAGTTGTCACATAAAACACTAAAACAAGTATAAGTGATTTTATGATTTAGATACATATGTACAACAACTAGTGTTTACATATTGGGTTAAACATATACTTAAACTAAGTATACTAAAATGGGTAAAAACTAAGTGTATGCTAAAATGGGTAAATACAAGTATATACTAAATGGGTAAATACTAGCAAATGGTTTTGACCCATAACCCATGGTTTTATATATACCACTTAACCAAGTTCATTGTATCTAGAAAGAAAACCATGAATCAACCTATAACCCATGACCCAAGACCCATAACCAAAAATACCCATGGGCAAAGAGGAGCGGACCACGGATCCCTAGCGTTGTGCTAGCCGGATCCCTTGTGGTAGGGATCCGGGGAACAGAAGAGAATTTCCTCTATAAATAGAGAGCCATTTCTTCCTCTCTACACATGGTTTTACACACATACTTCCCCAAAGTATTCTAACCCTCTAACCTCAGATCTAAGTGATCTATGTAGTTTGTCTTTTGTTTTTGTGTGATCTACTAGGTTCCTCTTAAAGGAGAGATCACCACCTCTTGAAGACGTGCAAGCTCAAGTCCATAAGTTGCCATGCTTCGTCATTATCAAGACTACTAAGGTTCTCTTGGTGATAGTTCTTCCTTTCTCCATAGATGTTGGGTTGAAGGCATTAGTGAAGAATGCCGAAAGTGTCAAGATGAAAGCATTAGTGAAAGGTGCTCATCATCCGTGTCAAAGCATTAGTGAAAGATGCTAAAGGTGTCAAGACGAAGGCATTAGTGAAGGGTGCCAAGCGTTGTGTCGAAGGCATTAGTGAAGGGTGCCAAACGTTGTGTCAAAAGCATTAGTGAAGGATGCTAAAGGTGTCAAGACGAAGGCATTAGTGAAGGGTGCCAAGCGTTGTGTCAAAGGCATTAGTGAAGGATGCCAAAGAATCAAATCAAGTAGCATTTTGGGAAGAATGCTTAGGTCGTATAATCGATGAGGTGCATCGTTATACATATATGTATTTGTTTATCTACAAGGATGGTGATATCCTTGATGGTGTTGTAACAAGGAGTAGATCTCCTTGAGATTAGGTGTTGTGTCGTGAAGGTGTAGTTCACCTAAGGTGTGAAAGAACTAGGTGCTTAGCCTAGTACCTAATAAAGGGTAGGCGACGTTGTGATAGGATTAGTTCTCCTAAGGTGTGAAAGAACTCGGTGGTTAGCCTAGCACTGTATAAAGGGTAGGCGACGTTGTGTTAGGTGTGGTTCGCCTTGGTGTGAAAGAACTCGGTATTTAGCTTTGTACCGGAAAAAGGTTAAGCGACGTTGTGAAGGCTTCTCCGCCACAAGGAGTTGGTGTAGTGCTTACGAACTCTCGAGTAGGTGACTCGGGGAGTGGAGTAGGGCAAGGAAGGTGTCCTTGTAGCCGAACCACTATAAATAACTTGTGTTGTGGTGATGTGCTTCTTACTCTTTATATTTCATTTCACGTTTATATATCCATCTATCAACGTCCAACATAAACAATCAAATAGATTGACATAAGTCGATCTAAATATTTAAAAGGAAGTTTTAAATTGGTAAAACTATTCAACCCCCCCTTCTAGTTTTCCACATCATCAATAAGAACAGCAACGTATCCTCCCACACATAAATAACTCTTCTCAATATTTCTTTTCTACTGACGTTTGAAGCAATCCATTTTAAAAGGTGTCAAGAGACCACTTCCCCCGAGTAGTTGAATTGATGCAATCAATCTCTTAGACTAGAGCTCACGAACCCGAATACACATACCCGAAGACAAAGAAACTTATACCATCGATGTAGCAGATTAAGTCCGATAGCCAAAGAATAACCCCGATGTATACTTTTCTCTCCCCCTGAAGAAAGTGTGTGAAGCTCAAGAACCCGAAGTACCCAAATGCCCAAAGAGAGAATAACCGATAACATTGAAGAAGCAGGCCGAATCACTAATTATCTCTGCGGAGGACTATCTCTGCGGATGTCAACTCCGGAATAAGTGATTATATCTCTGAACCACTGATTAAGCCCTCAAGTGAAACAGCTGAGCGCCCCCAATGTATACTTTTCTCTCCCCCTGAAGAAAGTGTGTGAAGCTCAAGAACCCGAAGTACCCAAATGCCCAAAGAGAGAATAACCGATAACATTGAAGAAGCAGGCCGAATCACTGATTATCTCTGCGGAGGACTATCTCTGCGGATGTCAACTCCGGAATAAGTGATTATATCTCTGAACCACTGATTAAGCCCTCAAGTGAAACAGCTGAGCGCCCCCAATGTATACAATTCTCTCTCCCCTGATGATTGCGATAACATCGAAATCATCACACACTTGTGTACCTCTTTCATCATCAGAAACTAACTCTTACATCTCTTCCCCCACGTAGTTGGAATAAGAACACTAAACGCCTTGATGAGTAAAACCTTGAGTTTCTCTGCGGTCATGACATTTGTCTTCCCGGGATATCTTCAATCACTTAGAAGAATTAAGTTCATCAAGTTTACTCGCCATGAGTCAAACCTTGAGTTTCTCTGCGGTAATAACATTTGTCTTCCCGGGATATCTTCAATTACTTAGAAGTATTAAGTTCATCAAGTTTACTCGCGTTTAGATACGTGTCTCCTTCCCCCTTGCTGGTTTTGATACTTCAAAATCAGCAACTCTTTGTAAGCTCGTATACATGAAATCTGTTGAGAAGATCGCTTGAAGTCTTTGTGAGAATCAACATGCTGAATAATGTGAGCAAGTCTAATTGGGTATTAAATTCGACATATCACTTCCCCCAATTAGTGCTCTCCCCTACACCGACAATCTGTTAGATAACATCCCAGATTAAGAAGAAGTCTTTAGATCGTTAAATGCAACTCGTCTTTAGTCTTCTAACACAGAAAATGTAGAACCGACTGTAGACTCGACCTTCTTCAAAATTGTCCAGTTGGGGAATAGATAGTTAACATCTTCAACTCACACCAAAAAGTATCCCACCAAAAAGCATCCCAATTAACTTACATCTTGCAAATCTCCTTAACTAAAATCCCTCCCAATCAAACAAGAACAGAAAGATGTTCATCAAGAAAATCAGCAATCAGGCCGCAACGAACACACAAGATGGTAACACCAAACTACCAATCACATCAAACAAGAACAGAGAGATTGTTCGGAATCATCATGTTGATGTATAAGTGAAGCATTAACCGGAAACACTTTGTCAAGAAACTCATTAGTCCGTGTGAAGATGTCAACCAACGGCTCTTAGAAGAAACTCCATGTGAAGATGACCCGATAAGAAGAAGCTCGGTTCTTACATGAGTTTGGAGCCGTTTGACCATTTATTCTCAGAAATTAATCAACTATGCAGAATTATCATACTTCTTCTCCCCCTCAAGAATTGCATACGGAGATGCCATTCTTGATTAAGTAAGTGAATATCATCCAAAAGTATTCTGTTCACACTTCTCCCCCGTAAAATTTAGCACGTGATGTCGCCATCTTCATTATATTGAGCAAGTGGAATATGAAAACAATCAATGGTATCCCGGTTCACTTGATAATTGAAAGCGCGTGGAAAAAGTATGAAGCATGTTGACGAGAATGGTCATAATTGAGAAGATTTCTCTTCTTCAGAAGATAAAGCGCACTGACACGTACACTTTTCTTTTCTTTAGAGTACGAGGCATGAACTGTTGTGTTCATACGTCATAATCTCTCTCTTTTCAAACTCTCTTGGCAAAACATGTAATCAACCCATTATCATTCAGTAGGCTCTTTGTAGTGACAGCTGATGGAGATAACCCAATATGATGAATTTGACCCTGAAGTAAACTGTCCCGAACTCGTGACTTAAACGAGCACATATGTAACAAAGAGCGGTGCCGAGACTTCATGCCCATTTGAATCTCTAAGTACTCTATACTCTTCAACCAACCAACCATCAAGTATAAGACGTACATCACCTCTTGAAAATCCACAATTAAATGTGACACTGAGCACTACAACGTAACTCCTTAAAGTGATAGTTATTTTTGTGGCAAAAAGAGCTCAATTTCCCCTCGTGGTAAAAGAAAAAAGACTCCCAAGAATAACTAGATTTCCAAGTCTTCGTTTTTTGATAATAAGCTCGAACAAGGATCATGAAGAATCTTCATCCATCCATCCCCGATACCTTCAGATACTAAGTACACTTTCCCGTGATATTTCACTTCATCCTCAAATAAATAATAGTGAATTAACCCCGTTGCCACATCTTCTGTTTAAAAGTTCAAAGCTAGCCTCCTTTGACGTTTTAAGTGAACTATGATAATGGTTTTCATCCCGACCATGGTTAAAAGCACATAACCCCGTAAAACCATGTAATAAACAAACTGCCATAATAAAAATCCAAACACACATCCCATTCATGAAGTACACCCTTTTATCTCTTCTTCGAAACAGAAACCGTAGCACCAGCATCAAATAAGTTCCCGAAATACACTTTCCTTTCTCCAAGATGGTTCCATCATTACGGGATTTTACAACTCTATGGTTTAAACCGAGAATTAGTTTCTTTCACGGGATTTTACAAAACCAAGAATAAACCGTAAGATAGATCCGGAAATGCACTTTACAATTACCAAGATGTTTCCATTGTCACGGGATTTTACAAGTCTATGATTTAAACCGAGAAATAGATTCTTTCGCAGGATTTTACAAAATCAAGACAAAACCGTAAACAATGTCAGCTTGAATGTGTAATGACAATTTTGGTTTCTGTGAATTTCTGTTTTTAGGGGAACATGCAGCGGTTTATCAGCAGTTCATTATTCAACATCAACATTATCATCAACCATTAAACACTTTGGTAAGCACATCTTCCACATATTATGACGGCTATAGCAGTGACAACATGGTGAAGTCGATATGCCAAACTTGATCATGAAGTAAACTTCCCCAGATTTGTTACTTAAACTTGTACTAATCCTTGTGAAAAAGAAACGGTGTACCCAATGTACAAAACCTCTTGACATATCCTCACCTGCGTGAGACACCGAAGTGATGGTTACGTTGTGAGTTCAGCGAGAAAGAATCACAACCGTAGCCAAGTCTTTATCACATTCTATAAATGCCCAAACAAGTCATCTTCGCGGAAGGGTAGAAAGAAGACGAAATAAGTAGACACGTCCGGAAAACCTCACTTCAACTTCAATTAAGAAATACCGAACAAACAACTCCGTAGACAACTTTGTTAAACCATCAATTCAAGCCGTGACATAATATTTACTGTGAAAGTGTATACACCAAAGTACCAAACCTCATAACACAACAACAATCATCATCATCTCGTCCAATTTCGAAAAGCTCATCTGACCATCATCCAAACCCAATTAATCACACATCCAATTCAAGCTTGGTCCAATTAGTAGCCCACTATATCCGTTATATCCAAGAACAATCATCAATTAACAAAAAAACATGGCTCATGTCCAACATGCAAAATACCCAAGATGTTTAATATCTGAATAAAATTTTTACTCGGCCCATCTCAACAGTGATCCAATCATACATAACAAGTATGTGCAAGTCCAATTTTAATCAGTGAATCGTCGGCCATATAGTCCATATAGCATGGCCCATTCAAAAAATCCAGATTTAGTTATTTATGGTTGCCCTAATATTACCTGGTATTTAACACCATACACACACATATTTGACCTAATATTTCTCACAATAATCACGCCCCATCATCTAGGCATCCTCCTCAAACCCTAAATCACACTTAATCATAATTCATCAGCCCCCCTCCTTACACAAAACGCTCCATATTACTCAGTCAACAAACCCCAAAGATCAGTACTACACGAAACCCAAATTTATCACAATCAAAACATACGCCCCATTTGGTATTCACGTACACCCACTCAGTTGCCATCACACAACAAGAAATATAAGCCTCCCTTTCTTCATATGAATCATCTCGTCTAGCCACAGGGATGGTTACGAGGACATCAAAGCCACAGGGTTGGTTTGATGGATTCACAGCCATAGGGATGGCTTTGAGGCATGAATCGGCTTCAAGGACCTTATCCATGTAGGTTTTGTATTTACATTAGTGAGAGATTCGATGTGCTCCGATAATCATAGAGTATTTAGATCGAACAAGTGAACAAGAAATAACATACTTGTTATATTCTTTTCATTTTATTGTTCATACAACCGTTTAGCTCGATAGTAACATATGAAACATGTTACTTGCCTTGACCGAATCAAAGACAAAATTATAACATACTTGTTATAATTTGTTTTGATATTCGAATGTTAAAAAGTAAAGATCTATGATAGACCTTGGACTCATGATGTTTCATGACGAATTATTTTGAGATCTTTGTTGAAGTATTATAACAATGAATTAGGATCTGTGATGAAAAGATTTCGTGTGATAGACCATTGAGTGTCTTGATTTGGCATTGAATAAACACGAGACTATTATGAGATTCAATTGTAGTTTACTTTTAGTCTGAGTCTTGATTAATGATGATGATGGAGGATAGGATAGATGTATATGAAGTTGTTGATTGAAGTGGGTTAAGATGAAGTTTATAATTTTGTGTTTGGATCCTGAAACCGGATTACTGCTTCTGTCACATTTTCATTATATAGTCCATGGACCAGTGATGTTGAAATTGAAACTGAGGTCAAGGTTGGGTTGGTATTTGGTTGATGTAATTGTCACTCAATTCGCTTCATTATTATGCATAAACAACTCGCATCTTTAGATATCTTTGACAACTCGCATACCATTTGCAACTTAGACAACACGCATAGTATTTTGACTCAAAAATCAAAACTCACAACTCGCATATGGCAAGTCGCTTAGCACATGACACACACAACTCGCTTTTGAAATTGTTAAAAAACAACTCGCATGTATGGTTATTATTGTCAACAACTCACATGTTTTTCAAAGACTTTAATAACAACTCGCATTCAAGAATGCTAGTAGACAACTCGCATCAGGTTCAAAGAATCTGTACATTTTATCAGTCAACTCGCATTCAATAATGCGCTAACTCGCAACCAAGAAAGACCAACTTGCATTCAAAAATATGACCAGTAATAGACCCAGAAATAGTCCTAACTCGCTACTGCAGCAACTTGCTCAAAAGCAAATGCAACTCGCATTCAGGAGCATGCAACAACTCGCATCGAAGAATATCATGATGTGTACACAAACTGTAACACAAAAACGTTATTTCCAGACTCGTCGAAACGTTTAGAACATTAGACACATAAAACCAGTTATTGTACCAAAATCGGCACCATTAAAAACTTGTTAAAAATCAGTTAACCAACAACAACATGCTGTTTTGAAGATACGACTTCAAACCAGTATTAAACAACATTAAACCATGAACAAAAACCATTTAAAATCAGCTCATAACAACATATTCATCAACAACATCCAAAACATCAACCAAACCGCATACACGAACCAAATAAAAAACCATTCAAATCATCAAAACAATATAACCTTGGCTCTGGTACCAATTGTAGGATCGTGAATATTATTGTGTTTGATGATTCGGGTGGTCTAGGATGATGATAGTATATGAATGCCATGGTTAGAGAGAAGAAGAGAGTAGAGAGGGAATTCTAGAGAGATAAACAAAAGTGTAAAAGGTTAGATTAGAACTTCCAACCCTCTACCTTGGAAGGTAGAGGGTATTTATAGGTTACAAACTAAATGACCTCCTGACGGCCTGTGGATCAGGTATACAGTGGGTAAAGACCCGTCCTTCCTCCACGGTGTTACACTACGCTAAACTAAACTAATAACTAACTAATAAACTGATAAATAACGTAACTAATGATATGTCTACGAGCTAACTTATGCTAGATAATATTTGGGGTGACCGACACTTTACTTATGGAATTTCCAATTCCTAACAGTATCCCTTCATTTTTGACTTAGCTCTCGCTTCACATATAGCTGCGCGCTCACGCCTTTCTTCCAACAAGTCCAAGTCGATGCGCCGCTCATCGTCATTGGTTGTAACATTAACTTCGGCAGTGCGAATAGTTGGCATCCTAATTTCTGCTGGTATGACAGCTTCTGTCCCATAGACAAGAGAAAAGGGAGTGTCTCCCGTGCTAATTTTGATTGAAGTGTGGTGCGCCCACAAAACATGCGATAATTCTTCCACCCACCTTCCTTTGTGTTTGTCTAAGCATGCTTTAATTCCTTCACCTAGACTACGGTTTGCACGCTCGACCAAACCATTGGTTTGTGGGTGTTTAACTGACGCGAAGTGTTGTACAATATTTAGTTTCTCACACCATTCCTTGAAAGGGTTGTCACATAATTTTTTTCCATTGTCTGAGATGATTTCCCCAGGTAATCCGAAACGGCATACAATATTTTCCCAAACAAACCGTTTTACCTGATTTCTTGTAATTGTCACAACTGCCTTTGCTTCAATCCACTTGGTGAAATAGTCTATAGCTACTATGAGGAATTTCAACCCTCCTGCTGCAACAGGAAAGGGACCTGCAATGTCTATACCCCATTTATAGAATGGCCATGGCGACGTAATAGGTGTTAGCTCCTGTTGTAGTTGGCGTGGAATGGGTCGGTGAACTTGGCAGTCGCCACACTTTCTTATTAAGTCCCGCGCATCCCGATGCATTGTAGGCCAGTAGTATCCTAACCGTAAAGCGTGCGCCACAACGGACCGTGGTCCTGAGTGCATACTACATGAACCGGCATGGATTTCTCGAAGTACATAATTTGCTTGCAGGGGTCCGACACATCGAAGCCATGGTTGTAGAAAGGAGCGTCGATATAGTATACCGTCCCGAAGTTCAAACCTCTGTGATGTGCGCCGTACCCTTCGGGCGTCCTTCTGCTCCTGGGGCAAAACGCCCTTGCTTATGAACTCGATTATGGGGGTCATCCATGTAGGACCTTGCTCCTCTATCACCGTGGATATTTCCATCTCTAAGATGGACTTGCTCTTCAGTGTTTCTACCAACACTTGTTTTGACAGGTGCGCAAAGCTTGTGGATGCAATCTTGCTTAGTGCATCCGCCTTTCTATTTTCCCCTCTAGGAACTTGCTTGATGGTAAACCTGTCGAAACTCTGGACTAGTGACTTGGTCTTGTCGAGGTATTGGATCATGTTTTCCTCTTTAGCCACATACTCGCCCAACACGTGGTTGGCCACTAGCCGGGAGTCCACATTTGCTTCCAGGTTACGTATGCCCATTCGAGCTGTGATGCGTAATCCAGCAATCAGGGCTTCATATTCTGCCTCGTTGTTTGTGGCTGTGAATTCGAAACGCAGTGCGTAAGTGAATTTCATTCCTTCTGGACTTGTGAGGATAAGGCCTGCGCCTGACCCGTCTACACATGAAGATCCGTCTGTGAACAAGATCCATGGTTCTTGTAGTTCCACCTCGCTTTGTGAGGGTGCGTCATCAGTGTCCGGTTTTTCGATGATGAAGTCTGCTAGTATATGCCCCTTAACTGCAGTGCGTGGTCTGTAGGAAATGTTATGCTCACCTAGCAATACACTCCACTTCTGTAGACGTCCCGATGCGTCAGGTTTGGAGATAATTTGCTTGATAGGCTGGTCTGTAATCACCGCTATTGGGTGCGCCTGGAAGTACCTGCGTAGCCGTTTGGCGGCGAATACTAATGCTAGGACCAACTTTTCCATTGCGCTGTAGTTAATCTCCGTTTTCTTGAGTGCTTTGCTTACAAAATACACCGGTGTTTGTACTGAGTTTCTGTCTGTTAGTAGCACCGCGCTGACTGCTCCATGGGTTGCTGACAAATACATAATTAATTCTTCCCCTGGGCGAGGCGCAACTAGCATGGGCAGTGCTGCTAGATGCTGTTTAAGTTGTATGAAAGCTTCTTCTGCTTCCGTAGTCCAGCGAAAGTCTCCCTTTTTTGTACACTTCTTGAGTGTTTTGAAGAGAGGGAGTGACTTGTCTGCTGACTTGGACAAGAATCTATTCAGACCGGCCAGTTTTTCGTTTAGAGATTGGACTTCTTTCAACGTGCGTGCTGAAGGAAGTTGGATGACAACCTTTGTTTTTTCTGGACACGGTTTAATGCCATCGGGCTCTATCAAGTATCCAAGGAACATGCCTTCTGTAGCGCCAAAGGTGCATTTCTTAAGATTTAGCTTCATGTTGATCTCTCGTAGTGTCTTAAATGTTTCCTCAATGTCACGTACCAACTCGTCTTCCATATGGCTTTTTATGACAAGGTCGTCAACGTAAACCTCTAGGTTGCGGCCCACCTGCTTTTCAAACGCATTATCTACCAATCGTTGGTAGGTGGCGCCTGCATTCTTCAAGCCAAAGGGCATCTTTGTATAACAATAAACGACTTGGCTTGTATGGAAGGTCGTTTTTTCCTCATCTTCCTTAGCCATCTGGATTTGGTGATATCCTTTGTATGCGTCTAGGAAGCATTTAAGTGGGTATACACACAAAGATTCTACCTTCCAGTCTATCTCCGGTAGCGGGTAGCAGTCTTGTGGACATGCCTTGTTGAGATCTGTGAAGTCAACGCACATCCTCCAACTACCATCGCTCTTCTTGACCATCACTGGGTTGGAAAGCCAGTCATGGTAGTAGACCTCTCGCATGATACCTGCATCCACAAGTTTATGTACTTCTGCCAGAATTGCTTGTGCGCGCTCTGGAGCCTGGCCACGCTTCTTCTGTCGTACTGGGGAGTATCCTTGTCGGATTCTCAACTTGTGTTCTGTAATTGAGCGTGGTACGCCGGTCATGTGTTTTGGTTCCCATGCAAAGATATCCAGGTTCTTTTGCAAGAGTGCGCACACAGCTGCCCTGCCGTTATCAGATAGCGATCCCCCGATCGATACTTCTTGCTCTGGGTAATCAGGATGAATTGCAACCCTCAGGTTTGGCACTTTAGTTGCGCGCTGTTCTGGAGTGTGTGCCGTCTCATATGTAATTGTGTTACATTCTCCAGGTGGTACGGTGGTATTGTAGAGAGTAACAATGCCTCCCTCCACCGGGAATTTGAGCATCCCGTGTGCTGTAGACGGTACTGCGCGTATGGCTAAAATCCCTGGTCTTCCAATAATGCCATTGTATGGCGAAGGGGATTTGATCACCATGAAAGTCATCCAGGCTGTCGTGGAGTGTTCCTTATTGCCAACACTGACTAGTAGGTGTATTTGCCCCATGGGTCATATCTTTTCTCCTGTAAAACCAGTCAACGACGTCCTGACTGGGCTTAATTGACTCCGTATCTTTGGTCGCAGTCGTTTGAAACAGTGTTCATACATTATATCTGCGGATGCTCCTCCATCAACATACATGCGGTGGATATCGTGACCCCCTGCATTAATTTCAACGGTGAGCGGTTCTACCACTGCGTTGTCCGCAGCCAAGGTGGGGAAAGAGATTTCGCTTCCACGGGAGAACTTTTGGCTGATATTCTGCCTAGTCATTCGCTGCCATGATTGTATCATGTAGATGGTATCAGCCTTATCTTTAGGTACTTCTTTCTTGTTTCCAGTCTTTTGCTTATCTTTCCCTTCCTTGATGTTTTTAACCAAATGGTCCAATCTACCTTCCTTTACTAGTTTATCAATTAGTTGGCGTAATTGGACACATTCATTGGTGGCATGTCCTTTCTGTCCATGATAGTCGCAGTAGCCACTCCCCACGCGCCTATCCTCTGGGGTGCGCATTGGTGGGGGCCTTGGGAAGTTCGCGCCTTCCGTCGCGAATATCTCCTTTGGAGTTTTGGTCAGCGGGGTATATCTGTCATTATCTCGTCCGCTTCCCTGGCCGCGGTAGTTCTTGCTGCGGTTGCTACTCTGGTCAGTGGATTGTCTCCGAGGCTGTTCTTGTGACCTATAGTTTGAGTAACCTTTCTTACTGTCCGCCGCGGCAGCTTCTCCTTGGATAAAGGACCTTGTGCGCTTCATAAGTTCATCAAAGGTTTGGGGGACTCTGTCGTTCAGCCTTTTGATGAGTTCTGGGTTATTGATCCCGTTCATGAACCCTGAGATCTTTAGTATTTCGGGGCATGCCTTGACATGTATGCACTCATCTTTGTAGCGCTCCACATAAGCGCTTGTAGATTCCCCCTGGCGCTGTTTTACCCTGGCAAGTTCGACAGGGTTTTTGGCGCACTTCTTCCTTTGGGTGAAGTTCAGGCGAAACGCCTTCCGCAACTCTTCAAATCCATCAATGCTTCTGCGTGGAAGCTTACTGAACCAATTTCGCGCATTCCCTACTAATGTGGAATTGAACATGTGACACCACACAGGTTGTGGCCAATTTTCGATAGTAGCAGCGGATTCGAAAATTTTTAAGTGATCGTCCGGATCACCTGTTCCATCATAGGTTTTCACATTGGCGGGCATGCGCCTTCTCTTATTTTCTGAGAAATTGCTGATGCGCCGAGTGAACGCATCCACCTTTTGGCGGCGCCAGGGAAGAGACATATCTTCCTCCTCCTGGTCGCGATATCTTCCCCTGGACTTCCAGTGTCCAGTTTCGCTGTCCGAGGAATCACCAGAGAATGAGCTTCCCCTTTGCCGGCGGTTGCGCCGACCGTCCGAGGAGTCGCTAGAGGATGAGCTTCCTCTCTTTCGGCGCTTGCGCCGACTGTCCTCAGAATCTGAGTTTGAAGAGCTTCCACTTGGGGAATGCCGTCGTCCCAATCTGTCATGGACCTTGCGGCTACCAAGCCTAGCGTGGACATTGGTACGCCGTCCATCTTCTTCGTGCTCTTCCAGATACTGCAGTTCAGCTGCTTCATCGTTCTCCACTCTCTTCCCAATCCTGGTAAACACTGGGGGCCGGCGGTTATCCTTCCCGCGTCTATCTCTCTGATGACGCGATGGGGATGTCTCATACTCTGCGTCAAAGTTGAGTCGGTGCTGCAAGCTCTGACTCGACCTCTTTTTTGCCTCCTCTTGCATAAGGGCAGCCAAGGTTTCATAGTTTTGAGACACAAAGTCACTTGGCGCTAGTTCAGGTGCGACTCCTTCTAGTGCGAGAGTATCTGTTTCTACATCTGGACTCCTGTTTCGGAGAGGTGCACCTGGCGTTTTTGTGAGGTCCTTTTCTAGCACCGACTGCAAGGGATTGGTAAAAGGGGTACGCAGTGGATCTTCTACGCTGGTGGTTGTTGTTGTGGTGGCATGGGTTGTCCCCGTGCGTTGTTCCACTGTCGGGAAGACCAGATTTGGGCCTGACCCTTGGTTTTTGGTCGCACTGGTTGTTCCAGAGGCTTGCTTAGGGGTTGATCCGCTTTGCTGCTTCTTCCCTTGTAGGTCACTATGCGATCGCTGACTTAGGTTTCCTTGCTTCGTCATTCTAGTTCTTAGTGATTGGTCCCACGGATGGCGCCACTTGTTGATACAAAAGTTGGGCGTTCCTTGTTTGGACTCCGGTTCCCGTATCAATTGGATCTTGATGCTTGAGACCTGCGCACTAAGTAAACAGAAAACACCGTTAGGCTTATCGTGGGATTGTCTCCCACGATTATCCTCCGGCGTGAGAGTAAGTAATCGGTTTTAGGGTTTTAGTTAAGAGTTAGGGTTGTAGATCGTACCTTTTAATGAGGGCCGAGATGCCCTTTATATACACACGAAATCCTTGTTGGTTTCGTGTTCCCCAACCTTCGGCGTATCCCGCCTAAGTTGGTCAATTGATACATATCTCATAAATAAGAGATATCCGATATCAAACCCATAAATAACTTCGGGTTTGGGCCTTCGTGAGCCCAAACCGTTACCGGGTTAGCCCATTCGTACTGGGCTTGATTGCTAGTAGCGTTCATTGGTCGGATTCGTGACCCGAATGCGGACTATACGTCATCAGGAACGTAGTATTAATATCATTACAAATTGTCGCAAATCATCTTTTCTAAAATTTAAATCTCGTTATGTAAAATTGCTATCTACTTTATACATCTGCAAGTATCGTATGGGGTTTTGCAACTTTTTTTGGTGAATAGACTTCGATTTTGGTTGTTCCATTAACGCCGACTTAATCTTTAATTACTAGCTAGTTACCATGTTTTACGTAGTGAAACTAATTTGTGTTTGGTTAACGTTAGGAAATTATAGGACAAAGCTCGAAAATTGGTAAATGCTCTTTAAACAAGTTTGGAGATCAACACTTGTGTTGGCAAGATTTTTAGTATAGTTTTCTCATATATTGCAAAGAACTAACCTACAAATTATTTACTTTATAAGATCAACCAAAGGAATGTCCGTTTATATATAGACCCAAATAATCGTATAGCGCTACTACCAGCTTTATAAATGTAAACTGATGTACGTGACACGATTATTGTGTAGCCTATATACTAGTTATAATACCTGTGCACGCACAGGGTTTAGACAAAAAAAAATTATTTTATATCATTGCTGAATATTGTGCCTTTAAAAGTAATTATATATAATTATATACTAGACGAGTACCCGCGCCTAGCGGCAGCGATGTCTAGTTTTCTGCAAAGTTCCGATGACCCATAAATTTCTTTCAACAAACTGTATTTGTAGCATTAGAGAATCGTTTTCGAATAACTACAATTCTGATGCGTGGTTGCATAGCAGCATAAATATATAGTTTTTTTAAAAATTATGTGGAGTCGATCTAAGTGTGTGAGTATATTTTCTAATAGGATTGTTTTAAGTTATTAAGATTTTTAGTAATAATAGATTCAAGCATTACAAAAAGCAACGGTATTATGTAGTTGGCAATATTATATTGTAGTTTAGAGGTATAGCCAACATGTGTGACCGCTTTTTCTTGTTTTGTCAGTAATTTAGGCAGTGATAACTATTTTTTTTACATGTGTAACGTTTATCATTTGGTGTGTGGCTTTTAAAATGGTAACTTTGCAAATTGGATATCACCATATAAGATTATTTTGTACTATCAATTTGTATAGATATTTATGCATTGTTCAAAGCTATTTGTTTATGGTACAAATAATTATCGCTAAAGATAACAATACTATTTATTTTTTGTGATTTTAATAAACTTAGATAACATTATTGATACACTGGACAAAGGGCTATACAATATATATTAACTTTTAAACGACGATTCATATATGCTAGTCCCTTAAATGGTGCAAGAGCAACATTTTTTTAAATAACATTATACAAATGACAAATTACATGTGTCAAAGCAAAATAAACCAAAAACTACAATTACCTGGTCTCTCATTTCAAAAAAATTGTCACGGGTTCCACAACTACTTCATCATTTCTCATATAATTTTGTCAAATTTGAAACCCGATTTCACCCGGGTGGTTCAACTGGTTGAACCGTTCCGATAAAAAAACAGGTCGATTTAAACCGAGTCAAACCGATAGGTTGGGTCGAAAAAATGTCAAATTAAACCGGGTCAGCCCGTCGGGTTTGAAGCGTCCCGGGTCAACCCGGTATCGGTTTCAACAGGTCAACCCGGTATCGGTTTCAATTGGTTGTTTTTAATTTGGTAGATGTGCTTTTAATTGGGTGTACAATGTGAATAAATTATTGTACTTTTAAGTAATGGGGTGTTTTAATAAGAGTATTAATTATATTATTTATTTCTCTCTCCATTGACCATGTTTTCAACATTCAACTTTCAACATTTTTCACTTTTTCCACTTTGACCATTTTTCCATTATAGTATAGATATAGATGTATGCACGAGTTTTTCATTATTCATTAATATCCATTAGAATTTTGTATAATCAAATTTTGTAAAAAAAATTGTTAGATAACTCAAGATTCAACTATATTTAGCTTATATATATGTTGATATTCCTATTTATATTTCACACACAAAATGCGAGTTTAGTTACACATAATAAACGTTGATAATGTTAAAATATACTCCTTAAATTTTTTTAAAATATTTTTCTACATATCCTTATATAAATAAATAAAAATTATATGAGTAGTTGTTAAAAGTTCAACCACGTTTTTTTTCTTCATATTACAGTAGCTCGTACTTATAGTTTGATAATTATATTCCCGTTTTCAATAATTTAACCATATTTAATATACAAATTTGTGTCCACATTTGTCATACTTTTAATATGAAATAAATGAGTCCTTAATAAACATAAATAGTAAAAAAAATGATATTTATAATCTTATGTATATTTATATGTTGGAGTTTTAAAACAACATATATATTGTATTTTTAAGTTATAAAGTATAAGAGAGTATTTGTTTAATTTTTAAAGTTATTAAAAAATATGAAATCTTATAATATTACACTTAATTCTATGCAATTTTTAAAAATTTAACCTCTAAGTTTTAATAATTACCTCATATTTTTTTAAGTTTTTGTTTTCACATATTTGACACCTATGTT
The DNA here is from genome assembly GCA_910596185.1 of Chrysanthemum makinoi. Taxonomy (NCBI): domain Eukaryota; kingdom Viridiplantae; phylum Streptophyta; class Magnoliopsida; order Asterales; family Asteraceae; genus Chrysanthemum; species Chrysanthemum makinoi. The sequence continues at coordinate 115,951,250 of OU343221.1, forward strand.
TTTATGTGTTTTTCTTCTCAACCAAATTTCTCCACCAAATTAATTAAAGGTTGACCAAAATCAATTTAATTTTGACTTTTATTAACCAATCACATCACGCGATTTTGCTTACGTGACAAAATCAAGCTCTCCTATTGGTTTAATTTTTTTTTCAATGAGAAGTGTTTTACAAAAACATTCAAAATGATGTAATTCTTTTATTATATAAAAGATAGGACATACCTTAACTTTATAGAAATTGGCAATCACAAGTGAAACCAACGAGATCATTCTCATAACAAATTGTATTGTAACGATAAGAGAATTAAGTTACACATTTTTGTTTTTTATTAGGACAACTATTTCATAATTTAATTAGTTATATTAAATTAACAAATTTTTTGTTTGCACAAGCAGCAGTGAAATGTGCAAATCAGTAAATACATTATGTCTGAAAATCACCTACAGACAAATAACTCCACTTATTGACAATTCTTGCGCTCATATTTCTAAAATTATGTCAAGACTAACCTTATCGCGTGTAGAAAATTTGAGAATGAAATAAGTAAGATAACTAAATAAAAGAGTTTCATGGCATCGTAAACAAGTCTCGTTACAGAGTGAATGATCTCATAATCACATGATACACAAAGTTCTGAAATAGAAATTCTGAAATAGTTGGGCTAACTTACTAAGGCTATGTCTGGCACATGAGATTATGGAGTGATTATGCTTATTTTTTTTTTTTAAATAGGTTACTTCAAAAATAATTTTTGTTTGGCAGACATAACTTATAAGAGATTATAGAAAAAATAATCTTTCATAATCTCTGAAAATAAAATGTTACTTCATGCAGCTTATAAAAATAATCTCTTTTTATAATCTTTTTCAGCAAGAGCACCAACATCAGCAACAACATCAACACAATTTATTTTTGCCAAACATACTGATACGACCCGTTGAGGTTGTATCAACTGGTGCTTTCATTGAGAGTCCTCGTTGAGAGGGCTACCAAATTAGGGTTCCAATTAAATTTAAAAAAAATATATATATACTGTTCATTCGGTTTTTGCATCAATCGCAGCTTCTAATTCATTCAGTGTTTGCATCAATCTTGTTCGTATATACTGCATGCTTTCTTTTGTCATCTACTGCATGTGTTAATCTACATATTGGGTTTATCCAGTTTAGGGTTTCCTTTATTCGGTCTATTTTTTCTTCATTGGATCTGGTGCAATATTTTTAGTTATTGATTTCTACAATCGTTCAAGCCTTCAAGGTACTTTAGTGTTTATTGGTTGGATCTTTGAAGCATAACCAACGTGATTAACCTCTTTTTAGTGTAAAGAATTTAATTGATCTCATGGAGGAGCACACTGTTGGACTGTTGCTCAAAGAACAGGCTACTAAAGAGTTGATTCATGTTGCAAGTCCGGGGGGGTGCGGTGGTGACGCCTTTGCTTCGACACTAACTAGTTTCTTGCGGCAGGATGTGCCGAAGTTTTCGGGGTCCAATCCTGATAGTTGGATCTTCTCTATCAGTGAGTATTTTACTATTTTGAACACACCGGTCGAGCAGCGACTACGTGTGGTGGCTTTTAATCTCGAAGGAGACGCGGCAGAGTGGTTTCGTTGGATGACGCGTAACAATATAATCACGACTTGGGATTTGTTTTTGGAGAGTGTTCATAATCGTTTTGGACCATGTAAGTACGAGGATCCGCAAGGCGCGCTTTCTAAGTTATTGCAAATGGGGACGGCGGCACAATATCAAAGTGAGTTTGAAAAATTGATGAATCGTGTCACAGGTATATCAGATAACTTATTGATATCATTTTATATCTCGGGGCTTAAACCAATACTACAACTCGAACTATTGGTGTCTAAACCGACGTCTCTGGCGATGCTTTTCTTTGGCTCGCGTCCACGAGGCACGTTTGGAAGACCAGTGGTCGCCTTCAACCGAAACCAAACCCTATAGTAACACCAGTAGGTTCCAAAACCCTGTTTTACTACGCCTCGACATGAGCCTGTAAAAACACCATTGCTGCCAACACCACCTAAACCTACTGTTATCCTACCTCCACAGGAAACCACTAAGGTACCCACAAAAACAAATCAATATGTAACAAAGAAATAATGATACGGTCGTTTGTTGCGGCATAATTTTGTTGAGTCAAGCATGGCAGTGGAGAAAAAGAAAGATATAGAATATCTCAACGTGGGATCCAACACATCCGAGGCGGGAATAGAAGTCGAGACTTGCGATGATGATAATAGTAAAAAGAAGAAAGGAGCAGTGATTGACGTTGAATACAGCAGTAACAAATGGGATATGCACCCATTTGTCGAGTCATGGGGGTTGCAGGGAGGAATTGATCACAACAGTAGTGTCGACACTAAGGTGGAACTGTCAGATGGTGGGAAACTTGTGACCAGGTACGATGACGGTGTCTTCAGGGGAGGAAGTGTTAAGATCAGAAATGGCCTTACGAAGGGAAGCATTAATCTGTTTCTTCAAGAGGAGTTAGAGCCTAAGTTGGGCCTAGAAACAAACCTCCTATTTGCATATCTTTGTGAAGAATTTGCAAAACAATTTCATGACTACTACCTGTCTTTGGTGTCATCAAGAGAGAGTCAACGAAGAACATGGGATCCGGGAATCACGGTCGATCAAAGCAACACCTTGAGGACAAGGTAACTTTTGAAGGAGTGGGGAATGTTATGACCGGGCAAGTTGAAAAGGGTCGACCCAAGAGGGTGGTGTATAGTCCCGTATGGCATAAGGATTATGTCGTGGGCTAAGTTATCTTTGTCTATCTTATTTCGTTAGGTCATGTTTAGGTCATGTTCGAGTCTAATTGGGTCTAAGCCCATTGTCATTGTTTAGGTCATTGTAAGGGTTATAAATACCGAGTCATTATAATGAATGGAATCATAGTTATGTCAAACAAATAATTCTCTTTTCTTCTCTAAATATTCTTAAGGAGCTCGCACCCGCTTGAAGTGGTGCCCTATCTCGATACAACCTCAACGGGTCGTATCACATACCCTAAGTCCTTAATACATTGTGTTTGTTGGGCTGACTTCTTTTTGAATATGGGATAGACTTGCAATAACAAAGCCAGCCCAAATTAAAAAGGACTTAAAAGAACATTACGAAATATAAAATTGGCTTCCGAAAAAACGCCAAAAACCTATCGCATCAAATTTATATAAGTACTAATAGCACAACGTTTTCTTATTTTATTCATTCCATTTTGGGCCTGACCATTCGTTTGTTTTGGGCCGTCTAAACTATTGTTTGTGTAACCGGTTCATGTCAAATAACGCTGATCCTCATCACATTATGTACACGTGTTTCCTTCTTCTGCCTCTTCCTCACCGAATATGTTGCTGCCTCAAAACACACGAAACATTTCTCTCTCTCTGAAAACACACACAAACCTCATCTCTCTCTTTAACTATATAGCGGTAAGTTTTTTTTTTAGCTATTTGTGGTGCCGAACAATTTTGGTTTCTGATTTGTTTATTATATGGGAGTTCTCTTTTGATTATGATATACTCCGTAGTGTTTAGGGCTTCGTATGTGTCTTTATTAGATGTTGTTGAATGAGGGTTTTGAATGAAGGTACTTTTGTTGTTTTGTTAGTTTTGTTTTCTTAGGGGGGTGTTTGGATGAAATTATTATCCCACCTTATTAGCTTATTTGATTTTTCTTATGGTTTGGGATAGTGTTGTTTTGTTAGGGGATGTTTGGATGATTTTATTTTCCCAGGTTATGAGCTTATTCAATTTTCAGCATTTGTAACTGCATCACAGATTCCGGAAGACTATACACTTCCTCAACAAGGTGTACTTGGTTATGTGCCTGTATACACTCACGTTCACACTGCCGGTATGTTTGTTGTGGGTTTCTTCGTGGGTATTTACTCCGCCTCTTGGGCTTTTGCTGTTGTCCGTCTCTGATGTTATCATCATTTGTGATACAGGTATCTCAAACTCAGTGCGGCAACAGGTTACTTTTATACTACCGTTTATCATACGTGTATCTACACTGTGTTATCTTCACGGTTATTCCATCTTAAACTTTTCACCCTTTGTGCAGCTGCTACACAAGTCAACACCGCTTCGTGTTGGCTGTCGAGAAGCTGTCGTACCCGAAGCCACCGGCAATGAACTGTCACTCTTAATTTCTTCACGCCGACTAATTTATCTACTCAACCTCTAGACTTCAAACTGGATGTGGTAGTGTTTCATCTATTTAAGGTCCGTCTCAAACCACAGCTCCAGCTTCAGGGTCTTATATTGCAAGGTGTGCCACTTTCTACTGGAACTCGACATTGTTAATTGCATACGCATAATTTCAAACTGCTTTTTTTGTTAACCAGATTATTCTTCTATTTCTTTGGACATTTTGTTGGGTTGTACTCACGGTGCAGGCATGATTTGACGCACATGAAAGAAGTAAGTCCTGGCCGTATACGCAAAAGTGATGGCACCCCAACGGTAGTTTCGGATGTAAACCCATTCTCTATTGATTTGTCTATCTGTCTATGTTATAAATGTATGCCTAAACTTCATTCGTTCTGAATTAGTTTCTGCTTATACAACTGGTATGGTTACCAGAGTTTGCACATACAATAACACAAAATATAGGAGATGCCCCCGCCGCAACGTGACGGGCGCTCCCCATTGTTGTTCACCTCCTTAGGCATCTACAAATTTACAGCATGCTTTTATCTATGGCTTCTTATTATTTCAATCAGATACACGCGAACAGCAACCAAGGTGTCCGAATGATTGTGCCACATGAGATTCTAGCTGACAGTGTGTGCATCAAGGTATAACGTTTATGATATTTTGTGCACTGCTATTCTTTACATGCGGCTTTTATTCCTCTCTTTGAGGTTTGCCTTTTTTTTGTTACATATCTTCTCCTAATGTGTTAACGTTGTCTTCTTCCAGGATTATATTCATCACTTTGGTTTAAAGGCATACAAATTGACATACATGTAAGTTGTTTGATCAAATATACCCTGATTTGAGCCAAAGTCTCAAAGAAAATGGCGTGAGCAGGGTCATATGATGTTAGAGCAACAAGAAAATGGCATCACAGCATATTGTTTTTTTTAAGTTTTTTTTTTTTTTTTAATGTGTGGTCGGAAATGTTTGTGTATTGTGAAGAGGGAATCTGTTATTTTGTTTTTTAACTTATTTGATACAATTTTAAATGTGCTGATTACTATGGTTGAATGTTTTTATAATTGTTGAAAAGGCATTCATATGGATCAGGTAATTTTACCTATGCGTTCTTAATAGCACCGTTTCTTTATTTTTTTGCAGATTGCCTAGCTAACAAAGTGATTATCAACCAATGCTATCAGGTTTAGAGGTTGATAACAAGCTGTAATTTGTCATCTACATGGTTTTTTTGACACATCAAAAATCGATGTACTCTATCTCCAGCATGTTAATATGGTTAGTGGTTTAACATGATTCTTTGGTTTTTGATATTTGTGTAGCTTCAAACTGCTTCAACAAATGACATCGTTGAGATAGTGAGCTTCTTTATCAGCAATAACGGGGTAAGGGAACACTCCCATGAAATTGCTTTGAGAAAGTATTTGAGAAACATGTTCTTTGGCAAACTCATTAAGTTAAAGCTTTTGAATATGAATAGATAATATTGACTCTATATCACTGTGCTTGCAGCTATGAAGGGACAGGACAGCGGCCGAATAAGATGGGGGGAGAAAAATCAAGGTACTTAACCGGTGTGGTAATTTTAGAGACTCTAATTGGTTTGAATGTCTACCCCGTATTATCTAACAATATTTAGATTTTTTAAACAAATAAGAATGTGTTTAAAGATAACCAGCAAAAGAATGAATTAAACTTTAATTTGTTGACTGACAGTGAGTGTAGAAATCATGTTACGACTGCTACGAAAACTTTTTTTTCAAATTGTTTATGCGACACAAATCTTTGTGTTGAGATTCCTTCTTTTAAGTCTAAAACTAACGTAAAGTTATTAAAGAATCTATTAATTGAAGAGCTTTATACAGATTGCTACTTTTTTTTAGGCTAATTAGAACCCCGAAACCGATAGTTTCCCTACTTATTACTTGCCGGCTTCATATTTATGGTGGTAATGGGGTGTTCGGATGTGTATCTAATTTAGTTATTGCATTTAGGTTGTGTTTCAGTAAGCTTGGGTTCTCATAATACAATTGGCTTTTTACAGTATTGAAATGGCTTATGGGCTTAGAGCTTATTTGTGTCAAATCGTTACTAAATATTTTCAAATAAGTATGCTATGGCTTATGCTTAAAAATAGTGGTAACGATAAAAGGGTTGTTATTTTTGGTGGAACACACTAACGGTGGAAGAACTAGGGTGACGAAAGGTCAATGAATGTTGTAAGTTCCTAATGCAAGTTTTATTTGTACTATTTTTCTTTAATGGTCAGTTAAGTTATTTATTATATGTCACCTTTTCTTTTTTTTGTTCTATTAAACAAAGTCAGTTTTTGTATATTAATACATGTGATCTCATTAAACCATTTTTTCCTTTGTATGTGTTTCAGCCACTCTATCCAGTAACATCTATATGGACAAGGAGTTCTTTAAATCAGCGATGAATAAGACTGCCAACAGGCGGCCTATACTTACAACTGACGCTGAAACATAATCGTGTAATGCCTGAACAGTTACGTGGTGCCCGTGTCTTTAAGTGACCGACCTCTATAGACGCCACAGGCAAACAGTGGCCACCGACATTTTACAAATCAAGGCAAGTAAACCTGAAAGTTTTTTTTGCTCTTGCAAGAGGATATACACATTAATTATCAACATGTATAATTAATCAAAATATTTTCATAGTTTGCAATCGCTATTTTTGGAAAACTTGAATCACTTAAGTTGCTTTAGCTGTGCGAATTGTTTTTGGAGAAAAATGGGTAGGCTTAAAATTTTAGAAGGACTGCACACGCAAAAATCCTAGCACGAATCTATAATAAATTCTGTATGCAATGACTGTTTTACATTATTATATAAACATGTGATGTTTGCAAAAACGAACTTTTGCTCCAGAAAAAAAGGAGGAAACAAGCCAGCCGGAGTTACCCCATATACTAGAAATGTGTTACTGAGTACGTAGAAGTGCGTTGCTTATTTGTGGAGCTGGTGATGTAACTAGATTGTGTGTTTACAGACAATTGTCTGTACGAATGTTACGCATTACTTATGAGTGTTTAAAGTACTAGATGTTTGTTATATGGATTAGGATGCATGAAGTAGATGTGCCTTAGCTATTTTTGAAATTGTTGATGCTAAACACCTTAGGTATCTATAGATAATTGGTTTACTTGAATCCTTTGTCTTGATGAAAGGATTGGTTTGTTGAAACAGATACAGCATAATGATGTAACGGACAAATTGTATTTTGATGTGAAAGTGAAGGAAATGGATCAAGGGTGGAGAATTGGTTTGGTTGCTGAAATTATATACCACTTCCTTGCTCATTAATGGCAAAGGCCCCGGCCGCAGCGCAACCTCTGCAGCTTCCACCACCTCGACATCAGGCTACGGAACACAAAAATCTCCAGATATGTTACATATGAGTATTTTGAAAAACCTTTATGTAATACTAAACCTGTATGTGTGGATAGTTTCCATACGAAATGTATTTTTCATGTATAATCAAACACTACCTTAATGCAAAACCTTTATGTAATGCTATCCACATATATGTTAAGAACATTTATTGTTTTGTTCATCTATTAGCTAACCTTATTCATTAGCCTTCATTGATGTTCCATTAAAATATTGTCCAAAGTACCTGTATGTAGTTGTATATTGGATCTACTTTAATAAGGCATTAGAATGGTAGACCATAGTGAACTGATTTTGCCATTAGTAGAGCAGTGTTTTGATTTGTTTGTTGACTAAATAAAAACTAAAAGTTCGAGCCATGGTTTATAGAAGAGGGTGTTTGGGTTACTTTATTTAGCGGAGTAGAACATACGGTATACGTGTACCTTCGCAGATCTGGAAGAAAGTGCATCAAAACACCCCGACGTGTTGCGGCGGGTTCATATTCTGAAACGCAAACGAAACAGTATCGCAGTTAGCAGCCACAAAGCACGGTATCGGAAAAATCCCGCCGCGGAGCGGCGGGTATTGAATACTTGTTATCTTTATGTAACAAGGCGTGAGGGCCTTTTTCACAAAGTATTAAAGTAAACGTTTCCTTTCTACTCAGTTAGAGTATCGCAAGGTAATAAAAAAACACTTTCCCTTCTACTCACTTAGAGTGGTACAAGGTGATTAAAAAAACCTTTTTGTTCTAGTCACTTAGAGTGGTAGAAAGTCATACAAAATTTGTTTTTTTTCTACTGACGTGGAGTGCCACATAACTGGTCCTAAACTTATAAATTCATGTGTGTACACGTGTTAGCTAATGGTTACACATGGGTATTATAATAGATTTGTTTCTCTGGGCTTATGTGTATCAGCCCAGAGGATGTTGTGATCTGTGTGGCCCATTCATACTCACTATACAGTTTCACTCTAACGTATCATCTTCCCATTGCGTTTCCTTTCTCCAAAAGCAACCGACTAACTCTCTAGTTAGGGTTTTCATATCTGAGGTGAGACTTTCATGTTTTGTTTATAGATGTGGTTTATGTTTGTCTTATAGGGTTGCCTGCTGCCGTTTGTGTGTATTGAATGCATTCCTGTGACAACTTTGGTTGATTTTGTGTTTATTCATTTGTTTTTTGCCTGATTCGTGTCTATCACTTCTGCATGGCATGTTTATTGGCTATAGTTTGTCTAGCTATTAGTATTGTGTTGTTAGGGGTGTTAGTTGATATGCATGTTCTTTTGTTTTAGCTCTGCATGGTTGACATCTTTGTTTTTAAGTTGAAGTTACTAACTTATTTAGCTTTTGGTGGCATGAGTAGCCCTTACATTTTTGCCCATATCTTTTATACAATTGTTGGTTCCAAGTTTGCCTCTGTGTGTGGCGAATTGTTCTATATTTTTCGTTTATAATCGTCATGCATCCCGATAAAAAAAAGGTCCCGTTAGATCTTATTGAAACGTCCGCGTTAGATGCTTTTGCGCCCACAGCCATGGGTAACGCTTCAAGTGAAAGTGTTCTTATTCAAGAGCATAGCACTAGGTTACCTATTGCGAAGACATGTCTGTGTGGTGGTTTTTATCGGACGTTGTCTAACAATGAGGACAACACACTTTTATATGGCATGCCAAGAGGTGAGCAATGTAGTTGTATGTTGGCTGGGGCCAGTAACTTGCTGCCTTCGAAGAGGAGGCTGGACGAAACTTTTGAGAGTAGTGTTCAGCAATCTTTAGAGCCATTGGACTTTGGGAATGACGGTGTTCACAAATATGTTCCGTCAAACAATGCTCAGGTTAATTGTCTATCATATTTGTTGTTAGCCAATTACGATATCTCAGTATGTAAAAACTGATTATATGTGTGTCTTTGATCGCAGGTTGGGTGTAGTTCTAAACATTTTCCCACAATGGGATCAATTGGTTTGGGTACTCAAGGTTGTCAATTAGTTGATGCGGAATGTCTGCCGCAAGGTCAAAACCTTCTATTGGAAGTTGGATGCTCATCTCCTTATAAAGATAATTACCAGGTTTCTCCTGAAAAGAAGGCGGATCAGTCTTTGGAGTGGTGGTATGGGGAACCTCGAAAGAGATCAAAGTGTGGAAAGACACTTGCTGATGCGTGTGTTACACCAATGGCTGTTGAGGTTGGTCATCAGTCTCTTTGTGCTTCTGACGTTGCATATAGTATATTGTCACTGATTCTTAACATATGCTTCTGACTGTAGGATTGCAGTTTACAGGTGCATTCAGTTGTCAACGAATTAGGTCATCACCCTGGTGGCGCGGCCGTGCTTGGTCCATGCCCATCTACGCAGCGTCATAGTTCTTTATGGCAAGTGACGGGTGCACCTGACTTACACAAAGGTTTCTACCATTGTTACATTTGATTACATTAGCTGTTTGTGTCTTATGAAGTGACATTCATATAAGTTTGTTCTTATTTGATAGCTTCCTTTATTCTATTGTACGTAGTTGTGTGTGATGGACCAATTATGCTGGACTTTGAGAGCGGTAATATAGCCACTCCACTGGAGGATATAGGTGCCGAGGAGTTTCAAATCGTGAACCAGTTGCTATCCACGCGTACGTCTTCGGCCATCTCGAAATCTGCATTTCAGCGACGTGCGAGTAGTGGCAAGAGACAATTCGAAGGTGCCTACACCGTCTTATCAGTAAATATTTGATCTTATTCGATGCATGAATACACTTTTATCTGATGCTTTGATTTCTGTTTTGTATGTGCTAATTGGTTGGTATCATTTCATGATTTGTTAAACAGCTTCGGATGAAGGGCATCGTGAAAAAAGATGTAGGACTACTGCATCTGGGGTCAGTAACCGTTCTGAGGCTATTGGATCGTCAGCAACAGGTCTCTCTCCTCAAGAGAATCAGTCAAATTTTTTTGGAGTCAATAGGCTAAATCCTCCATCATCAGTTGTTGGTGCACCTTTGCGTGGAGGTTTGTAAAACATGTTTATTCATTATTTTTTCAGACAAAGTTGCTGAGCATGTTTCCGTTTGGGAACCACTATTTGATGTTTGCAACACATTTCTACAAATTATAATTTGTTGCAGATTCCTAGGCACCACATCCTTGTTATCATCCATGATACCATCGTCACAAACACCTCAACTTAGTGCGATAGATGGAACGCAGTCAACTGCTCCAATGCCGACACCCTCGGTAGCAGATGCCACGGCATTCTCTGAATCTTACGCAGATCATTTACATCCTGAAGATATACGAGCTGGTAAGCTGTCCATCTCATTAACATCTCATTATGTGCCACATACAGGTTGTATCATGGATGATAACAAGGATGTGGTGCCTTTGTATTATTATTAGGAGCCTTTGGACTGAACAATGGTTCAGGTAATTCGGGCACTCGCATGGCTGGCACAGCAGGACCAAGCAGTCATCAACCACCTTTGAGGACAAGAAACCGTACCAGGTTTTTCGTATCCGCAGGTTTGTATATTTTTCTTATAGTAATTATACAATGGAAGTTGCAGATATACGTACCGTTTATATTAAGGAACATTGAATTAATTCAAAATACATTGCAGGCCCTCCAGCCGAGTACAAGGCCTTCAGGTCATGCGACTGTCTTTGTCGAAGCTGTCATGCGCGCTTCTGGTATGAAGAGCGGCTTACCACTTCTACAAGGCGTTCTGGTCCATTATATAACCGGTGCTACAAAGGGGGGTAGTGTGCGGTTATTCACACCAAGAGACTATCCTCCGTATATCAAGCTGCTTTTTACTAACAACCATTTCATGGCCAACATACGCGCATACAATCAAATGTTCTCTATGACGTCCTTGGGAGCCACTGTCGATGATACTATTAAAACTGGTAGGGGTCCATATGTGTTCAAAGTGTCGGGCCAGATATATCATCGTATTGGCAGACTATGCCCGGAAGAAGGTAAAGACCCGCTGTTTTTCCAGCTCTACATATACGATACCGAGCATGAGGTTGATGTTGGTTTTATGGACAATAAATTAATAGACGTGTGTTAGGATCGAACTCGAGACTATGGGATTTAAAGTTAATACTTTACGTATGAGATTTAAAGTTAATAATTAAAATATAAACGTTATATTTATTTATTTATTAAACGAAATAA